>SJYA01000943.1:1446763-1671697 GCA_006410615.1 Neotragus moschatus
TGCTATTTAGATAATCATATGAGTTTTCTTCTTTATTCTGTTACTATAGTTATTTTAATTTTAGAATATTAAAAAACCTTGCTTTTTGGAATAAATTTAACTTTCTTGTAATATAATATTTTAATACACATTTGATTTGCTCATATTTTTTTCAGGTTTTGCTTTATTCAAGAAAGATTGGCTTGTAAATTTCATTCTTAAAATGAAATAATCATTTGGTATCAAGATTTCATTGACCTTAATGAAGTATTTGGGAACTTTCTTTATTATTATCATTTCTCTGGAATAGTTTGTATGGATGGTTGTTATTTTTCTTAAAATGTTTGAAAGAAATCACTGTAAAGTTGTCTGGTTCTTACATTTACTTGATATTATTGGAAGTTTTAGTTTCAGCTTTAATTTGTTGAATACATCTAGAACTATTTAGATTTTCTAATTATTTCATCTGCTTTTGAAAGTTTTTTTCTTGGCTATTTTCTGAATTTTGAAAATGTATTGACACAAAGTTGTTTATAGCATGCTTCTATTTTTTATAATAAAATCTTAAAATAAATCTATCTTTTTGTTCCTGGTACTAGTAATTTGTACTTTCTTTTATAATAATCCTAAATGTTTAAATAGTATGTAGAAAAGCAACTGATTTCCATAGCATAACATTGTATACTGTGACCTTTCTAGTCTCATTCATTCTGGGATTTGTGTGTGTGTGTGTGTGGATTCTTTGAGTTATTCTACATAGATATTATGCCATTTATGAAAGATAGTTTCATTACTTACTTTTTTTTTTTATTTTTATTTTTTCATCTCAGGTGTACATGAGTTCCCAATCTTGAATCCCCCCCCCATTACTTACTTTTAAATCTATAAATCTTTATTTCACTTTATTATCTTATTGTACTAGCTGGAACTTCTACTATGATGTTAAATAGGACTGGGGACAAAGAATATCTTTGTCTTGTACCTGATTTTGGGGGAGGCACCACATTTTTACCTTTTAAGAACAATTCTAGCTTTTCTATAAATGTCTTTATCAAGCTGAGAAAGTTCCTATTTTCAGTTTGTGTGTTATGTGTGTGTTAGTCGCTAAGTCGTGTCCAACTCTTTGTGACCCCATGGACTGCAATCCACCAGGTTCCTCTGTCCATGAGATTTTCCAGGTAAGGATATTGGAGTGGGTTGCCATTTCCTTCTCCAGGAGATCTTCCCAACCCAGGGATTGAACCCAGGTCTCCTGCACTGCAGGCAAATTCTTTACCAACTGAGCTAAAAGGGAAGCAGTTTATTCCTGTTGTGGTGGTAGTTTTTTTTTTTTTTTAATCATGAATGGATGGTGCTGCTGCTGCTGCTAAGTCACTTCATTCGGGTCGACTCTGTGCGACCCCATAGATGGCAGCCTAACAGGCTCCCCCACCCCTGGGATTCTCCAGGCAAGAACACTGGAATGGGTTGCCATTTCCTTCCCCAATGCTTGAAAGTGAAAAGTAAAAGTGAAGTCGCTCAGTCGTGTCCTACTCTTTGCGACCCCATGGACTGCAGCCTACCAGGCTGCTCTGTCCATGGGATTTTCCAGGCAAGAGTTCTGGAGTTGGGTGTTACATTTTGTCAAATGCTTTTTCTGCGACAATTGATATAATCACATAATTTTTCTTAAATCTGTTGATATAATGGATAGTACTGATTGATTTTTGAGTGTTGAACCAGCCTTGCAAACCTAAAATAAATCCCATTTGGTCATAGTATCTAATTTTTTTATACATTGTTGGATTCAATTTCCCAATATTTTCTTGAGGATTTTTGCATCTATGTCCATGAGCAATATACTGTTCTGTCATTTTCCTTTCTTGTAACATCTTTATGTGGTGTTGGTATTAGGGCAGTGTTGACCTCACAGAATGACTTATGAAATGTTTGCTCGCCTTCTAGTTTCTTGAAAAGATTGTGGAGAACTAGAATAACTTCTTCCTTAAATGTTAATTAGAGCTCCCTAGTGAAGCAATCTTGAAGAAGGCAATGGCACCCCACTCCAGTACTCTTGCCTGGAAAATCCCGTGGACGGAGGAGCCTAGTAGGCTGCAGTCCATGAGGTCACTAAGAGTTGGACACGACTAAGTGACTTCACTTTGACTTTTCACTTTCATGCATTGGAGAAGGAAATGGCAACCCACTCCAGTATTCTTGCCTGGAGAATCCCAGGGATGGGGGAGCCTGGTGGGCTGCCATCTATGGGGTTGCACAGAGCTGGACACGACTGAAGTGACTGAGCAGCAGCAGCAGGGAAGCAATCTAGGACTGGTGTTATCTTTTCTGAAATGTTATTATCATTTCTGAAATATTACTAACTGTTCAGTTTCCCATATAGGGTAAGCACTATTCTTCTGCTAGAAATGGATTATCTCAATGTTTGTTTTTCTGGGAAAGATGTTATTTCTTCTTCACTTTGGAAATTGTTTACTGGATATAGAATTTTAGGTTAGTGATTTTTTTTTTCCTTCAACATTTTAAATTAAAAAAAAAAATATTCCACTCTCTTCTTATACCGTTTCTGAAGAGATTTGCTATATAACTCTTGTTCCTTTGTAGGTAAGGCTTTTTTCCTCTCCTCTGGCTTCTTTCAAGATTTTCTCTTTTTTAAATTTGATATATTACCCAGAAACATTTATGTTCCTATAGTTCTTATTTAAAAATACTAAATATCCTGGCAAATTTTGTTCATACATCTTATATCATATAAAATTTGAGGATCTTTATCCCCATGTTATAGACATCGAAAGGGCAATGAGAGTTTAGTAAGTGACTTGGTAGTTTCCAGAACCAGTGCCCTAAATTACTGTGCTATATTTGTTCCCACAAGTAGCACCATGTCTTTTCTAAAATAGTCTAGCAAAGGCTGAATGACAAGTCTCCTCAAATCAAACTCTTACATCTCATTGTATGGATTTCCCTCTTGCAGCAAATAAAAAATCCTTGCCAAGCAGTATGTAGTTACCATCAACACTGTCTTACTTATTGTGTAGGTTTCATTGTCTAAAAGTAAAGGCGATATATATATATTTCCTTCTTGTCCACTTGTAATAAAATTCTAACTACCAACATATATGTTGCTTCAAAACACTAATACAGATTTTCAGTTTAAAGAATATCCAGATATAACGTACCCATCGAAAAGAAAAGCATGGAAGAACTTTCACAGTAGAAAGACTACTTGTGGTGTGTGCCTGCAATTAATAACCCAGTATCTTTACTATATGAGTAGTCAGTGAAACAATGGCATGCAAATCCAATAAGTTTTCTAAAGAGAACCATCAGTAATGGGAAATTTTCACTTGTTAAATTTCCCCATGATTAATGTTAAATTTGTAGTTGTAACATTCGTTTTTACCTATCTCTAGACAGAAGGTAAGGTCATTACCCCTGCTTGAATCTTCAGTTCTGATCTGAAATAATGCATGTTCTCCTCACCTAGGGGTTCTCAGGCTTCAGAGAGTTTCTTTGAGATATTTCTCTATGGAAATGATATACAACAATATCTTCTGTCCCCTGTAATAATTTTATCTGATTATCATGGTAGCATTTTTTATACATTGTGTGTACTGGTTTACTTCAGCAAAGTCCATGGTTGGGTCACCCAGACTTTGAGTCAGTGTTCTCTTCCAAAGGAAATTAAAGAGAAGGGAAGTCCAGAATATACTCCTCCCCACCTTCTACGTGTTAATATTACAAAATATTTTACTTTGCTAAATTGGTTAGCATTTGGATATTTGTTTTTACGATTGACTATGATAGAAAAGTAAGAAAGCACTTCACATCTACTACTAAGAATTCAAAATATATGAACTGAAAAATAAAAGCAATATTAGTAAGAAAATCTCACCATCCACCTCCCATATTACCCCATCCTAGGCTTTGGTATATTTCAGTTCTGAAGGTTTTCTTTAATTCCAAAGCAGAACATATAGAGGGAGTTAGAGCTTAGACTTCTAAATGTAATATTTTAATAGATACCATCAGGTCTTCAGTATCATTAGTGTATTCAAAGACATAAAGCAAACACAATCAGCTATATGTTTAGGTTAGTACAGGGGAAGAGATTTCTGATTTTAAATTCTTACATTTGGAAGAAAATAAACAGGAATAAAATGGAGAAGGGAATCATTTTTGAAGAAAATACTACAAACTAACCAGTATAAAGATATAACAATCTTAAAATGACCAAACAATCCCTCCTTTCCAATGAGCCACATATCAAGACAAGAGGAGCATGTATTTCTCCTCTCCCTGAATCTGGGGTGGCTTTTCATCAACAGAGTGCAGAAAAAGAGGCATTAAGAGACCACTAATTTCTCTGCCCTTGAGATGCTCATGTTTAGGGTACTCCCTTTTAGAAACCAGACACACTGAGAGGTCACATGGAGGAAAACTCATGAGATCTGCTTGGCAGCAGTTCTCAGCCAACAGCTAGCAACAGCTGTCAGCCATGTGAAGGAGCGTGTTGGACACTGTAGCTCACTCAAGCTCTCAGATGACCACAGTCCTAGTGGACACTTGGCCGCCATGTGAATAAACCATCCAGCTGAGTCCAGTCAACTCACAGAATGGTAAGAGAATGTTAAGTTCCTAAGTTTTGAGGTATGCTGCTATGCAGCAGTGATACATAAAAGATATATATGATGCAAACAGCTGACTGGTAAACAAAGTCCAGCATAAACATATTAGGCTAATGATGATAAAAGGAATTTAAGATAAATACCTGGCTAATATATGTATTCTAGTTAACTAAAATATTCTCATAGAGGATACAGATTTTTTGTTGTTGTTCATTTTAGGTATTTTTAAAGTAAAGGAGACAAAATTTTGGAAAGTATCTCTTCATATTTCAGTTGCATACTTAATGTGCAAAGAAAAATATAAGAGTTCAGTGGTTCTTGATAAAACCAATGTTTCCTTGAAAATGTCATATTATTTAAAGAGAAAAGGAGCAAAAAGAAGGAGGAAATCCTTAAATATAAGCTATTTAAAAAGAAAGAAAACTATCAAGTTTTAAAAATATGGAGGCAGAGGAAAGAAATGTAATTCTAGGAGGAAAAAGTAGTTTTCAGGAATATAAGTGAAACAAAGTTTGAAGGTGTTATCATGTGCCCTTTGCTCTCATAACCCTTTTTCACATATGTTGTAGAAATGACCACATTCAATTTAAATGATTTGTTCATATGTCTGGTTCATATCACCAAACTATAATCATTTCCAGGGCAGAGATCAGTCTTTTTTACATTGTTATCACCAAGATAATATAGAGATTAATGGATGGATGTTTAGTGAATGAGTGAATGGGTGAATAGATGATTTAGTATATACATGAAATTAATTTTGAAATGGAGAATCAACCTATTGACAGAAGCAGACCCTTTGTCAGAGATGTCTGTTTATTTTGGGGGGTGCTCTAATTTTCTTGACATGAGATTCAAAGAAAGCTGGAAAACACCCTCTTCTAGATATGCTAAGCATTTTATCTGGAGACACTGGATACTTTATGGTCCCTGCTCCGAAAAGGTCATGGGATACTGAGCAAGATTGAAATGTAAGAAGTGCCTACATGTGCAAAGGATTAATCTAAAGTCTTTCAATTTCATTATCTCTTAAAAAACACCCAGGAGTAGCTTTATTCCCATTTGTAGGTAAAATATTAGGATGAGAGATATGCAGTAACTTGTTCAAGGCAAGCTAGTAAAATTAGAGAGCCAATATGTAGTAATTCATTCTTTCATTTTTCTCTCTCTGGCTCCCAAACTACTGTTATAAGTATTGATGTAAGTCTAAACAAGATACTATGAGGGCAGGAGCAAAGCTTACTTGCAAGGAGGAAGCTTATATGGGATGCTATGATAAGGCTCTCATTGTGTCTGCATCCCTATACCCTACTTGTGTGGCTATTCTACAGAAGCACAAAATGGCTATGAGCTTTTGGAATCATGCAGATTTGGGCTTAATTTTAGTGAATGTGGTAGATGTATGGAGAAGTTACTTAGTCCACTCCAGTTTCTTCTTTCCCAACCATGAAATAGGAATAACCATGTGTACCTGAAAGAGCTATTACAAGGATCCCACATGAGATGTATTAAGTACAGTGTCTGGCGTAAATACTCTCTTGGCAAGTGGTGAGAGTTAGTCTAATGATTTTTGTACTATAGCTATTCTTATCTGTGGTTGGCTGATCTGATTCTGTGGGTCTGGAAAGGATATTTTCCCAGATATACAAGATTTTAGCAGATATTCTTGGATACTCTTGCTAACCTAAGGGGGATCTTGGAGCATCTTTTCTGACCTGAGCAGTGATTACAGCCTTTACATTTTAGACCATATTTCCAGGAATGAGGTTTTAAATGTCCTTTAGAGACCCAGCCCCACTCTTTATGATCTATTTCTTTGGCATTCAGAAGGAAGAAATTTAGGAATGTTTGCTTCACCTGGCAGTATAATTTCTCCCTAGCCTCTCTGGCAGTCATCTTTTGCCTGTGATTCTAGCAAAGCAAGCAATATTGACNATTGTATGGATTTCCCTCTTGCAGCAAATAAAAAATCCTTGCCAAGCAGTATGTAGTTACCATCAACACTGTCTTACTTATTGTGTAGGTTTCATTGTCTAAAAGTAAAGGCGATATATATATATTTCCTTCTTGTCCACTTGTAATAAAATTCTAACTACCAACATATATGTTGCTTCAAAACACTAATACAGATTTTCAGTTTAAAGAATATCCAGATATAACGTACCCATCGAAAAGAAAAGCATGGAAGAACTTTCACAGTAGAAAGACTACTTGTGGTGTGTGCCTGCAATTAATAACCCAGTATCTTTACTATATGAGTAGTCAGTGAAACAATGGCATGCAAATCCAATAAGTTTTCTAAAGAGAACCATCAGTAATGGGAAATTTTCACTTGTTAAATTTCCCCATGATTAATGTTAAATTTGTAGTTGTAACATTCGTTTTTACCTATCTCTAGACAGAAGGTAAGGTCATTACCCCTGCTTGAATCTTCAGTTCTGATCTGAAATAATGCATGTTCTCCTCACCTAGGGGTTCTCAGGCTTCAGAGAGTTTCTTTGAGATATTTCTCTATGGAAATGATATACAACAATATCTTCTGTCCCCTGTAATAATTTTATCTGATTATCATGGTAGCATTTTTTATACATTGTGTGTACTGGTTTACTTCAGCAAAGTCCATGGTTGGGTCACCCAGACTTTGAGTCAGTGTTCTCTTCCAAAGGAAATTAAAGAGAAGGGAAGTCCAGAATATACTCCTCCCCACCTTCTACGTGTTAATATTACAAAATATTTTACTTTGCTAAATTGGTTAGCATTTGGATATTTGTTTTTACGATTGACTATGATAGAAAAGTAAGAAAGCACTTCACATCTACTACTAAGAATTCAAAATATATGAACTGAAAAATAAAAGCAATATTAGTAAGAAAATCTCACCATCCACCTCCCATATTACCCCATCCTAGGCTTTGGTATATTTCAGTTCTGAAGGTTTTCTTTAATTCCAAAGCAGAACATATAGAGGGAGTTAGAGCTTAGACTTCTAAATGTAATATTTTAATAGATACCATCAGGTCTTCAGTATCATTAGTGTATTCAAAGACATAAAGCAAACACAATCAGCTATATGTTTAGGTTAGTACAGGGGAAGAGATTTCTGATTTTAAATTCTTACATTTGGAAGAAAATAAACAGGAATAAAATGGAGAAGGGAATCATTTTTGAAGAAAATACTACAAACTAACCAGTATAAAGATATAACAATCTTAAAATGACCAAACAATCCCTCCTTTCCAATGAGCCACATATCAAGACAAGAGGAGCATGTATTTCTCCTCTCCCTGAATCTGGGGTGGCTTTTCATCAACAGAGTGCAGAAAAAGAGGCATTAAGAGACCACTAATTTCTCTGCCCTTGAGATGCTCATGTTTAGGGTACTCCCTTTTAGAAACCAGACACACTGAGAGGTCACATGGAGGAAAACTCATGAGATCTGCTTGGCAGCAGTTCTCAGCCAACAGCTAGCAACAGCTGTCAGCCATGTGAAGGAGCGTGTTGGACACTGTAGCTCACTCAAGCTCTCAGATGACCACAGTCCTAGTGGACACTTGGCCGCCATGTGAATAAACCATCCAGCTGAGTCCAGTCAACTCACAGAATGGTAAGAGAATGTTAAGTTCCTAAGTTTTGAGGTATGCTGCTATGCAGCAGTGATACATAAAAGATATATATGATGCAAACAGCTGACTGGTAAACAAAGTCCAGCATAAACATATTAGGCTAATGATGATAAAAGGAATTTAAGATAAATACCTGGCTAATATATGTATTCTAGTTAACTAAAATATTCTCATAGAGGATACAGATTTTTTGTTGTTGTTCATTTTAGGTATTTTTAAAGTAAAGGAGGCAAAATTTTGGAAAGTATCTCTTCATATTTCAGTTGCATACTTAATGTGCAAAGAAAAATATAAGAGTTCAGTGGTTCTTGATAAAACCAATGTTTCCTTGAAAATGTCATATTATTTAAAGAGAAAAGGAGCAAAAAGAAGGAGGAAATCCTTAAATATAAGCTATTTAAAAAGAAAGAAAACTATCAAGTTTTAAAAATATGGAGGCAGAGGAAAGAAATGTAATTCTAGGAGGAAAAAGTAGTTTTCAGGAATATAAGTGAAACAAAGTTTGAAGGTGTTATCATGTGCCCTTTGCTCTCATAACCCTTTTTCACATATGTTGTAGAAATGACCACATTCAATTTAAATGATTTGTTCATATGTCTGGTTCATATCACCAAACTATAATCATTTCCAGGGCAGAGATCAGTCTTTTTTACATTGTTATCACCAAGATAATATAGAGATTAATGGATGGATGTTTAGTGAATGAGTGAATGGGTGAATAGATGATTTAGTATATACATGAAATTAATTTTGAAATGGAGAATCAACCTATTGACAGAAGCAGACCCTTTGTCAGAGATGTCTGTTTATTTTGGGGGGTGCTCTAATTTTCTTGACATGAGATTCAAAGAAAGCTGGAAAACACCCTCTTCTAGATATGCTAAGCATTTTATCTGGAGACACTGGATACTTTATGGTCCCTGCTCCGAAAAGGTCATGGGATACTGAGCAAGATTGAAATGTAAGAAGTGCCTACATGTGCAAAGGATTAATCTAAAGTCTTTCAATTTCATTATCTCTTAAAAAACACCCAGGAGTAGCTTTATTCCCATTTGTAGGTAAAATATTAGGATGAGAGATATGCAGTAACTTGTTCAAGGCAAGCTAGTAAAATTAGAGAGCCAATATGTAGTAATTCATTCTTTCATTTTTCTCTCTCTGGCTCCCAAACTACTGTTATAAGTATTGATGTAAGTCTAAACAAGATACTATGAGGGCAGGAGCAAAGCTTACTTGCAAGGAGGAAGCTTATATGGGATGCTATGATAAGGCTCTCATTGTGTCTGCATCCCTATACCCTACTTGTGTGGCTATTCTACAGAAGCACAAAATGGCTATGAGCTTTTGGAATCATGCAGATTTGGGCTTAATTTTAGTGAATGTGGTAGATGTATGGAGAAGTTACTTAGTCCACTCCAGTTTCTTCTTTCCCAACCATGAAATAGGAATAACCATGTGTACCTGAAAGAGCTATTACAAGGATCCCACATGAGATGTATTAAGTACAGTGTCTGGCGTAAATACTCTCTTGGCAAGTGGTGAGAGTTAGTCTAATGATTTTTGTACTATAGCTATTCTTATCTGTGGTTGGCTGATCTGATTCTGTGGGTCTGGAAAGGATATTTTCCCAGATATACAAGATTTTAGCAGATATTCTTGGATACTCTTGCTAACCTAAGGGGGATCTTGGAGCATCTTTTCTGACCTGAGCAGTGATTACAGCCTTTACATTTTAGACCATATTTCCAGGAATGAGGTTTTAAATGTCCTTTAGAGACCCAGCCCCACTCTTTATGATCTATTTCTTTGGCATTCAGAAGGAAGAAATTTAGGAATGTTTGCTTCACCTGGCAGTATAATTTCTCCCTAGCCTCTCTGGCAGTCATCTTTTGCCTGTGATTCTAGCAAAGCAAGCAATATTGACTTGACTTGCTTGGAAAAGTATTCCTTAAGCATCTATTCCTCACAACGTTAAAAATAGAGTATTTGATCAGGGATCTTTAGACCCATCTACTGGTTCATACTTTTATTCAGGCCCTGAATCTGAACAAAAATAAGTTAATTTTTAGAAGACTGTAAATTTAAAAATTCAGTGCTTATTTCTACCCCAATCCTGGCCTAATCCCACCAAAGCTGGATCTTTAAAATCTAGAATATTTGAGGTCTGAGGGTCTGCCTTCAGTTCTTCTCAGGCAGCAAAGCAAGGTCAGAGCTGAGATTCCTGATTCCAGAGAGCAAGGGTGGCAGGAGAAACGGGGGAAAAGACACGAATTCATTAAGGAGTAACAGCCTGAGCAGGTGCTTACTGGGTGAATTGGGAAGGAAATTTCTTAGAAGGGCTCCAGCACATGGAGGAAGAGGAGCGGTTAATCTGAAATACAAAATTGAAAGACACGGCAGATGTACGATTCTAGTCTCCCAGATAAGATTCCTTCCGGAATTCAAAAGCATCTAAGAGAAGCAAGACAATCGGCTGCCGGGCTCCAGATGTAAACACAGTGCTGGCTGACACAGGGAAGATGTTTATTAGAAAAGGTAATGCAATGTCAGGGCGGAAGATCAATGTTTAACCTGATTTCATTGCAATGTGCTGGCCTGCCTTGGAATACAGAATGGAAAATTAGCAAACCAGAAAAAGGAACACGTAAGGGACTTTTTCATAAGCAAGCTGTCAAATCACGGACACTGACATAGGTGATTTTAAAAAGTCAGGAATTACATGCATTTCCAGTTAACGCATGTTCTTAAACTGTAAATGCACTGCACATAGTTTTATTAATTTGAGAAACACATTCAAAATTTTATGTGCCTCAATATCTACGTAAGGTCACAGAATGTTAAGAGATTCACTGAATTCGGTTCTCTGATTTTTATAGATTAAACCCTAAGGACCAAATCTGCCACATGACTTTCCAGAAGTTACTCAGTGAGGTGGAAGTATGGTCAGTGACCTGCAATAAGTCATTTTACAGGTAAAGAAAGAGGGGCAGGAGACCACTGGAAAGATGGTTGCTTGATTCATGAATCCAGTCCTGACAAGCCTGCGCTTGATATAGGAGGCCATCTCACTGTAAAAATACCTGTATAATTATTTGATGAAACTATCCCAGGAGTGTTATTTAGCTAATCCTTATCAACCTGTAAACAAAGATCATTTTCCACAGTCTAAAAAATCAAAACATGTCCCTGATTGCTGGACTCAGATGAGTTAAAAGAGCTTTTCGATGCTCCAGCTTCTTTTAATTTGATAAGGATAAAATCTAATGGAGTTACTGCAATCATTTTCTACAGTGGTTATTAAAGCTGACATTTCAGTCTCTGTTTAAGAAGTTCTTACTGGAAAAGGAAACTAATAAGTGTTTTGTTTTGTTTGCACTGTATCATACTTCAGAAAGACGAACACTCAGGGAAGAAAAAAAAAAAAAAAGCAGCAGCAGCAGCCCTGTTTCATAAGGAGGCCGGTTCGGGGGCCTCTGGGAAAGAGAGAAGCCCCGGGTTCTGCAGAGCGGCCCAGCGGTGACGTTACAACCTAGCCCCGCCCCTCCGCCTCCTGCAGCGCTGGACCCGCGGAGCACACTCCCAGTCCCAGGCACGATTAACAAAACCTCCAGCGCAGCTGTGCATCGAGGGTGACCAATTGAAAAACAAGGAGTCGGCCAATTAATTACATTGTCAGCAATAAATGTAACAATGGGCTATAGAGGCAACCCAGTCCTGTGATGCTTCCAGGCAGCCATCTGTACTTCTGTCTTCTCGTCCACTGGGCACTTGTTGCTGCAAAATTGGTTTAGACAAGTGGCTTAGTTTGCCGGGTAGCAAGCAGAAGTGTCCGTCCTCCTTTGTGAGTCTGTCTCTATTAAGTTTCACACGTCTCTTAGAGAAGTCAATTGTGAGTGCAAAGCTCACACAAAAAAGTGGGGATTCAGCCACAGCCCTGGCCCTAATGATAAATAAGATCACTCATTCACTCTTGTGTTTATTTATTTATGCTTCCCCAGGGGCTCAGCTGGTAAAGCATCCGCTTGCAATGTGGGAGGTCTGGGTTTGATCACTGGGTTGGGAAGATCCTTGGAGAAGGAAATGGCTACTCACTCCAGTATTCTGGCCTGGAGAATTCCATGGACTATTACAGTCTATGGGATTAGACATGACTGAGGGACTTGCACTTTCACTTTTGTGGCTCAGATGGTAAAGAATCTGCCTGCAATGCAGGAGACCGGAGTTCAATCCCAGGGTCAGGAAGATCTCCTGGAAAAGGGAATGGCGACCCATTTCAGTATTCATGCCTGGGGAATTCCATGGACAGAGGAGCCTGGCAGGTTACAGTCCATGGAGTCGCAAAAAGTCTGGCAAAAAATCTGAAAGACTTCCGTTTGCCATGTACACACTGATGAAGTATGTGAGAAGAACCCAGTCCATCTATATAGCAGAAATTAATGTACATTCACATATCATTTTTAGGGATTTCTGTATATTTTGTAGCCAATGCCCTAGATAGTGGTCCCTTAGAAAAATCCATTTTTATTGCCTATGTGGACAATTAAAATTGCTGAGTTCATTTTTTTCCAATTGTTATTTTTCTTTGAATTCTTTGAATCAGTTTTGAAGATGGTTATTAAAAAATTAGAAAAGAAAGGCAGCACAGAGAAGTCTTATCTAATACTCATCTATTTAAGAACAGTGAAGCCTGTGACTGTGCTATTGATTAATGTCTGATCTACTGTTCCTTTAGCTAAAGATGTGAACTGCTGGCTTGATAACCATATCTTAATTCCAACTCAATTTCACCAAATTCCAGAGTGATATCATTCCAGTCCCACTCCTCAGTATCAGGACACATCTTAGAATCATTTGGATCTTTCTCCTGTTCATACTCAGAGGGAGCCTTTAGAGTTTAGGATTCAAACAGCTCTGAACAAACATTAAGGCTGCTTCTTCGCTTCTTTCTACTGCTTTATTTTTAATCTTTCCCCCCATTACTAACCAGATCTGGGCTTCTCCTTTCTAATTCCTATCCATAAAAAATGAAGCATAATCATCTTAAATGAATGATGCTGAAAAATTCCTGTTCTTAATTTTAGAAAGCAGGTCAGATACATGTTCTGTTTGTGTTTCTTGCTAGAGGTGCCCCCTGTCCCCCCTCCTTTTTTAAACAGACCAGAGCCTTTTCCTAAAATGAACAGGAAGTAGGAGAACCAGAGGAGAAGCAGGACTTTCAGTCAATCTTCCTTAGTCCATTTGCTTCATTTTGCCCCAAATAGGTTTTTTGATGAGTTGGCATTTAAAAATAAACACGCTATTACTCTGATGAGAGGAAGAGAACACGCTGACATGGATTTGAAGCAAAATGTAGATTTGGGTGGAAATGAGTTTTTGATGATGCTGTAGTAACTGTCCTGTTCTTTGAACATTCTTTACAGGGAAGAAAGGAAATGAAAATAACCTTTCATTTCTTTCCTCCTTTCTTTCTTGTCTCTACCTCTTTCTTTCTCTCCCTCCTTTCTTCCTTTTTCTCCTTTATCTTATGTCTTTAAGCACTTAGTATGTGTCAAGACTGTGGTAGGTGCTGGTGAAAAGTAATGACATGGCCTGTGCCTTCAAAGACCTTATGGTACAGCTGGGAAGACTGACAAGTCAAAATGCAATTTCGACTCCTTGTTCAAGTGCCCTCGACCAGGATTTTATGAAAGCTCTTTTATAAGAGAGATGCCTAACCTAGACTCGGCAGAGTCTTCTAAGCAGACCTCAGAAGACTGATTAAGCATTAGTTAGGTAAATAGAGATGTGAATTATTTCGGGGCATTGGAAATATCAGGAACAAGGCCACAGAGCAAAGAGAGGACACAGGACTTCGAAGATATCTTTTTTCCTGTCACCTTTCTCCCACCTAATTATGGAAAATCTTGTGAGTTCTAGGGGTGTCCATATGTATGTCTGTTTACAATAAAGAGAATTACACTTGTCTAGAGAACATGGGCTTGTCTGAGAATTCTGCTTAGAAATTTCTGGACAGGAGAAAAGATATGGATAATGTAATTAAAAACTGCTATTTACTGGGTGCTTTAAGATGTGACAATTACTGTGCTAAATGATTTACTGTAATTTTAACTTAGAAATGTATTACTATTACTACTACCACTATTATTATTATGTGGTTACTTTATAAGCAAAGAAGTTAAAGCTTTGAGGGCCGTCTAGGCAGGTCTCACCCTTTTAATGTCTTATACTGCCTTGAGAATATATAAAGAAATAAAGATCCAAAAGAGAAAAAAACAAACATAAAGTAACATACTTAAAAGGAGGAAGAGCAGCAATAGTAACTGTATAACACATCCCAGTATCCAGGACCTGTGAAGCCCCAGGCAAAGTATTTTGGCAAATATGTGAAATAATTATATTTCTTATATAATTCTCTTATAGTTGCTGTTCTTATGTAATGTCTTATATATAATTATATACAAATCATATAAAAATAACTATGTAATTATATATACTCAATAATGGTCTTATCTAATATTTTACAGTTTAGAATGTGGAGATGAGAAGTATATATATATATATATATATACACACATAAAATAATTCATAATACTGAGGAGCATGACCATAAATAATATTTGAATTTTGAGTTTCAATTCCTAAAATCATTTTCATATAACTATACTGAGTTTAGTTTAGGGGATGACAGAGGATGGGATGGCTGGATGGCATCACCAACTCGATGGATGTGAGTCTGAGTGAACTCCAGGAGATGGTGATGGACAGGGAGGCCTGGCGTGCTGCGATTCATGGGGTTGCAAAGAGTCGGACACGACTGAGCAACTGGACTGAACTGATACTGAGTTTTATAAAAGTACATAAAAAGTTTACATTATTCAGTTTTTGCTGAAACTTAGCTACATGACAGTCCCCCAGTGTCTGTGACTTATAACCTCAAGCTTTTTTTCTCTTGACCTTTGACTGCAGATTGGTTTTGGTTCTTTGATCTCATCTGGACTTGCCTGGCTTTGAGGGGATTACTCACGACTCCATGCTTCCATCCTTCATCTTCATTCCAAGGCCCAGGATAAAGTGGCAGCTTCTTGGGACATGTTGTCCTCAGAGTAGATCACAGGAAGAGCACAAAGGCGGGCAAATGAAGCCATGGAAACATCTGCTCATGCCATGCCTCCTAGCCTCCCATCAGCCAAATCGGATCGCATGGCCAAGGCCAGCGTCCATGGGAAGAAGTGTATTCTATGCGTAGCGGGAGGTGACACAAAGTTACAAGGCAAGGAACATGGGTGTATCATCCTACTACAGGGAAGATAAGAAATGAGGACAATTATGCTATTCACTAATGAGGGCAGAATCCCAAAGAGTTAAGTGGCCTGCTTCTAACCACACAATTAATAAGCGGAGGAGCTGAGTCTTTGTCTTAGGATTCTGATTTGTGTGTGCTTTGCTATGATACAAGTGCTCTAAGAAAGTAAAATGATTGATTACTTAAGCCCCAGGAGTCTGAAAACTTTGGGGGAAAGGTGAGATTTGATATAGACATAAAGAGATACATAGATATTAATAGGTTAATTGTACATACTGCTTTACCTGAGAGGGTCCCTGAGTAATCACTTCTCTTCTTATCTGCCTCACCAACCCCTTCCCCAAAGAGTCCCCTTTCGGAATATAAATTACGCAGTCACTTTAAGTTCTGATAAGTGGATCAGAATAAGCATGGTGTGCCACTGAAATAGAACCCTGTGTATAATTCCTGAAAAAATAAACCTGGTATATTCAAATGCAATGAAGAGACTAGCTTTTCTGGTGTAGGCGGCTACCAGTTGAGGAGTATTTGGAGCAGTTTATTGGAGACAGAGTTGAGACCAATTTGTTGATTGCCAGATAGAGATAATAGGTTTATATTCATAGAGGGAGCCACTGAAAATATTTGAACAAGACGGTGACAGCAACTACAGGTGTGATGTAGAAAGATAAATATAGACAAGTTGAATAAAAGTATGGGGCAAAGGGACGAGTTATTAAGTAAATTCAGTAGTCTTGGTATGAGTCCATGATAATTTATACCAGATTGAAGAGAATGGACTACAACAGATAGAGGTATTAGAGCTGTGACACAAAGAAGTGTTAAACACTCACGTGGAAATATAGAGAAGGAAGCTGAATATATAGAATGGGAGCTCAAGGAAGTCTATGCTAGAAGTATGATTTTGAGAGTCTAGACTTGATATTTAATGTCTGACCTTAGACAAGGTACTTAACCACTTTGATAAGAAATTGGAGAACAAAGTCATACTTCCATGAAATACCAAGAATCTACTCCTCTAAAAGAAAAAGTTAGCTATGATTACTCATTAATACATTGAGCAAACTTTTATTGTATTTTGGCTTTTGGCAGGAACATCTAGTTATTGGCTCTGGAGTATTTTCTCTGAGGAATACATTGTTCACTAGAAATAGTTCTGCTCTTAGGAGCTTATGGTCTAGGAGAGATACATGTAATAAGCCAAAATATACCAGACACAGGCACAGGCACAGAAAAATATTATTGAATCTTGGGGTGGGAGTTATTTCTAGTTGTGGGAACCATTTACAAAAAAGGAAGCACTCTAAAACTCTTAGAAGGGATACACTGGCCCTCCACGACCTCTACCGTATGGCTACGTAGGGGCCCCTCCCTCCACCTGATCCACTCCCCAACCTCCAGTTCCCCTCTGAGACCCTCTCCCTCAGTGATGTCTCATTGTCTTTTCCTCCTGTTATAGCCTCCCAATATCTGTTTTCTTCCTTAACCAATTAGAGTTGCTGTTTCTCCAAGGGGCTAAGGTGCTAACTCCTTAAGTGTTTGGCAAATGCACAAAGAAAACAAAATAAAACTAAACTCCTTATCTTAAAAAAAGAAAAAAAACACAGAAAGTTTTTTCCTCCTGAAAATCTTTAAGCATGCCATAAACAACACATGGGATTAAAGGGGTAATATAGAGAGAAATTGTAAAATTTATTATAAATCATTATAGTGGTACAAAGATGCATCAAAATGTGGGACAGAAAAACATAGTCATCAGCAAAAAACCTCTGGTATTAAATATCTATACCAATAGAAAGTCTCTTAAAAGTAAATAGAAGACCAACTCAAAAAACAAACAAAAAATACAAAGCAAACCCCAAAAAGCAGAAATAAAGAATTAATCAAAATTAATAAAAATAAAAGCAGAAACACCAGTCAGAATGGCCAAAACACCCTCTCCAGCATTTATTGTTTGGAGAAAAGGGAACCCTCCCTGCACTTCTGGTGGGAATGTAAATTGGTAAACCACTATAGAGAACAGTATGGAGTTTCCTTAAAAATCTTAAGATAGAACTACCATATGACCCAGCTATCCAGGCATATATCCAGAGAAAGCCATAATTCAACAAGACACATACACCTCAATGTTCATTGCAGCACTATTAACAATAGCCAAGACATGGAAGTCTTTTTGATAGTTTAAAGTTGTGGTAGATTATTTTGGAAGTCCTTATGGAAACAGTATTATGTAAGTTCTTGCATATTTCTAACAGTTTATTGGTGACCTTCATTCTTAAAGTTAATTTGGCCTGGATATTAAATCCTTGATGAACTAAATGTCCATTGACAGAGGAATGGATAAAGAATATATGGTACATATAAATATATAATGGAATATTACTCAGTCATAAAAAGGAACAAAAAATGGCATTTTCAGCAACACGGATGGATCTAGAGATTATCATACTAAGTGAAGTAAGACAGACAAAGACAAATATATGACATCACTCATATGAGGAGTCTAAGTTTTAAAACTATACAAATGAACTTATTTATAAAACAGAAGCAGACTTATAGATTAGACATTAGAAAAAAAACCTTATGGTTACCAAAGGAGAAATATGAGGGGAGGGATATGTACTCATCCCAGAAGCATGGGATGAGCCCATATACACTATCATATGTAAGATAGAAAACCAAAAAGGACCTACTGTACATAGCACAATATTTCTACTCAATATTCTCTGATAACCTATAAGAGAAAAGAATCTAAAAGAATGAATATATGTGTAACTGAATCACTTCTCTCTATACCTGAAACTAACACGATATTGTAAAAGCTCCAAAAAAATTAAAATATAAAAAAAAAAACTTAGAGGAAAACACAGGCAGAACACTCTTTGACATAAACCAAAGCAAAATCTTTTTTGATCTACCTCTTAGAGTAATGGAAATAAAAGCAAAAACAAACAAATGCAACCTAATCAAACTTAGAAACTTTCTACACAGCAGAGGAAATCATAAACAGGATGAACAGATGACACTCAGACTCGGAGAAAATATTTGCAAATGAAGCAATGGACAAATGATTAATCTCCAAACTAAACAAACAACTCATAAAGCTCAATGTCAAAAAAAGAAAAGAAAAAAAAAACAAAACTCAATCAAAAAGTGGGCAGAAGACCTAAAGAGAAATCTCTCCAAAGAAGACATACAGATGGCCAAGAGGCACATAAAAAGATGCTTAAAATCACTAATTATCAGAGAAGGGTAAATCAAAACTACAATGGGGTATCATCTCACATTGGTCAGAATGGCTATCATCAAAAAAGCTACAAATAATAAATGCTAAAGGGGGTGTGGAGAAAAGGGAACCCTCTTACACTGTTGGTGGGAGTATAAATTGATATAGCTATGTGGAGAACAATCGTCGTCTGCTGCTGCTGCTGCTGCTTCTAAGTCACTTCATGGAGGTTCTTAAAACTAGAGGTTCCTTAAAAAACTAGAAGTAGAACTACCATATGATTCAGCAATCCCACTACTGGCATATACCCTGAGAAAGCCATTAATTCAAGACACACATGTACCCCAATGTTCACTGCAGCACTATTCAAACTAGCTAGGACATGGTAACAACCTGAATGTCCAATGAAAGATGAATGGATAAAGAAGTGATACATATATACAATGGAAATACTCACCATAAAAAATGAAATTAGGTTATCTGTAGATATGTGGATGGATCTGTCATACAAATGAAGTAAGAGTAAAACAAGCAATCTAGAAAGATGGTACAGATGAGTCTCTTTCCAGGGAAGTAATAGAGAGGCCGGAGAAGGCAGTGGCACCCCACTCCAGTACTCTTGCCTGGAAACTCCCATGGTCGAAGGAGCCTGGTGGGCTGCAGTCCGTGGGGTCGCTAAGGGTCGGGCACGACTGAGCGACTTTCCCTTTCCCTTTTCACTTTCATGCATTGGAGAAGGAAATGGCAACCCACTCCAGTGTTCTTGCCTGGAGAATCCCAGGGACGGCAGAGCCTGATAGGCTGCCGTCTACGGGGTCGCACAGACTCGGACACGACTGAAGCGACTTAGCAGCAGCGGCAGCAGCAGTAGAGAGGCAGATGTAGGGAATGGATGTATGGACACAGTGGGAGGGAAGGGGAGAGAGACAAGTTAGGGGACTAGGACTGATATCTGCACACTTACGTGTGTAAAACAGACAGCTAGTGGGAAGCGGCTGTAGAGCACAGGAAGCTCAGCTCTGTGCTCCATGATGACCTAGAGGGGCGGGATGCGGAGGGAGGATGAAGAGGGAGGCCATATAAGTATGCATACAGCCGCTTCATTTCATCGCACAGCAGAAACTAACACACATTGTAAAGCAATAAAAAAAAAAAGAATAAATTAAAACAACAAAAAAAAGAAATACCAATTTCCTCCAATCTCTTCCAGAAGATAGAAGCAGAGAGAATGCTTCCTAAATTAATCAATGCGGTTAGTTAATATTACCCTAATATAAAATAGGTAAAGACATAAAAAAGGAAGCAAGTGAGTCAGGCCCTGCAGAATTATTAATAGCTGAATATAGAATGATGATGGGATAGAACACATATAACAGAACAACCGATATAATAATAACATCTACCTTTCAGCTTTATATCCTAGCAAATAACAAGCCAGTAGGTTATGTTTAGCCTATCTTGTGGTTATATGAGGAGAATTAGTGGCAAATAAGCTTGGGAATGAGATTATGGAGAGCCTAAATGCTTTAAAAGTTAGGCTAAAGAATGTAAAAGACCTACACTGAGATATCTGAGGCAAAAGGGAAGATCAACAGTATCAGAGAAGTGCATTATTTAGAAGTGATTTTGACCATATATTTTAAATGAGTTCATATAAAAGGAGGCTTCCATTAGAAGGTTCTTGCAATAACCTGAGAGAAATAATAAGAACCTGAACTGTGATACTGGCAATGAGATTGGAGAGAAGAGGGTAGATGAGAGGAATATTTAAAATGCAGATTCAAAAGTGCTAAGAAAGTGGCTGGATTCGACCATGGAGTTCATGAAGCAAGGGAAAGAAAACAATCATTGGGAGTGCTGAAGTTTCAAATCCATGAAACACTGATGAAAACAGTGAGGACTAAATTTGTGTAGAAAAACTGTAAGTTCCATTTTGGCTTATATGGTTTCACGCGTAAGTGAAATAGCTAAGTAGTGATACTTAGCAGATTAGAAATGTGGGTCAAAAACTTAGGAAAGAGGAGAAATCAGAAGATATTAACCTAATTATCAAATAAATACATGGCATTGAAGTCATTTAACTCTCAAGGTGAGATATACTTGGGACCCTTTGCTGCAGCGCTGCAAAGCTTACCTGCACACACCTCACCCCCAGCAACCAAATACAAAAACTATAGGGGACTGAAAATAACTATATGCACCACAGTTGGGGCAAATTCTGAACCACAAGAGACAAAGATAAAAAACACCCAGATGCCACTTCTGAAGAGCTGAGAGCAAAAATCTGGGTATTGAGAGCAAAACCAGGGTTCTGTGCATACCCCGCTCCACTCAACACCACTAAAGGGTAGGCAAACCACATAAGCCACCCCTCCAGCCTGACCCCGGAACACACCCCTACCCTCACCCCATATAAGGCACAAGCTTGACCCCCGCCTCGGGGAGTGAGCAAGGGACCCTGTTACTTGTTTTCACTCCCTCCTGGAGCTGATGCAGGAGAGACCCAATTAAGCCTTGACTGAATTTCTTGTCTAGCTTCTGGTCAATTTGTATTGATTGGAGAAAGTCAAGAACTCTGGTTAGTATGAAAGGAACATCAAGGAAGAAAACAAATTTAAGGACAAAGATGGAGAATAATAAACTCGAGAGGGTAAGAAGAGGTCAAGAAGACATAAAAAAAAAAAAAGAACAGAAGGAGAGCCATGAAGAGATGGTGTCAGGTGAAGGATGAAAGAGATGGGCCTTTCTAAGGAAGTCATGCTGGGAGCTGCCCTTGGGGAGAAGAAAGTCTACCATCCTGGTAGTTTTAAGATAAACGGAATCTGACTTGGTGGTGGAATGATCCCAGAGGGATTCAGGGCAGCATCACTAAGGTTGGCCCTGTTGAAGTAGCCATGTGTGCCTTTTTTATAGAAACATCAGATAAAGCTGGGAAAACAGCACTTACTGAAGGAAGTTTAATTAGCACAGAACATTTAGGCTGAAACCTAGAGACAAAAGGTGGATGTGAGAGAACTTTTCTGTGGTTGTTTTAGGGGTCCATTTAAAATATACAGGTTACCTATTAGGCTTCACTAGTCTCATAAGAACCCAAAGCAGAAGTTTAGTCTTAGAGATACACCTATATCTATAGGCTCTAGATATATCTATTATTTAAATACTTCTGCTTGCCTCCACTTTTTTCTCCTCTGCCCATGGGATCTCCCAGGCAAGAATACTGGAGTAGGTTGCCATTCCCTTCAGGGGACCTTCCCAACCCAGAGATCTGCATTGTGGGTGAAATTTTTACTGTCTAAGTCACAAGGGAAGCCCAGTAAATGCTTTCACTCAACCTCAATAATTTTCTGGAAAAAGAACATTTTTTAGAAAGTCAGCATTATAGTGTATTGATGGCAGTTCCTCATAATTTCTATTTTAACTCACCCCCAAACTAAGGTCATTTCTCTTGGAATGAACCAGTCTTGACTTTTGTAGAGACTTAACTTATTGAAGATTAAGCTTTCATTTAGATGAGGGTTCAGAACCTGCATCAGTTCCACTAGACATATGTGGTGAAGGCAGGGAATCTTCCTTATGACCATATGAAGTGAATCAGCCACAGTAGCAGGAAGGCATATGCCCCAGTATGGGGGCATTTTTCCTCAGTTAATGCTAACTGGTTGTCCATTCAGTATGTTGTGCTGTGCTTAGTCACTTAGTTGTGTTGGACTCTTTGTGATCCCATGGACTGTAGCCTGCCAGGCTCCTCTGTTCATGGGAATTCTCCAGACAAAAATACTAGAGTGGGTTGCCATGTCCTCCTCCAAGGATCTTCCCAATCCAGGGATTGAACCCAGGTCTCCTGCACTGCCGGTGGACTCTTTACCGTCTGAACCACCAGGGAAGCCCGAGAATACTGGAGTAGGTAGCTGATCCCTTCTCCAAGGGATCTTCTCAACCCAGAAATAGAACTGGGTTCTGCTGCATTGCAGGTGGATTCTTTACCAGCTGAGCTACCAGTCGTCAGTGCAGTCACTCAGTCATGTCTGATTCTTTGCGACCCCATGGACTGCAGCATGCCAGGCTTCCCAGTCCATCACCAACTCCTGGAGCTTGCTCAAACTCACGTTCATCGAGTCAGTGATGCCAATCCAAGCATCTCATCCTCTGTTGTCCACTTCTCCTCCTGCCTTCAATCTTTCCCAGCATCAGGGTCTTTTCAAATGAGTCAGTTCTTTGCATTAGGTGGCCAAAGTATTGGAGTTTCAGCTTTACCATCAGTCCTTCCAATGAATATTGAGGACTGATTTCCTTCAGAATGGACTGGTTGGATCTCCTTGCAGTACAAGGCGCTCTCAAGAGTCTTCTCCAACACCACAGTTCAAAAGCATCAATTCTTCAGTGCTCAGCTTTCTTTATAGTTCAGCTCTCACATCCATACTTGACTACTGGAAAAACCATAGCTTTGACAATATGGACCTTTGTTGGCAAAGTAATGTCTCTGTTTTTTTAATGTGCTGTCTAGGTTGGTCATAGCTTTCCTTCCAAGGAGCAAATGTCTTTTAATTTCATGGCTGCAGTTACCATCTGCAGTGATTTTGAAGCCCCCCAAAATAAAGTCTCTGTTTGTTTCTATTGTTTTCCCGTCTATTTGCCATGCAGTGATGGGACCGGATGGAATGATCTTAGTTTTCNTCTTCTCAACCCAGAAATAGAACTGGGTTCTGCTGCATTGCAGGTGGATTCTTTACCAGCTGAGCTACCAGTCGTCAGTGCAGTCACTCAGTCATGTCTGATTCTTTGCGACCCCATGGACTGCAGCATGCCAGGCTTCCCAGTCCATCACCAACTCCTGGAGCTTGCTCAAACTCACGTTCATCGAGTCAGTGATGCCAATCCAAGCATCTCATCCTCTGTTGTCCACTTCTCCTCCTGCCTTCAATCTTTCCCAGCATCAGGGTCTTTTCAAATGAGTCAGTTCTTTGCATTAGGTGGCCAAAGTATTGGAGTTTCAGCTTTACCATCAGTCCTTCCAATGAATATTGAGGACTGATTTCCTTCAGAATGGACTGGTTGGATCTCCTTGCAGTACAAGGCGCTCTCAAGAGTCTTCTCCAACACCACAGTTCAAAAGCATCAATTCTTCAGTGCTCAGCTTTCTTTATAGTTCAGCTCTCACATCCATACTTGACTACTGGAAAAACCATAGCTTTGACAATATGGACCTTTGTTGGCAAAGTAATGTCTCTGTTTTTTTAATGTGCTGTCTAGGTTGGTCATAGCTTTCCTTCCAAGGAGCAAATGTCTTTTAATTTCATGGCTGCAGTTACCATCTGCAGTGATTTTGAAGCCCCCCAAAATAAAGTCTCTGTTTGTTTCTATTGTTTTCCCGTCTATTTGCCATGCAGTGATGGGACCGGATGGAATGATCTTAGTTTTCTGAATGTTGAGTTTTAAGCCAAATTTTTCACTCTCCTCTTTCACTTTCATTAAGAGGCTCTTTAGTTCTTCATTTTCTGCCATAAGGATTGTGTCGTCTGTGTTTCTGAGGTCATTGATATTTCTCTAGCAATCTTGATTACAGCTTGTTCTTCATCCAGCCTGGCATTTTGCATGATGTACTCTGCATATAAGTTAAATAACCAGGATGATAATGTACAGCCTTGATGTACTCCTTTCCCGGTTTGGAACCAGTCTGTTGTTCCATGTCCAGTTCTAACTGTTGTTTCTTGACCTTCTACCAGGGAAGCCCTCATTCACTGTACCTCACTATAATATACACCACTGGGGGGTTTTGTGGTTTAGGAAGAACCAGTTCTCTGCCCCCAAGGAATCTTTGAAGGGATCTAAAACCACTTGTATGGAGAAAGCAATGGCACCCCACTCCAGTATTCTTGCCTGGAAAATCCCATGGACGGAGAAGCCTGGTGGGCTACAGTCCATGGAGTCACTAAGAGTCGGACACAACTGAGCGACTTCCCTTTCACTTTTCACTTTCATGCATTGGAGAAGGAAATGACAACCCACTCCAATGTTCTTGCCTGGAGAATCCCAGAGACGGCGGAGCCTCATGGGCTGCCATCTATGGGATCGCACAGAGTCGGACATGACTGAAGTGACTTAGCAGCAGCAGCGAAACCACTTGTAAGAGTAGATAATATTCTATCATGCTATAGAAGAGGGCTGTGGTTCCTCTACTGAAATATTTAACCTTATAAAAGNAGACGGCGGAGCCTCATGGGCTGCCATCTATGGGATCGCACAGAGTCGGACATGACTGAAGTGACTTAGCAGCAGCAGCGAAACCACTTGTAAGAGTAGATAATATTCTATCATGCTATAGAAGAGGGCTGTGGTTCCTCTACTGAAATATTTAACCTTATAAAAGATACTGAATGTGTTCAAGAGAACCTTTATATCTTCTGTATCCATTTATTGGGTCCAGTTTTCTTCCTTGTGTGTGTCTGAGTAGAAGGCATCTTACAGCCTACTGTTCTGTTAGAACCAACTAAGAGCTTAGTCCTATTGCTCCTTTCTGATTAGGTATGTTCCTTTGGAGCAGCATCTATCAATTTCTGCCCCATCCCTTTTTATCCCTACAATAAGTCTCTTTCCCAGAACCAAAGCTTATCTTGTGCATTGCCATTAAGTAGGTCTTAGTCTAAGGCTCCATGTAAACTTCCAACATGCCTATGAAATATGCCATGATATTATGGATGTCTCCATGCATGTATAACTCCTCTGTTCTCTTAAATCTCATACTTCTTTCATAAGTGATACATATTCTTGAGCTTCTCTGATTCTTCCATTAGTGCAGACTTTCTAGTTCCCTGCATGCTACAGCAAATTTATGGCAGGAAGTATAGTATGATGGAAGGAAGTCAGGAGTGATTAACCAGACTGGGGTTCTGGTTTTTTACTTTGAGTAAATTTTAATCTTCTGAGTCATAGTTTTCCCATCCATAAGATAAAAAGGTTGACTTAGATAATCTCTAAGAACCAAGGCCAGACCAAGACTTGGCATCTCTCTTTGCCAAATGATTTGGCAGTCCTTCAAACTGATAATCTTCAAACAATTGCTCAACGTGTTATTTAGTACAACCAAGGTCAATGAAGTCAATGCTGCAAGGATTTATTTTCCCCACTTGAGGTTCCTGTCTATATTGGCAGTAAAGAGATCAATTTCTATTTTCCCAGGTATATGAGGGTTCCCTCACTCTTGTTAACTGGCCCTCTATTTCTTGTTAATTCATGCCCTGTTTCAGCACCCTTTACAGATCAGTACATACTAGCACCCCTTACTATAGCTCCGATAAGGTCCCTTGGGTTTTCTGTGATCTGCACATGCTTAATTTAACCAGTGTCTCATTGTACTGCTTCTGTTCTCCTGCCTAGAATATCGTAATTCTTCCTTTCCCCTCTTTATCCAAATAGTCTAGTGTTATTTTATTTTATGGACAACTTTCCTTGAACCTTTCAACAAAAAGAGGTATTCCCAACTCTGTGTTCCCATGTGCTTTTCCATACCTCTTTGCAAAACTACTTTATTGCCACGTTATTGCTTGTATACCTATCTTTGTTGATAAATAGTAAACCTAGGGAGGTTAAAATTCATGTATTTGGCTTTATGTCTCATGTCCCTAGCTTTTAGAGACTTTGTTAATCAACTATTATTAAAAAGATGCTGCACTACATATTGAACCATCTCAAAACTCAGTGGCTGTAATATTATTGACTTTTCATTTAAGCATCGGAGGATCATCTTAGAGGGTGCTGCTTGAATCTGCGGATCTGTTGGTTGGCTAGGACACCTCTGTACAATATACCATATTCTCTAAAGTTTAATTTAAAAAAACTTCCAGGTTTATTGAGATATTCAGTTCATTTCGGTTCAGTTCAGTTGCTCAGTCGTGTCTGACTTTTTGCGACCCCATGAATCGCAGCATGCCAGGCCTCCCTGTCCATCACCAACTCCCGGAGTTCACTCAGACTCACACCCATTGAGTCAGTGATGCCATCCAGCCATCTCATCCTTGGTCGTCCCCTTCTCCTCCTGCCNAAGGCAGGAGGAGAAGGGGACGACAGAGGATGAGATGGTTGGATGGCACCACCAACTCAATGGACATGAATTTAAGCAAGCTCCAGGAGTTGGTGATGGATAGAGAAGCCTGACATGCTGCAGTCCATAGAGTTACGAAGAGTCAGACACAACTGAGCCACTGAACTGACTGAAGGCATACAATGTACTGATCTGATACACTTACACATTGCAAAATGATTACTAACATAGCATTAGCATTACATCACTCAATTACCATTTATTTTTTGTGGTGAGACCATTCAAGATCTAATCACTTAGCAACTTTCAAGTATAAAATACAGCATTGTTAACTATAGTCACCATGCTGTACATTATATTCCTAGAATGTACTCATTTTATAGTTGAACATTTGTACCCTTTGATCAACATCTTTCCATTTTTCCTACCCTCCAGCCCCTTGTAATCACTATTCTAGTCTTTCTTTCACTGAGTTCAGCATCTTTAGAAGCCACATATAAGCGATGTCATAGTTAGAATGTACTTCTTTTTGTCTGACTTACCTCATTTAGCATAATGCCCTCAGGATACATTCACTCCAGTCTGCATTTGACAAGATGGCAGAGTAGAAGGATGTGAGCTCAACTTTTCTTACAAAAACACCAAAATAACAACTAACTGCTAAATGCTATCTACAAAAAAAAAAAAAAAATGCTGGAACTTACCAAAAAAGACATGCTACATCCCAAAACAAGGAAACCATAATGAGATGGTACGAGGGGCACAATCCTGAGAAATCAGATCCTATACATGCTGGGTGGACAACCTACAAAGTAAAAAGTAATTTCATCACAGAAGTTCTCCCACAGGAATGAAACTTTTCAGCCCCACATCAGGGTCCCCAGCCCGGGGATCTAGCATGGGAAGAGGAACCCTTGGAGTCTCTGGCTTTGAAGGCCAGCAGGGTTTGATCACAGGAATTCCATACGACTGAAGGTAGCAGAAACCCCACTCTTGGAGGATATACACAAGTTCTCCAGTACATGAGGAACCAGGATAAAAAGAAGTGACCTCAAAAGTGCCTGGGCCAGACGTACCTGCTAGTATGAGGGGGTCTCTTGTGGCTCATGGTGAAAGCAAAGACACTGGCAACGGTAGTTCTGAGGAGTACTTCATTGGTGTGGGCCCTCCTGGAGGCTGCCACTTTTCTCACCAAGACCTGGCCCCACCCAATAGCTTGTAGGCTCCAGTCCTGGGATGCCTCAGGCCAAACAACCAACAGAGGGAGAACACAGCCCCACCCATCAGCAGACAGGCTGCTTATCACACTGTTGACCACAGACATATCAATATAACTTTAAACATCACCATGCGAAGCTGTTAGAGCTTAAAATTGATCAAACATTCATTTTACAACTTCTGATTGACATTATCATTCACATTTGCTGTCAGGTGTTTGTCCCAAGCTTGTGAATATTAGAAACACAAGTGTATTACAGCAGAATTTTCAAAAACGACGCATTGTATAATTTTGAGTGAAAAAGAATTATTCAATGAATTTAACGCAGATATTTTCTCTGATAGTCCAAGCGACATATATACTCGTGGCTCTAAAGATGATTGTTCTTCAAAATCTAGTTGTGCTTCAGGCAATGTGACTATTAGACTAATAAAAATACAAAAAACCCTTAATCATTGATTCTGATACTGTAAATGAAACTCCCAGTGCTGGAGAATGCACTTGTGTGTCTACAGAGGAGTGGATTGAAGACAATAACAATTAGATTTTACAGTGTGTCAGGCGTAATTATTGAATGTAATAGCCAGCAAAGGATTAGTAAAATAACAGAATTAATTTTTGGTAATGACTTTTTCGAGTTGGTTGCTTCTCAAACAAATTTATATCATCGATAGAATGAAAAACCATATAAAAAGTATGATAAGGCTTTAAAAATGGACTGATGTAACCAACAGTGACATGAAGAAATTTCTTGGATTACTAATTTTGATGGCACAAATAAGAAAGTAACATTGGAAAGGATATTGTTCAACTGATCCCTTTACCTGAAACAAGTATCTTTCCAAAGATTATGACCAGCAGAAGGTTTGAACAAATAATGACATTTCTTCACTTTAACAGCAACTTGGAATCCACTTCCTGCAGACATAATTTCAAAGGTTAAACCTCTTTTGGATTGTTTCCTACCAAAATTTCAATCGACCTATATATCCCTAACAAGAGCTATCACTTGGTAAGGGAATGATAAAATGGAGAAGATGATTGAGATTCAAAACCTATAATTCTGGAAACTTATGAAATATGGAATTTTGATCAGGATGTTAGTAAAAGTGATGATATGCATGCAACTTTGAGATTTACACGGATAAAGGAAGGGAACTGTAAGAAAGAATATTATCAGTCCTACAACCATATCTTGGTTCATGGCACCATATTTACCATGACAATTATTACAACAGTTTGTCCATATCTGAAATACCATTGAAAAATAAAACCAGAGTTTGTGGGACTATAAGAGAATCATTGTCTACCAAACCAATTAAAGGAGAAATCTGAAAACAAAAAGGAGAGAAATGACATTCTTACAGAAAGGTGAAGAAATTCTTCTCATATGGAAAGACAAGTGGCTAGCCTGCCTGGTGATAACTATTCATGATGCTGCTATAGCATCTACGGGAAAGGAAGATAAGAGGACTGGCCATTAAATAACTAAGACCACTTGTATATTAGACTATAATAAATAAATGAAAGCAGTTGATCGATCTGATCAATATCTGACAAACTTCAACATCCTTCAGAAAACTTGATAATGGTATAAGAAAGCCAGTTTCTTTGGGTAATCACAGCTTATTCAATGCATTTAAATTTTATTGTAGCCTTAATGCACAGAATGAAACGATTTACAAACAATTTTTCTTAGCAGCAGGTAGAAAATGGGTAACTGACCATTCTGGTGAATGTAGTGGTAGCCCCATACCTGGTCCTAATTGTGGCATTTCTAAAAGAGCTCCCCACAAAGACCCACCTTGTTGACTATCAGGTAAAATAAATAAACTCACTCTAGAGGAAATAATACCCACAGGACTAAAAGAAATGCTGCCAGAAGGTGTGGAGTCTGGTCTTCCAGGGGAAAGCAAACATGGTCTAGTTGTCATAGATGTTGTGTTTCCCTGTACAGAAGTGCCTGCTATACTGCCTATCTCACTCTAACAAAATATTAGAATGCTTTAGTAAGACACATACAAAGTTTCAAATAAATACAGTAAATGTAAAAAAGTTGTTGATATTTACTCAGACCTCGGTATTTTAATATTCACTTACAGAACATATCATTGGCCACAGGCATTAGTTTCTGCAAAACCCCCTTGGTCAATAATGTGTTAAAGTCTTTCTGAGCACATGCTTGCCTGCTAAGCACACCCTTTGACATGATTCTGCCCAGCAAAGGGATAAGATACAGCTCTGACAGCCCAGAGGGCAGGGACAAGTCCCTCCCACCAGGAAGCCTGCATAAGCCTCTTAGACAGTCTCATTCACCAGAGAGCAGAGAGCAAAAGGAAGAAAAAACTGAGCCTGTGGAATGGAAACCAAAATTACAGAAAGTTAGACAAATGAGGTGGCAGAGGAGTGGCTCAGATGAAGGAAGAAGGTAAATCTCCAGAACAACTAAGTGAAGTAGCAATCTACATGAAAAAGAATTCAGAGGAATGAGAATAAGAATGGTCCAAGGTGTCAGAAAAAGAAGAGAGGCACAAATTGTTAAACATTTCTAGTATCTCCTCAAAGAGATAGAATTTAAGAATAAACAGAGATTAACAATACAGCAACCGAAATAAACTATATACTAAAACGAATCAATAGCAGAATAACTGAGGTTAAAGAACAGATAAGTGACCTGGCAGACAGAGTGGTGGAAATCACTGCCATGAAACAGAAAAGAATGGAAAAAAATAAAGCCAGGCTAAAGACACTACTGGGACAACATTAAATGCTCCAGTATTAACATTACTGGGGTGCCAGAAGGAGGAGAGAGAAAGGCCCTGAGAAAACATTTGAAGATATAATAGCTGAAAATGTCCTTAACATGGGAAAGGAAAAGCCACCCAAGTCCAGGAAGTGCAGATAGTCACAGGTAGGATAAGCCCAAGAAGGACCCTACTGAGACACAAAGTAATCAAGTTGACAAAAATTAAAGACAGACAAAGAAAAAAATCTTAAAAGCAGCAAGGGAAAAGCAACAAATAACACTCAAGAGAATTCCTATAAGGTTATTAGCTGATTTCTCAACAGAAACTCTGCACACCAGAAGGGAATGGTACAATATATTTAAACTGATGAAAGGAAAGAACCTTCAACCAAGAATATCCAACAAGGATCACAATTCAGATTTGGAAGAAAAACCAAAAGCTTTATAAACAAGCAAAAGGTAAGAGGATTCAGAACCATAAGACCAGTTTCTCAACAAATGCTAAAGGAAACTCTTTAGGAAGAAGAGAAAAAGGCATAATTAGAAACAAGAAAATTACAAATGGAAACACTCACTTGGAAAAGCAAAAGTAAAGGTAGGAAATTTTCCACACACAAATATATCAAAACCAGCAATCATAAGTAGGGTACAAAGGCAGAATATTGGAAATGCATTTGAAATTAAAAGACCAGAAACTTATAACCATCTTCTTTATATATAGACTGCTATATCAAATCCTCATGGTAACCACAAAGTAAAAATCTATAATGGATACACACACAAAAGACGAGAAAGAATCCAAACACAACACTAAAGTTAGTCATCAAATCACAAGAGAAGAGAACAAAAGAGGAAGGAAAGAAAAGACCTACAAAACCAAATCCAAAATAATTAACAAAATGGCAATAACATAAATTTTGATAATTACCTTAAATGTAAGCAGATTAAATGCTCCAACCAAAAGACACAGACTGGTTGAATGGATTAAAAAAAAAATAAGACATATATATGCTATCTATAAGATACACACTTAGATCTAGGGACACATATGGACTGGAAGTGAGGGGATGAGAAAAGGTATTCAGTGCAAATGGAAATCAAAAGAAAGCTGGAGTAACAATACTCATATCAAAAAAAGAGACTTTAAAATACAGATGGTTAGAAGATACAAAGGATGCTGCATAATGATTAGAGGTTCAACTCAAGAAGATATAATAATTATAAATACTTATGCACCAAACATAGCAGTTGCCATATATATTGAGGTGCTCCTAACAGCCATAAAAAGAGAAATTGACAGTAACATAGTAATAGTTGGGGAATTTAACACATCACTTTTGTCAATGGACATACCATCCAGACAGAAAATCACTAGGGAGACACAGGCCTTAAGTGACACCTTAGACTGTATGGACTTAATTGATATTTATAGAGCATTCCATTCCAAAGCAGCAGAATATACATTCTTCTCAAGTGCACATGGGAACATTTTCCAGACTAGATTACATGCTGGGCCACAAAGCTAGCCTTAATAAATTTAAGAAAATTGAAATCACATCAAGCATCTTTTCCCACCCAACACTATGAAATAAAAATAAACTAAAAGACAAAAGATAAACTAAAAAACACAACTATGTGTAGGTTAAGCAATATGCTACCAAATAACCAATGGATCACTGAAGAAATCAAAGAAAAAATTTAAAAATACCTAGAATCAAATGAAAATGAAAGCATAATTATGCAAAACCTATGGGGCACAGCAAAATCAGTTCTGAGAGGGAAGTTTAGAGCAATACAATTTTACCTCAGGAAAAAAGAAAAATCTCAAATAAACAACCTAAAGTTACACCTAAAGCAACTCAAGAGAAATGAACAAAACCCTGCAAAGTTAGTAGAGAAATCATTAGGGATCAGAGCAGAAAGACATAAAACAGACACAAGGAAATAGAAAAGATTAATGAAGTTAGTTCTTTGCAAAGATTAAAAAAAAAAAACCTGATAAACTTTTAGTCAAACTCATCAAGACATACAGGTAGAGGGCTCAAATCAATAAAATTAGACATGAAAAAGGAGAAATTATAACACTGCAGACATACAAAAGGATTGTGAAAAACTACTATGTGACTATATGCCAATCAAGTGGACAACCTAGAAGAAACACACACATTCTTAGAAAGGTACAATCTTCCAAGACTGAACCAGGAAGAAACAGACAATATGAACAGACCAATCATGAGTATTAAAAATGAAACTGTGATTTAAAAACTCCCAAAAAGCAAAAGTCCAGGACCAGATGGCTTCACAGGTGAATTCTTTAAAATACTTAGAGAAGAGTTAACACCTAGCCTTCAGAAACTACTTCAAAATATTGCAAAGGAAGCAGCATTCACAGACTCAATCTATGAGGGAAGCCATCACCATTTTAATACCAAAATCAGTTATTACACAAAAAAGAAAATTTCAAGCTAATGTCACTGATGAACATAGTTGCAAAAATCATCAACAAAATATTAGGAAGCCAAATCCAATAGCACATTAAAAGGATTACACACCATCATCACATAGGATTTTCCCAGGATGCAAAGATTTTTCAATATCCACAAATCAATCAGTGTGATACACTGTATAAACAAATTAAAGAATAAAAAATATGGTTATCTCAGTAGATGCAGAAAAAGCTTTTGACAAAATTCAGCACCCACTTATGATAAAAACTCTCCCTAAAATGGGCATGGAGGGAATATATCTCAACATAGCAGATGTCACGTATGACAAACCAACAGCTAACATCATACTCAATGGAGAAAAACTGAAAGCATTTCCTCTAAGATTAAGAATAAGACAAAGATGTCCACTCTTGCCATTTTTATTCAACATAGTTTTGGAAGTCCTACCATAGCAATCAGAGAAGAAGTAAAAGGAATCCAAATTGTAAAAGAAGTAAAACTGTAACTGTTCACAGATGACATGATACAATACATGGAAAATCCTGATGCTACCAGAAAACCACTAGAGCTCATCAGTAAGTTCGGTAAATTTAAAGAACACAAAATTAATACACAGAAATCTGCTACATTTCTATAGATGAACAACAAAGGGTCAGAAGGAGAAATTAAAGAAAAAAAACCCTAATTACCATCACATCAAAAAGTATAAAATACCTAGGAATAAAGTTGAGGAGGCAAAAGACTCATATTCAAAAAACTATAAGATGCTGATGAAAGAAATTGAATATGACACAAGCAGATGGAAAGATATACCATGACTTGGATTGGAAGAATCAATATTATCAAAATGAGTATACTACCCAAGGCAATCTACAGATTCAATGCAATGTCTATCAAATTACCAATGGCATTTTTCATAGAATCAGAACAAAATATTTTACAATTTGTATAGAGCCAAAAAGAGATCATGAATGTCCAAGGAAATCTTGAAAAGGAAAAGCAGAGCTGAAGGAATCAGGCTCTGTGCCTTCAGAATATACTATAAAGCTACAGTGATCAAAACAGCATGGTAGTGACACAAAAACAGATTATGTACATCAGTGGAACAGGATAGAGAGTCTAGAGGTAAATCCATACACTATGGTCACCTAATCTATGATAAAGGTGACAAGAATATGCAATGGAGAAAAGATAGTCTCTTCAGTAAATGGTGCTGGGAAAACTGGACAGCTATATTTAAATAAATGCAATGAGAATACTTGTTAACAGCACACACAAAAATAAATTCAAAATGAATTAAAGACCTAAATGTATGACCAGGTACTATAAAACTCTCAGAAGAAAACATAAATACAACAACTCTTTGACATAAATCACAGCAAGATCTTTTTCAATCTACTTCCTAGTGTAATTAAAATAAAAATAAACAAATGGGACCTAATTAAACTTAAAAGCTTTTGCACAGCAAAGGAAATCATAAACAAAATGAAAAGACCATCCTCAGAATGAGAGAAAATATTTACAAATGAAGCAACTGACAAGGGATTAATCTTCAAAATATGAAAACAGGTCATGCCCCTCAATATCAAAAAAACCAAACACCTCAGTTTAAAAAGTGGATAACAAACTAAAAAATAAAAATTTAAACTTAAAAAAAATACTTTAACAAAAATTTCTCTGTTAAAAATAAGCCTAATAGAACATAACACTGGAGTTGTATTATAAAATATTTATAATAAAAAACTTAAGCATAAAAAAAAAAACTGGACGGGAAGATATAAATAGACATTTCTCCAAAGAAGATATACAGATGACCAAGAGGCACACAAAAAGACACTCAAGATCACTAATTACTAGAGAAATACAACTCAAAACTCCAGTGGGTTATCACTCATATTGATCAGAGTGGCCTTCCTCAAAAAACCTACAAACAATATATGCTGGAGAGGGTGTGGAGAAAGGGAGACCCTCCCACACTGTTGGTGGTAATGAAAATTACATCCACTGTGCAGAACAGTATTTAAGTTCCATAAAAAACTACCACAGAGCTACCACATGATCCATCAAGTCCATTCCTGGGCATAGATCCACAGAAAACCATAATTTGAAAAGATGCATGTACCCCAATACTCACTGCAGCACTATTTTACAATAGCCAAGACAGGGAAGCAGTCTGAGCATCCACTGACAGGTAAACGGATAAAAACATGGTACACACATAGTTCCTGTTCAGTCACTCAGTCATGTCCAGCTATTTGCAACCCCATAGACTGCAGCACACCAGGCTTCCCTGTCCTTCACTGTCTCCTGGAATTTGCACAAACTTAAGCCCATTGAGTCGGTGATGCCATCCAACCATCTCATCCTCTGTCACCCCCTTCTCCTCCTGCCCTCAATCTCTCCCAGCATCAGGGTCTTTTCCAATGAGTTGGCTCTTCACATCAGATGGCCAAGGTATTGGAGTTTCAGCTCCATCGTTAGCCTTTCCAATGAATATTCAGGGTTGATTTCCTTTAGGATAGACTGGTTTGATCTCTTTGCTGTCCAAGGGACTCTCAAGAATATTCTCCAGCAGATGTGATGTATATCTACAATGCAATATTACTGAGCTATAAAAAAGAATGAGATAATGCCATTTGCTGCAATATAGATGGACTCAGAGATTGTCACACTGAGTGGAATAAGTCGGACAGAGAAAGACAAATATCATATGATATCAGTTATATGTAGAACCTTTAAAAAATGGGTACAAATGAACCATCTACAGGGACAGAGCTATAGATATAGAAAACAAACATATGGTTACCAGCAGGGAGGGGTGAGGAGAGATAAATTGGGAGATTGGGACTGACGTATATACACACTACTATATATAAAATAGATAACTAATAAAGACCTGTATAGCTTAGGTAACTCTATTTGATTCTCTATAATGGCCTATACGGGAAAAGTATCTAAAAAAAAGTGGAGATACACACACACACACACACACACACACACACACACACACAGAGTTGATGGGGTTCTGGCAGCAAGAATACTAGGGTGGTTTGCCATCCTTCTACCAGTGGACCACATTCTGTCAGAACTTTTCACTATGACCCATGCAAATTGTACGGCCCTGCATGGCATGACTCATAGCTTCATTGAGTTACACAAGTCCCTTCATTGGACAGCAAGGAGATCACATCAGACAATCCTAAAGGAAACCAAATCTGAATATTCTTCAGAAGGACTGATGCTGAGGCTCCAATACTGTGGTCGCCTGATGCAAAGAGCTGACTCATTGGAAAAGACTCTGATGCTGGGAAAAGACTGAAGCCCAAAGGAGAAAAAGGAAGTAGAAGATGAGATGGTTAGATAGCATTTCAGACTCAATGGACATAAATTTGAGCAAACTCTAGTCGATAGTGAAGGAAAGGGAAGCTTGGCATGCTGCAGTCCATGGCGCGGCAGAGTAGGACACGACTTAGCTACTGAACAAAAACAACTATATATATATACACACACACACACATATAAATGATCCACTTTGTTGTACATATGAAAGTAAGACAACACTGTAAACCAACTATACTCTAATAAAAATTTTAAAAATAAAAACAAAGATTAGAGATGTGGTAAATATTTAGACAATGGAATATTACTCAGCCCCACATTTAATGGAATATTACTGAGCCATAAAAAGATGCAATAATGCCATTTGCAACAACATGGGCGTAGCTAGAGATTATCATACTGAGTGAACTCAGAAAGAGAAAGACAAATACCATATAAGATCACTTTTATATGGAATCTAAAAGATGACACAATATAGCTATCTATGAAACAGAAACAGAAGCATGGACATACAGAACAGACTGGAGGTCGCCAAAGGCGAGGGAGTTGAGTCAGGGACCGAGTTGGAGTCTGTTATTAGCAGATGTAAGCTTTTATATATAGAATGGATAAACAACAAGGTCCTACCATGTAGCACAAAAAATTATATTCACTATCCTATGATAAACCATAATGGAAAAGAATATAAAAAAGAATGTGTGTGTGTGTGTGTGTGTGTGTGTGTGTATATACACATATATATATATGTATAACTGAATCACTCTGCTATAGAGAATTAATTAACACAACATTGTAACTCAACTGGAATAAATTATTTTAATCACAAAAAATAAAATGAGATACTTTAATACAGCCAAAAAAAAGGAAAAAGAAACTAAGTATAGAGCTACCATATGACCCAGCAATTCAGCAATCCCATCCCTGGGTATATAACCAAAGAAAAACGTGATTCAAAATGATACATTCAGCCAGTTGTTTATCACAGCACTATGTAACATAGCCGGAGAAGGCAATGGCGACCCACTCCAGTACTCTTGCCTGGAAAATCCCATGGGTGGAGGAGCCTGGTAGGCTGCAGTCCATGGGGTCAGTAGAGTCGGACACGAATGAGCGACTTCACTTTCACTTTTCACTTTCATGCATTGGAGAAGGAAATGGCAACCCACTCCAGTGTTCTTGCCTGGAGAATCCCAGGGACCGGGGAGCCTGGTAGGCTGCCATCTCTTGGGTCACACAGTGTTGGACACGACTGAAGCAACTTAGCAGCAGCATGTAACATAGCCACATATAGAAGCAACCTAAATGTCAACTGACAGATGAGTGGATAAGGAAGAATTCATGCCTATACACATTGGTATACTACTCAACTATTAAAAGGGACAAAATAATGCCATTTGTAACAACATGGATGGACCTAGAGATTATCATACTAAGTGAAATGAGTCAGAGAAAGACAGATATGAAATCACTTACATGCTGAATCTAAAAAATGATACAAAAGAGCTTGTTTATGAAAGAGAAACAGATTAGAGAATGAAGTTATGGTTACTGCGGGAAGCAATGGATTGGGAGTACGGGATTGACAGGTACCCACTAATATTTAAAATAGATAACCAACAAGTTCCTCCTATAGAACACAGTAGGAACTCTGCTTTATCTATAATAACCTAATGGGAAAAAATCTTAAAAAAGAATAGATATATGCATATGCATTGCTGAATCACTTTGCTGTACACCTGATGCTAACCACATTGTTTACTACCATATAAAATAAAAATTTAAAAGAAGAATAAAAGATACATTCCCTCCATCCATGTTCTCATAAGTGGCAAAGCGACCATCTTTCTCTTGGGGGAATAATATTCACACATATACATATATATTTCATGCATGTGTGTACACACACACAGACATACACACACACCCCATGTACCACATTCTGAGACCCACTGAATGAAGAGACAGTGGTTATTCTTTTCTTGGAAGTGGCAGAAGTACATTAAGGCCCTACTTAAATTTATGAGCACTCACTTCCACTGTCCAAAGCAAGAAGTATGACCAAGTCAAAAGTCAGGAAGAATAAAACTCTTTTCCATCATTAGGCCATTAAAAGGATGAAGGCGCATTATATACTGTAATGATGTGAAAAATTAAGGCCATAAATTTAATATTCCACAATACTTGACAATATGTTATTGAATGAATGCATATGCATGAAAACATTTCAAAATTACAGGTGATTCAATAAGGATATAATTTAATGAGTAGGAAAACATCAGGACAAAGTGCTAATCTGAACTGCACTTTGTGCTACTGGCTGAGGCTGTTCACTGATTAATAAAATCGAAGCCAAGTGACGTGACCCAGTCATGCCTGGTTGCACTACCACCAAATCTTAGAAAACTGCAGTGTCTGTTGTGATTCATTCCTTAATCTAGACCTGAACTCAAGTATCAAAGCAGATTTTTTCATAGCCTGAAAGCGAGTGTCTATAAGGGAGAAAAGGAAAACAGAGGTGATGCTTGTTTCTTGTATAAATCCCTGATGCTGAATATAGGAAGTGGTTCTTCTTTATTACCACTCTGCTCACTAGTTTTCTAAGAGCCCCTACTCCCACCCCAGCAAAATTCTCACTGGGATTAGTTAGCAAGAAATGATTTTTCTCTTTATTAAAGAAAATCAGGTACTTAACAAACTCATGATTATTTTGATTCTAAAATGCAAGGGAAGACGGCAGGTCCATAAGTAAACTGAGAGTTTGAGTGGAGGGATAACCTCAGATAAAGGAGAGGGTGTGAATGAGGTACAGGGGCCATGAAGGGCTTTACTATTTTACATGTTTGTAGAAAGCCATGAGACCCTCCCAAGCAAGGAGTGGTGTGATAGACATGTGAGAATTAAAGCCCTACGTGAGCTTTCTAGAAGGCCAGCTTCCAAAAGAAAGGGAGCAGAAGAAGCAGAGAAATTGGAGAGTACAGCCAGTTCAGCAGGAGGGAGCAGTCCCCGGAAGTCAGCTACCAGAGGAGGGGGACCAACATGCAAATGAGGAATGGAGGAGGGGAGCCACGGGGTTAGATGAAGCCCCTCAGCGCTCCAGGCCCTCTGCAGAGCTGGTGCGAGGAGGCGGGTGACACAAGAGGAAGAGCTTCAGCCAGAAGCCAAAGGAGGGTCACTTAGGAAGGAGCCCTATTTTTGCAGACAATAAAAAGAGGTTGGAGGCTGGCAAATGCAGAGAGGCTGGATCAGAGACTCCACAGTTCTGGAATCCAGGTCTCTAAGTGCCTGTAGTTTAGAGCTGTGTTTCCCCAACCCTTTTGGCACCAGAGACTGGTTTCCTGGAAGACAATTTTTCCACAGACCAGAGGAAGAGGTGGAATGGTTTGGGGATGACTCCAGTGCATTGCATTTATTGGGCTCTTTATTTCTCTTATTATTATATCAGCTCCATCTCAGATCTTCAGGCATTAGATCCTAGAAGCTGGGGCTCCCTAACTTAGCAGAGACGACAAGGAAGGCTAGGATGGACGGGTGTGCCCCTTTAACACCAGTGCTATTCTGAGTGATGGCAGACATGCTGGCGATTTTTCCTTCTCCATGTGTAGGTCAATATGCACTGACATTTCTAAAAGTCACAAACTAAGAGGGACGTGGAAAGCCAGAGAAGAAAAAAATGAGGGACGGTGGGAGGCATCCCCGTAAGTTTTCTTTTTCCTCCAACCTTCCTTCTTCCTTTTTCATTTGGAAATTTAAAAAAATAGCCATAGTACATCTTCCCTTTCCCTTAGGATTTTGTGAAAAGCGATTTATAAATTATTGCAGAGCACTCAGAAAGAGTCAAGCACTTAATAACATTCTAAACCAGGCCAGGCAAAGCAAATCTGCTGAGTGTTATGGGGAATTTCTCTGGGTTTTCAAGTCCCAGTGAAAATATGGAAAGCCTAGATCATTTCCTTTATGTGAACTTTAAGTTAGTGTCTGCATAAATAAATAAAGGCTATATGACTTTTTCCAGACAGAGGAATAGAACTCAGAATTTCACCTATACACATTTTTATACCATTATTTGCACATATTTCTCAGACTCTATTTTTAAGTGTTTACTCTCAGGTAGGGAGTAACAAAAACAATAAAAAGTAAACAGCTAAAAGATGCTTGCTCCTTGGAAGGTAAGTTATAACCAACCTAGATAGCATATTCAAAAGCGGAGACATTACTTTGCCAACAAAGATCCATCTACTCAAGGTTGTGGTTTTTCCAGTAGTCATGTATGGATGTGAGAGTTGGACTATAAAGAAAGCTGAGTGCAGAAGAATCGATGCTTTTGAACTGTGGTGTTGGAGAATACTCTTGAGAGTCCCTTGGACTGCAAGGAGATCCAACCAGTCCATCCTAAAGGAGATCAGTCCTGGGTGTTCATTGGAGGGACTGATGTTGAAGCTGAAACTCCAATACTTTGGCCACCTGATGCAGAGAGCTGACTCATTTGAAAAGACCCTGATACTAGGAAAGATTGAGGGCAGGAGGAGAAGGGATCGACAGAGGATGAGATGGTTGGATGGCATCACTGACACAGTGGACATGGGTTTAGGTGGACTCCAGGAGTTGGTGATGGACAACGAGGCCAGGCATGCTGCAATTCATGGGGTCTCAAAGAGTCGGACACGACTGAGCGACTGAATAGAAACAGCAAAGTGCCTGAACAAACCTGTACCCATATTAAATCTACTCATCTTTCCTTGCAGTCATTTGTTAAAACAAACAAACAAACAAAAATAAAGGAAGAATGGGTAAGGATCAAATAATCAATCAGCATACATATTTTGGAAACCCTACCTGTCGGAACTGTTCTAGACACCCTGGAGCCAACTAGCATGTAAAGTCAGGCTCTCACCTTTACAGAGGTTACAACTTAGTGTTAAAAACAGAATGACTACGAGTTAAATGGAATGAAAAATACAAAAATATGGTGTGGAACTGATGCATGTGTGTATGCGTATAAGCAATTGTCTTACATAAGGCAGGCAGACATATAACTGTACTTCTTTTTTAACAGTCAAAGTAGCACAGAATGAAAAGCAAGAAAATCCCATATCAGGAATTTCTTTCCAAAGCTATTTCAGCCACAATATTTGAAGTATAGACGGCCTTAATTGTAGAGAAGGGGTACATGTATTTGATAAGAATGGAAACAGAAATGCCCTATAAAAACAAAGTTGATAAGATTTAATAAATGGTGGTCATTTTTAACAGCAACCAGGCTTATTCAGTCTTCCAAGGAAATGTAAATAAAAACAAAAATAAACAAATGGGATCTAATTAAACTTCCAAGCCTTTTATTTGTGAACCATGGCTTCCCTGGTGGCTCAGATGGTAAAGAATCTGCCTACAATTCAAGAGACCTGGGTTCAATCCCTGGGTCAGGAAGATCCCCTGGAGAAGGGAATGGCAACCCACTCAAGTATTCTTGCCTTGAGAATTCCATGGACAGAAGAGCCTGGCAGGCTACAGTCCATGAGGTCACAAAGAGTTGGACACAACTGAATGACTATCACTTTCACGAGATTGACAAGTGCTTAATTTCCAAAATATACAAAGAGTTCATACAACTGAATAATAATTTTTTAAAAAACCCAATGAAAAAATAGGCAGAAGACTTATAAAGACATTTCTTCAAAGAGGAAAAGATGCTCAATATCACTAATTATTAAAGAAATGCAAATCAAAACTACAATAAGGTTGCTTCCATGTTCTGGCAACTGAGAATAGTGCTGCAATGAATATTGTGTTGCAAGGGTCTTTTGGAAGTATGATTTTCTCTGAGTATATATCTAGAGACTGTAATACGAAGTGAAGGAGGTCAGAAAGAGAAAAATGTTGTAATATTAAAGCATATATGTGGAATCTAGAAAAATCATATAGATTATCTTACTTGGAAAGCAGAAATACAGACAGAAAGAGAGAACAAATGTATGGACACCAAGGGGAGAAACAGGGGAGTGGGATGAATTGGGGAACTGGGATTGACATATATACACTGTTGATACTATGTATAAATTACATAACTAATGAGAAAAAAATTAAAAACAACTATAATAAAGTACAACCTCACATCAGTCAGAATGTCCATCATTAAAAGTCTACAAATAGCAAATGCTGGAGAGGGTGTGGAGAAGAGAATCCTCCTACACTATTGGTGGGGATACAAGTTGGTGCAGGCACTAAGGAAAACAGAATGAAGTTTCCTCGGAAAACTAAAACTAGAATTGCCATATGATCCAGCAATCTCACTCTTAGGCATGCTGCTGCTGCTGCTGCTAAGTCACTTCAGTCGTGTCTGACTCTGTGTGACCCCAGAGACGGCAGCCCACCAGGCTCCCCCGTCCCTGGGATTCTCCAGGCAAGAACACTGGGGTGGGTTGCCATTTCCTTCTCCAATGCATGAAAGTGAAAAGTCAAAGTGAAGTTGCTCAGTCGTGTCCCACTCTTAGAGACCCCATGGACTGCAGCCCACCAGGCTCCTGCGTCCATGGGCTTTTCCAGGCAAGAGTCCTGGAGGGGGATGCCATTGCCTTCTCCGCTTTAGACTTATATCTAAACAAAAGTGTAATTCAAAAAGATACATGCACCCTTATGTTCAAAGCAGCACTATTCACAATAGCCAGGACATGGAAAAAAACCTAAATGTCCATCAACAGATGGATAGATAAAGAAGAGGTACGTATATTAATATATCAATACAACAGAATACTACTCAGACATAAAAAATAACACCATTCACAGTATAACTAGAGATTACCATACTAAATGAAGTCAGAAAGAGAAATACAATTACTACATGATATCACATATCTGGAGTCTAAAATATGACACAAATGAATCTATCTAAGAGGGAAGGGTTGCCAGAGGGATGAAGTGGGAGCTTGGGGTTAGCAGATGCAAACTGATATACATAGAATGGGTAATCAAGGTCCTACTATATAACATACATTCAGTATCCTGTGAAAAACTATAATGGCAAAGAGCAGGAAAAAGAATAGATACATACGTATAACAGAGTCACTTTGCTGTATAGCAATAATGAACACAACATTGTAAAGCAACTATACTTCAATTAAAACACACACACACACACACACACACACACACACACACAGAGAGAAAAGGCTTCAAAAGGGTGATACTTTTCCAAATCAATAAAAGATGGTCTAAGATAAATTTTGTACCTGCCTTGCCAGAATTCTTAAAATGCCCAAAGAGGAAGTAGGCCAAGTAAGAAAAATTGGCCTAAATAATTTTAAATGATGCATTCATTTTTAGCCAAAATTTATCAACTTCTCTAATACATAGAAACATACAGTGAAAAACGAATCTTAGAAATGGAACTGAAAGTAGTTTTATACCCAGATTCATCTTTCCAGCCTTGCATTAGCTCACTGGTATGTTTTGCCTTAGCTGCTTTCTCTGGGTCACATATATGTCCTATTTCATCAACATCCCCCAAACTACATGCATCTTCACATTTGTGTCCCTGCCTTTTTGCTAGGCAACTTTTTATGCCTGGAATACTCTTCTCCTAAGATGCAACTGACTCCTACGTCCCTTTCCTCATGGACCAGCCCAGACAACCATTATATGAATCTCTTCCTGCTGCCTTCTTGCCACTCACTCATTCTTCTGGAAAGACGCAAACATGCCCTTTGCTGGGATCATTTTGAACATATTCCTAATATTAGGCTAATTTCCAGATTGTTCTAGGTCTATACAGTTAGTTATGTTCATAGTTTTGCCTACTCCCGAGACTTGAATTCTTTGAGGACAGGCATCCTGGTTTTCCTAGATTTGTATTCTTGAAGTATAGTATAGTGTCTGTCAGTTAGCTGGGAGTTGATAAACAATAAAGGACTAAAAAAGAGAGAATATATTTTAAAATGAGGCATTATAGTCTAGAGAGGAAAAAAGAGAGGTCATCTCATATTAGTATTCATACCAGTTTTGAAATTCACTTTCTATTTTAATCTCTCTCTCTCTTTGAAACTTAAAGCTAAAAAAAATAGTCTTTCTAGGTCATAGGACTGGCAGAGTGGCTGTGAGTGCCTTGATGTTTTCTGGGATAAAGTTTGTAGGCATATGCCTGTAAAAACACCAAAGAAAAGATAGGGAAAGATGATATTTTTATTAAGTGAATGATAAAATATGTATCAGTGCATATATGCATATGGAAAAAAATCATAAAACCAATTTCTACTAAAAAGTAGCCTTTGCTTCAACATTTAAGCCACCAATTAATTTTAATTTACTCAAGGGGCATCTAGATTATTCATTCTCTAGGTCTTTGGCTTCCTCACCTTCTTCCTATTGCTGCCCAGATTTTGTTAATTTTACTGTTTCTTATATGGCAGAGTATAGGTGATGTTGGCGGAGGGGGAACAGGAAAATTTGAAATTAATCAGTTTTTTCCCAAGGGCTTGATTTGGACAAATATTTGAGGATTTAAATATATTGATTACTTCTGAAATGTTTAGAATCGGGCACTTTTATTAATCATATTGAGTACAGACTCAGGCGTATGAGAAATAATGGTTGTCTTGTCTTTCTGGATACTTAAAAATATTTCAAATTCAGTACCTGCTGGTCTGGTGGTATACTTAGTCTCCAGTAGAGATAACCTTGGGGCCTCATTGTGGTTGTACCAAACTTGCAGGATCATATTCACTGATACCATACTGGAGGTTTCTGCAGGGGAGCCTTCTAATCTTGTACCTGTTCTTACAGTTTCCCTGCCTACATGTGTCATTCAGTTTCAGCTTCTGCTGTTTCTGTGCCAAGTTTGCAGAACAGGAATCTTGGTAGAGACTTGAGACCTCTGATCACGCCCAGCTATTCCCCCCTGGGCCTTGCTGCCTACCAGGCAGTCAGAGTGCCCGTTCACACCCTAGGCCCTGGCCAGGACAGGCCAATATACCTCTCTTGTCCTCTTAATCCTCTCAGCATGCAAGATCTCTTTCTAATTTCAAATAATTCTTTCTCTTTTAAGTTTCTTAAAGACATCTGCCTCTACCTATAACTCTTTGCCTCCTGGTCTTTAGGATTGTGAAACAAAAGCCAGGAATTGTTTTGCAGAAAGCTATTTTTGCTGCTTTCCACTCTGCTACAAACTCACTGCAATAAACAGTGTCTCACCTGTTTAAAACAGGAGAAAGAAAAGGTGAGAATAAAAGGAAAGATATTTTATCTCAAAACAGTATCCAACTATAATAAGTATAAGAGTTGCTAAGTGGAGCAATCAATTTATCTTGTTCCCAGAATCGTTAATCATGAATTGCAGAGTCTCTTCCCCACAATCTGCTTTTCCCTGAAAATACAAAACTTTGGCTCCCATGAAGAAATTAAGGAAACAAGGAAGTATTTGACTCCCATGAAGAAGGAAACAAGAAATTAAGGAAACTATGAAATCATATAAATTTCATTCCTCACATTTCTTTAAAATACAATCAATGATGTGTAAAATTATATAATTATTATATGAATATGATTTGTTAATTAATATCTCCTCTAATAGTTAATTAGAAAGTTCTTGCTTAGCAAATTTTGATATTACTTTTCATTCCCTTAGGCAACATATATCTCTCACTATTGAGCATGTTTTTGGCCCAGATTATGATGCTTGTCTTGGCAAATAGAGAGTTATAAACCTAATGATCAATTTTTCATTACGACTGCTCCTCTCTCTATCAGGAATATTGGGCTTCAGAAGGAAGTTACTTTAAAAAAAGAAAAAATACATCAAAATTTTGATACCTAAAAGAAAAATTATAATATCTTCCTCTAAGAAGAACTCAGAAAAGTGGGAGTGATCTTATTTTACAGATAAGGAAACTAAACATGAAGAAGGTGAAATTTTTGTCCTATGACTATTTGATGGAAGAACAGGAACAAAACCCTTCTTATTTACTACCATCATCAACATTTTAGGCTTTCTAAAACACTTTCATATGCTGTGAACTTTCTATCTAAACTGCATAATTCTCTAATTATGCCTTACTTTACCCTCATTTATATATAAAGAAATAAAGTCAGTTACTAAATAAGAAGCTAAAGCCCACATAGCAAGAAGGTAGGTCTCTGACTTCAAATACCGTGTTATTTGCAGTAAATGATCAGGATTTTTCTAGATTATAGATTTTTACCAGACTATGTGATTGTCCATTTCAAGTACTATTATATAAAATAAGAATTGCTGGTTTAGACAATACCCACTTTGGTAACCACATCTACCCACACACATCCTCCTTGGGCAGGACACACAGGATGGATGGCATGCTCATGTGTGACTCAAGGTTATGTATAATTATCAGTTGGCACACTGACTTTATCGTCTTCTGTTCCAAACAAGAAAGCACCCAGAGTGAGCCAAACCATGAGATTAAAGGTATAATTCTCCAGAGTCCAAGTCTGCCCAGGCATTTTGAGAGCGAGTGCTAGTTAGGGTCTAACTATAAAGTCACAGGGAAGAGTCCACACAACCCTCATTTAGGACATCAGGTTTCCCAAAACTACTCTCAGGCTTGTTAATTCACTTGAAAGACACAGAGCTCACTGGCTCCTGTTGTACTCACAGATAGGCTTATTACCAGGGGGGTACAAGTTAGAATCAGCCAAAGGAAGAGGCACACGGGGAGGATCCTAAATGCAAAGCTTTCTTTGTCCTCAGGATGTGTTGCCTCCCTTGGCACTGATGTGCATTAATACACAGAGTATACTGCCAACCTAAAAAGCTCATGCAAGCTTCGTACCCAGAGTTTTTACTGGGCTTCATAATGTAAATATGATTGTTTGACTGATTACCCAAATAGTTAAACTCTGTCTTCAGCCACCCTCAATTCCCCTAAAAGTTGGACAGATATCACCTGATCAGGAATCTAGGAATCTTCTTGTTAGCATAAATCTGTCAGGTGTGGTCTGAGAATTCCATCATGAGTCACAAAGACACTCCTACCAGTCAGGACTAGAGTGACATAAGAATAGAGAGATTACTCCCAGGAGCCAGGAACAATGGCCAGACCTCTCTTCTGGAAAGACCTAAATCTTTACTACACAAAAGGTATCAGAGTAAAATACTAACATTCCTTCAGGGAGAGCTTTGAATTCTCTCTTGGTTTATTTCAATAAATGAGTCAGTCACAAACCTCAGCACGCTAAAATAATCAGTAAACAAGTTACATCGTACCTCACAAATGATTGTCACCCAACCATTTGGTGTGTCTGCAGTGGGGTGAGAGCTACTGCTCCAATCACTCAAGAACTCACTGCATTTCCTTTCCTCTGCACTCAGGCTCCCACTGGAATCTCTTCACTGAAAGCACTTCTCAGGACTTTCCAGGTGGTCCAGAGACTAAGACTCCCCGCTCCCAGTGCAGGGTACCCAGGTTCAGGCCCTGGTCAGGGAGCTAGATCCCACAAGCTGCAACTAAGACCCAGCACGGCCAAATACATAAACAAAAATTTTAAAAAGGAAAAGAAAGCACTTCTCAACACCACAGTCTACATAAGAAAAAACTCTTATTCTCACATTAAGATGAGGGTCATTTTCATCTCCCTCTTTAGATTATCCCCAACCTTCTATGAGCTGGGGGGATACCAATACTGGCAAAACTTGGTCCTCCTCTAAGACACGAGGAGTCTATTATTCCCCTGAAGACTGGGGCAATGTGAAGATAAGTACCATTTCATATTCATTTTTGTGTCTTCAGTGCCTATATTCAACTAATATTTGTTAAATTTACCTGTAATGAAAAGCAGCCAGAATGTGGTAGACATTGAATGACCATTATAGATTCTTGAAGGGCAGGCTGACGTGATGAACACAGGGTTTAGAGAGATGCATCTGACGTAGTTTGTAAGATGAACTGGAGGTGAATGGACTACAGGAAGGTCAACAAGCTAGGGGGCTCTTGCAGGTATTCGGAACAACAGTCCTAACCAATGACATTTCAAAGGCAGGCCTCTACATGACTTGTGTAAATTAAGAAAACTAACTCAGTAAATCAGGAATGTCAAACATTGGCAAAACTTCATCCTTTGCCATGTGGGGCATAGGTCCAGGATGCAGTAGCCTCTGTTTGACCACTGTTCTCTGAAGTGACAGCTGTGAGCTGTCGTTAGCCATCACTCACAGCAGCTGTCACAGGATACCATGTGTGAGATGGGAGCAGCGGCGAATAAAGAAGAGTAAGTCACCAACAGTAGTTACTGTTGTCCCATGTGAAACACTCAGATCCACCACTTGCTTCTTAATTAAATTTATTCAGTTTGGACACAGTTTCTCAGGAGTTTCTGGTTAATCATAATTTCTGGGAAAACTTATAAGAGATAGGAGAAAACTACAGTTCTCACTGCACCATTGGTCCTAAGTCTGGTCTAGGTGATTTGCCTGGCAGCATAGACCCAAAAAGATCTAAGTTCTGATTACCTTCTCAAGATTACAACTGGGCTTAGGCATAACAACAAATGTTCTCAATGAATGACCTGAGTGTCAGATATATTCCTTCCCATCCTGATTTGTAACATTAATCCTACTTCCTCATGATGACCAGCATCAATTATACCTGCCAGAGATAATATATATTTTTTATTTTAATACTGGTTTACTGGCACAAGAAGTGCAAAGTGTTAAGATGGTAGCTATAGCATAAAAGCTCAGTAAACACATCCCTTCCCTTGGAATCAGAAACTCTAGAGTCTAAAGTTAAAGAGACAGGGAACAAAATTTCCAGAGTAGTTAATGGGTGAATGGTAAGCAGACCATTTCTACTTCTACTCTGTTTCATGAACCCATATATTATATTTGCGAGGGGAGGGATATGGTACCATATAGGAGAAGGCAATGGCACCCCAATCCAGTACTCTTGTCTGCAAAATCCCATGGATGGAGGAGCCTGGTGGGCTGCAGTCCATGGGGTCGCTAAGAGTCAGATACGACTAAGTGATTTCACTTTCACTTTTCACTTTCATGCATTGGAGAAGGAAATGGCAACCCACTCCAGTGTTCTTGCCTGGAGAATCCCAGGAATGGGGGAGCCTGGTGGGCTGCCGTCTACGGGGTTGCACAGAGTTGGACACGACTGAAGTGACTTAGCACCAGCATGGTACCATACATATAATGATCATTGATTTAAAGTATACACCAATACAGTATACTAACACATATATATGGAATTTAGAAAGATGGTAATGATATACGTGTATGCGAGACAGCAAAAGAGACACAGATGTATAGAACAGCCTTTTGGACTCTGTGGGAGAGGGAGAGGGTGGGATGATTTGGGAGAGTGCCATTGTAACATGTATGATATCATAAGGTAAACAAATTGCTGGTCTAGGTTTGGTGCAGGATGCAGGATGCTTGGGACTGATGCACGGGGATGATCCAGAGAGATGGGGTGGGGTGGGGTGGGGGGGTTGGGATTGGGAGCTCATATACACTCATGGCTGATTCATGTCAATGTATAGCAAAACGAATACAGTATTGTAAAGCAAAACTAAAAAGTAAAAAAAAAAAGAGAGAGTCGGACACACACACAAAAAAATAATAAAGTATGCGCCATATCTTGAAGACTTCCTCCTTATCCTTGAAGGATGTCACTTCAGGTAAGCCTTCAGGAGACCATTCCATCACTTTATCAGAAAGGCACCTTCTGAATGTCATGCTATGATTAGGACCAGTGTATCTCACAGTCATGTGTCTAAACCACGCTTCCTTTGCCATGAAATGAGTTCCTCAGTTTAAGACAATATTATGATAGACCCTATGTCAATCTCTCATATGCCCTGTGAGTCCTTGGAGGCTTCTGGTAATGTCACTCTAGTCAGGAAGACAAACTCATGCAGATACAGGTCAAAGTCATGATGGAATATTGCCTTTTCTAGGATATAAAGGGCTTAATGTAATCAACTTGTCATCAGCTTTTGGTTGGTACCATGTGGGGAATTCAATACTGAATTCTGTTACTGGCAGGTTGTTGTGAGCAGTGGTAGCTAGATCAGCTTCTGTAAGAAGATCCCTGTGCTCTTAGTTCCTTAGATAGCTTTCATCTTTCTTCCCTTGCTTACCCTATTCATGTTTCCATTGTTTAAGCCCTGAAGTGGGCAAGAGAGAGGCTGGCTGAAACTTACTGGTCCAATCCTTCTGTGGCTTAATTATCCCATGCCTCTTTTTCAGTAGATGTCTTATGAACAGTAATATGTGGTACAGAGATCATAATACTTTTTGCTTTTACCCATACATCCAGCCGCTTGCTTATTACTTTGAACTGCCTTTTTCTGGTCTTGGAATCGTGTTCCTCTCAATGGGCCTGACCAGCAAGCTAAGTCATTCGCCACTGCCCATGAGACTGTAACCTCAGGCAACTTTTCATGCCACTCAAAGAAAATGAACAGAAGTACAGCTCAAAGATCTGCTCTTTGGGAGGATATCCCTCCATTTTTGTCACTTGGGGTTATTTATTCTAATTAAGGCCTATAGTGCAATAGCAGTCCATTTTCTGCCTGTACCCCCTCACCACACCATTCACAAGCCAAGCTCAGGCTCTTTGTCCTTTGCACGGTTCCTTGAGTTAGTGACCGAAGATCACTTTAAGAAAAAAAGGAGAAAGCACTTCTATATACAGGCTGCAGTATTCAGGGCCCTTCTTCACGAAGATCTTGCCTCTCCTTTGGTTGATGGGTTCTTGGTCTTAGAACTGGTATAAATCTGGGAACTGACTGAACGATGGAGACTATTCATGAGGACACCTGATCTCAGACTTCTGCTCATTCATTCTTTATCTCTTCTTTTTATGTATTAGGCAGTTCTCTTATTGTTGGCTCATCTTTCTTGTCTTTAGAACCATGTTCTATGAGCCACCGCAATAAATTTCTAAAGGTCATCAGCACCCCACTCCTATCCCCCCAACTGCCATTCCAGGTACTGCCCATTTAATCTTGCTTCCATTTAAGGTAATTCTGTCCACTCTGTTTCTGAAGTTAAGTGCTGCCCCTAGTTTCTGATATTCTATATCCCATCATGGGTGGACCCTTGGTACTAGGGAGCATCTCCTACTACAAATACAAAAGATGGCCACGACCAGATATTCGACATGCTACTACCCTTCCTCACCAACATGTTCTTTATCACCTTAGTAAAATTCTGGCAAATTTAAAAGCTCAGCAAGGGTCACTGGACTGGAAAAGGGTCAATTGTCATTCCAATCCCAAAGAAAGGAAATGCCAAAGAATGTCCAAACTAGTGCACAATTGTCCTCATTTTGCATGTTAGTAAGTTCAGTTCAGTCGCTCAGCCGTGTCCAACTCTTTGCGACCCCATGAATTGCAGCACGCCAGTCCTCCCTATCCATCACCAACTCCCTGAGTTCACTCAGACTCATGCCCATCGAGTCAGTGATGCCATCCAGCCATCTCANCTCTTCTTGCTATTCTTTGGAACTCTGCATTCAGATGCTTATATCTTTCCTTTTCTCCTTTGCTTTTCCGATCCCTGTCAGAAAGATCCCTTGGAGAAGGAAATGGCAACCCACTCCAGGATTCTTGCCTGGAGAACCCCATGGACAGGGCTTCAGTCCATGGGGTCACAAAGGATCGGACATGATTGAAGAACTAACATTTTGCAGTAGTACAGAGAAAAGCCTCTTACACAGATATGAGAATTTATGAAAACATTAAAACACCTAATATACCCAGATATTACAGAGCAATAAACAAATTGAGAAATTCAATATTTTAAAAAATGTAGGATGGATATGGCTGGAAATGGAATTTTGAAGGTAGTTAAGATAATAGAGTTGGATAATGAAGGACAATTGTGTCTTGTATGAGAGAAACTGGCTATTACTCTGATCTATCAGTTCAGTTGCTCAGTCATGTCTGACTCTTTGCAACTCCATGAATTGCAGCACACCAGGCTTCCCTGTCCATCATCAACTCCTGCAGTTCACTCAGACTCACGTCCATCGAGTCAGTGATGCCATCCAGCCATCTCATCCTCGGTCGTCCCCTTCTCCTCCTGCCCCCAATCACTCCCATCATCAGAGACTTTTCCAATGAGTCAACTCTTTGCATGAGGTGGCCAAAGTACTGGAGTTTCAGCTTTAGCATCATTCTTTCCAAAGAAATCCCAGGGCCTATCTCCTTCAGAATGGACTGGTTAGATCTCCTTGCAGTCCAAGGGACTCTCAAGAGTCTTCTCCAACACCACAGTTCAAAAGCATCAATCCTTCGGTGCTCAGCCTTCTTCACAGTCCAACTCTCACATCCATACATGACCACTGGAAAAACCATAGCCTTGACTAGACGGACCTTAGTAGTTAATTAGATGGCATTGGGCATGCTATTTAGCTCCCTTTAACTTCATATTCTTCATCTGCTATTAATGTATTGAGGCTTGAACTAAGTGGTATGTCAAGTGCCATTTAGCCCAAAAAGATAACGTTTGTCACTGTTTCCATTGTTTCCCCATCTATCTGCCATGGAGTGATGAGACCAGATCCATGATCTCAGTTTTCTGAATGTTGAATAGTATCATTTAGTTTTTCTGAAGGAACCATCTGAAAACACTAGAGTTCTCTATCAAGGGCAAAATTAGAGAATGAGTTTGAGGGCAAAGGGAAGGTAGGATAAGTGACTAAATACTGGAATGTTTGAGACAGGGACCCACAAAGTCCAGTGTTGTCTGTCTAACTGGGATCATTCACCCAATCAGGCTTTTGGGAGACTTTGAGAAATGCTGTCCAACGGTGCTCCACCTTAATGAAGTTGGGAGAATCAAGGCAAGGGTGTTTCTCCGGAACTGGCAGGGAAGACCTCTTCTGGGGAGTAAATTGGAGTAGGGAAGTGATTTTTCAATCCTATTGTAACTCCAGCAGACCAGCAGACGTATATCTAGGGAGCTATTTCATAGACTTCATGCAGGCTAACAAGGTTGCTGTTGAACTGAAGAGATGTCCTTCTTTATCTCATACCTTTCTGTGAGATGGACACTTGTTAGGTTTCCTGACGGTTCCCTAATTCTAACTCCTGTGGGAGTTTTATAATGGCCAACTTACTTTTACCTCTCTGCCAGAATGAAGGGAGTCTGGGAGCCTCAGTGTTGGTCCCATAGCCATAAGTCAGTTCCATAGCTTTTCACTCCATTTTCCACAAAGACTTCAGTTTTAGGAAGAAGAAACGAGAGGCCTCTGAACTGTTTGCCATTTGTTTATGATGCCTTCGGTAGGTTCCAGCAGACTCTAATGTTGCCAAAATTACCTCCAATGAGTGTCAGCAGATTTTCAAGGCCATTTGAGAAGCTGAAGTTCTTTCTCCAGTTTCTTCCAGCACCTATGTCCCAAATTCCCACTGCTCATTGCTACTTTGTTTCTTTAAAGGCCAGGGCTTAACTTTGGCCTTCTCTTATAGATGACACAGCTGATTCTGAAACACATGAAATCAAGGTAAGTTCTTTCCTTGAAAAAGCTTGGAGCAGCTTGTGCTGCCTGGCCTGGCAGTCAGCTGACTTGGGATCAGGGGGACAAGGTTCATCTGCTGCTGCTTTAACAANACAAACTGTGGAAAATTCTTAAAGAGATGGGAATATCAGACCACCTTACCTGTCTCCTGAGAAACCTGTTGGAAGGTCAAACAGCAACACTGATCCAGACATGGAGCAAGGGACTGGTTCAAAATTGGTAAAGAAAGACAAGGTGGCTATATATTGTCACCCTGCTTATTTAACCTATAGACAGAGTATATCATGTAAAATGCTGAGGCTGGATGAATCACAAACTGGAATCAAGACTGTCAAGAGAAATATCAACAACCTCATATATGCAGATGCCACTCTAATGGCAGAAAGTAAAGAGAAACTAAACAGCCTCTTAATGAGGGTGAAAGAGGAGAGTGAAAAAGTTGGTCTAAAACTTAACACTCAAAAACAAAGATCACGGCATCTGGTCCCATCACTTCATGGCAAATAGAAGGGGAAAAAGTGGAAACAGTGGCAAATCTTATTTTCTTGGCTCCAAAATCACTGCAGACAGTGACTGTAGCCATAAAATTAAAAGATACTTTCTCCATAGAAGGAAAGCTATGACAAACCTATACAGCATATTAAAAAGCAGACATCACTTTGTTAACAAAGGTCCATATAGTCAAAGCTATGATTTTTCTAGTAGTCATGTACAGATGTGAGAATTGGACCATAAAAAAATTGATGCTTTCAAACTGGGTACTGCATAAGACTTTTGAGAGTCCCCTGGACAGCAAGGAGATCAAACCAGTCAATCCTAAAGGAAATCAATCCAGAATATTCATTGGAAGGACTGATGCTAAAGCTCCAGTACTTTGGCTACCTGATATGAAGAGCCAACTCACTGGGCAAGACCCTGAGGCTGGGAAAGACTGAAGGCAAAAGGAGAAGAGGGTAGAAGAGGATGAGATGGTTAGATAGCATCCTGGACTCAATGGACATGAATTTCAGCAACTCCAGGAGATAGTCAAGGAGAGGGAAGCCCAATGTGCTGCAGTCCACGGGGTTACAAAGAGTCAGACACAACTTGGCAGCTGAACAACAACAACAAAATTTCTAGCGTGAGGTGATGGATTTGCGGCTGATAAAAACAGGTTATCTGAGAAATTAGATTTAATTTATGCAGCATTTTTCCGGAAAGAGAGAGAGACCTTGTACATTCCACTTATTAGAAATGTTCTCTCTGAGGTTGGACAGGAATAATTCATGAGGCTTTTTCCATGACTTGAGGGGAAAATTTCATAATACTATATAATTTTATTTTCTATTATTCTAAGTTTAGAAAGCATCCTCCTGATTATTCATTTAGTTTCCAGATACCTTGATAATGAAGGATGGTGCCCAGAATAGCAGGCGTATGGTTCTATTATCTGAAGCTCCCCAGTAGCTGATGAATTCAGATTTCTAGGCCTGAAAAACTTAGTGCCAGCAGCAACAGGAAGTGATTCATTCGATACAAGATAGACCAGAGTTCTCTATTTCCAAAAGTGCTCAGGCAGAGGTGAAGAACCATCTATCTTGAGTGTTGTAGAGGAATATTTTTCCATCTAGTGGAAAGAGATGCTTTATGAGTGGGATTTGCCCTACTTGTGGGGCCTATGACATTTGACAGCACTCATTTTAAAACCACCATTTAATCTTTGAAAAATCATGTGCTACTGCTAAAAGTTCTGTCTTCTGTTACTAAACATCCTGATTTCCTCTAAAACCTCTCCCCATGGATTCCTAAGACTCAACTCTGACACTCCAGCAGCCTTATGAGATGTTACAAATGCATTGTCTCCGGATGGTGTTGAACATCAGGACATCCAACTCTGAGGATCTAGAGTGCAGCTGCTCTCCCAGCATTAGAGGGAGGCTTATTACACTATTTTCTATTGGAAGGGATATGTAAGAAAAGGGGTGTGTGTGTGCGTGCACATGCGTGCTTAGTTGTGTTCAATTCTTTGAGGCCTCATGGAATGCAACCGGCCAGGCTTCTCTGTCCATAGGATTATCCCTGGTGAGAATATTGGATTGGTTTGCCATTTCTTACTCCAGGGGATCTTCCTGACCCAGGGATCGAACCCACATCTCGAATTTCCTGCACTGGCAGATGGATCCCTTACCACTAGCGCCACCTGGGATGCCCATACAAAAAGATAGATGATCACTATTAAACTGAATATTCATTTGCTACATAGATGGAAGCAGGTAGACATCAGACATATATGAGAACATACTGAATTTATATATCAAGAAATAGAGCTGTTAATGGTGGCCGAGAGGAAAAAGCAGCAAAAGTAGGGACACAGTTATCATGGAAGATGTAAACGTACTGGTGAGTGGAGGAGCAGTCACTGAGAGCAGGAATGCTGTAGTCAGGCTGGTCTTGGTTCCATCCCAGATTCTATCACAGCAGGTTCTGCAAAGTTAGACAATATAGGTCACAGCTTTGAGTCTGAGTCTTTGACTGAGGATGAAAAATTTACTATGTTGCTGTAAGGTTTCACTCAGATGACATACTTAAGGACTTAACAGCATAATACTTACTTTATTATCAATAGTACCACCACAAATGAAATTCAGAAGCATAAGTAATTACAAAACCCTGTAAATACCTCGCATCTAAAAGTCATGGGTCTGATTGTACTTTTTGTATACGTGTCAGTAGGTAATCTATTAACTTTACTGTTGTTATTTATAATGTATACTGTCTACTTGAAGACCTATTCCACTACCAACTTTATTTTTAAATAGAAACTATATATATAGTATATATAGCATATCATATATCATGGATATCATATATCATAGGTATGAATATGGGCTTCCCGGGAAGCTCAGGTCTCCGACAGGGAAGGAAGATCCCCTGGGATTGGGAAGATCCCCTGGAGGAGGGCATGGCAACCCTCTCCAGGATTCTTGCCTGGAGAATCCCCATGGACAGAGGAGCCTGGCGGGCTGCAGTCCATGAGGGTCACAAAGAATCAGAGATGACTGAGTGACTAAACAGATACACACGTATGAACATATCACAGACATAGAGATACTGACCACAGAAATATATATTGTTAACTGTGTAAAAATAATGCTCTTTCTTTCCTTGGAGTCAGCTTTTCAATGATATCCATATCCCAGCAAATATATCAATGCTATGTGTTTAGCTCACTGGAATCAGTTGGGAGTTTACTAAGTTGACTGAGATGTACAGGAAGGTGCAGAATACTATGTCTGTCCCAGACCCCTGAGGATATTTGCAAGAGGGATCATAACACAAAATATGGGGGAGACATACAAAAATCATAATCTGAGGCAGAATCCCAGTCTCAACAGAAGGATAGAAACATTGCGGGTTTGTTTCTATAGCTCTCTTTCCTGATGGTCATATAGCATTTACCTAAATTTCAGTAGTAGCAGGGAGTTGCCAACTTTCTGAAGCAGTTATCTAATCCTTAAACAGTTTTATTTTGTGGCAAGTTTCTTACCACGTTTAGATCTGCAAACCTCAAACCTACCTTTTCCCCTGATAATTTGCTTTCCTAGTTCTGCTTTTTGTTGTGGCAACTCAGAAAAACCCTGCCAGCTCTTCCTCTTAGATACTGGATACTTTGTATAACTCCTTGGCTGCCCAACATTTGAACCCTTCCTCTGTTTAGAGAGTTCACTGATTTGTGAATCTGATAGTGGGGATGGGCAAAAGCATAAATATTTATTCCGTCTTCCTTAGCTCAACTTTGAACCTGATGCTAGTGACCCAAGAAAAAACAAACCACAGACAATGGACTGTAGCAGCAAGTAGTAGCAAGAGATCCTGAAGGATTGTGTCTCTAGGGGCAGCAGTGCAGGAGAGCATCAGTGGTGTCCAGGGTTCAGAGCCGAGGTCACATCAGTACTCGCCATGAGATCACATGTCCAGTGGGGTGGTAGCACTATACACTTACTCGGCTGGTTTTGTGGGATGATTTGGGATGGGATCCTGGCTGCTAACAAACCTTCTTTGTTTGTACCCAATTTCAAGCCTGGTTGTATAGGCTTATCAGCGATTTTGTGAACTACTCCGTAATTTTTTTTTTCTGCCTAAACCAAAGTCCATCTCTGTTGCTTGCCACTAGCAGCCTTGGGTGATATGGCATAACAGCCATTCAAATAGACAGGTGGCTGTGTCTTCTGTGGCCTTCTGCTCGCTCTCTTCCAGACACATAGTCAGTTTACACCTGTATCCTCAGAAATATGTATTGTTTGCATTCATGCAAAGGTCTGAGGACTAACAAAACTTTTAAGAAATCTTATAAATCTGAGATTTTTGAAACTGTTTATAATCTAGTTGTTTCTGCACATGAAATAAGATGATTGAGCTGCTTAAATATAAAACACATACTTTATCCTCTTTCTGAAAACTCCTGTTCTGAGGAGAGCAAGTTTTCCCAGGAATTTGCCCTTTGATGGTCTGTCAAGCTGTGGAATAAGATGAGACTATAACCTCTTATCATGAACACTGAAGAACTGGATGAGTATGAATGGAAGGAAGTTATAGATTAACTGGAGTTTAAAAATGACATTGCTCATGCATTCTTTATGTAAATTCTAATTAAAAAATAAGGGACAATGTGCTGAATGTTTTCTGAGTCCTCCAGTAATCTGAGTGCTTTACATACGATTTCTTATCATTCAAAAGATATTCCTGCGAAGAATTAAATCTTACTGTCAGGTAAGAAAACAGACTCAGAAAGCTTGAACAATTTACCTCAAGGTCTGAATGTTGGTAGATGGATTGGAACTCCACTTTGGTGTTTAAGACTCCAAAGCCAAAACAAAATGAAAACAATGATACACAAGCTCTTCCTCTATTCCACGTTGCTTCTTAAATGTGATCAGTTTGAAATGATTTCACGAATGAAATATTAGTTAAGATAGATTATTATAGATTCAATCTTGTTTTATTAAAATGAACTAAATGTATGTTTGTAACCATGTATATGCATGTGTGTTTTCGTGTGTGTATATGTGTAACACTAAGGTATTTTTGAACCGTTCATATGGATTACTATCAGACACATGTGAGTTTATACTACTTGGTCCCTGCATTGAAATCTTTAAAACTGCTCTTGAAAATTCAATAAATTCAAAGTGGAATCAGGATTTAAGATTAAAAGTTTTTTATACCATAGCTTTATATTTAATACATATTTTTACAACTTCAGGCATGCTCAGTCATGACCAACTCTTCACAGCCCCACAGACTGGGATTGTAGCCCTGCCAGACTCCTCTGTTTATGGGATTTCTCAGGGAAGAATACTAGAGTAGGTTACCATTTCTTTCTCCAGGGGAACTTCTTGACCCAGGGATCAAATCCAGTCTCCTGCATTGACAGGTGGATTCTTTATCCCTGAGACACCTGGGAAGCCCATATTTTTACAAGGTTAAGTGCCTAAAATTGCTTCAAATAAATCTTTACTTATTAATATTGAAAGACAAGTTCTAAAGTGATAAACTAAGTACTTTAAAATGAAACAAAGACAATTTTAAAATTTCAAACAAAGTAAAGCAAAGAATTTCAGAAGGAAGAAGTAAATTCTATCTGGCTCTTTTGAATACACTATGATCTTCAGTGGACTCAACAGAGGACTTGGTCATAATAATGGCTGCCATGAATTAAATGAGTGACCTTGGGTAATTTCTTAGTCTCTTTGAACCTCAGCACCCTTATCTATAAAATGAATAGGTTAAGCTGAATGGTCTCTTGCAGCCCTCATATGATTCTAAGAATCTCTGCATGTAACTGGAGAAACAACCAGTTAATTATTATACCCCTATTAATTTTATAAGTCAAAAATATATCCCCATTGTTAATTTTATTGTATGCTAACTTAAAAGTCTCAGGAAAATTTGTTAATTTGAATAAGCAGGCTAAAAGGTCTTGTTAATGTAAAATTGACTTGTTTTTTAATTTTAAAAAATTATCTTGTTTATGTAAAATAAACTTAAAACTGTTATTTATTACTAGATGCAGTTATCTATTTAATCAATAGATTATGTGCAAATATGCATGTAACATGAAGGAATATGTGTGTCTAAATGTCAAATATGCATGAATGAAAATCTGAGAGAATATAAAATCTGAGATAATATCTCAGAAAACAAAAATTGACTTTCTGTTCCAAAGTTAAAAATGTAGTTTCTTTTATGACAAAATAGTACTTGTTCATTGAGTAATACTAGAAATTTCAGATAAAACAAAAACTTCCACAATTCTGTAAGACTAAGAAAAGAGAGGCAAATTATAAAACAATATTTATAGCGATTAATCATTTCTACAAGCAAGGAATAAAAAGTAATATAAGTAGATATAAGAATGAGTTCATAAAAATTATGAATGTCTTTCCATGTTAATAAATATTATTTAATGGCATTCTCAACTTTGCTTTTGAGATCAGTTGTTAATTCCTATGCCCTTTTACAGTTTTAGCCAATCTAAGAGAGATTCTCCATTCACTCAAATAGTGACCTAGATCTATAGCTAGAAAAGGTGCCATCTTTCCCACAACTGACCTCAACCTCTTCCTTGAGATTTCCTTACACTGGGGTTTGAAACCCCAGTGAATAAATGTGAAAATTAACTTCTGATGTAATAGAATATTTTGAAGGACTTTACACATTCTCTAACAATATAATAGAGTGACATAATTTGAAAATTTTGATGTAGCTTTTTGAATTTGGGACTTACAAAGTCAATCCCATGGAGCCTTACAAAATACTTGTATTATATCTTAACATAGTTAACTCAGTATGTACTGTATTTATTTAAGTATACTACATTAGCAACATATGCTTTGCTTAATTTCAAAACTGCTCATAAAACCATACAACATATAAATCAGAATGGAATTTAAAATAGCATATTATTACAAAACCCAAATGATCTTTATGTGTGTGTGTATATGTAAGGGGTGGGGAACAGTGGATTTTAAAACCAACTTTTGGAGAGACAAAATGGCAGAGTAGAAGGATGTGAGCTCACCTCTTCTTATGAAAACACCACAATAATAAGTAACTGATGAACAAGCATCAACCAAAAAAACACTGGACCCTACCTGGGAAAAAAAAAGATACCCTATATCCAAAGAAAAAGAATAAGCCAGAATAAGAGGGTAAAAGGGGCTCTCAAAAGCAATAAAATCAAATGCCATACCTGCTGTGTGGGAAATTCATAAACTGGAAAATAATTATACCACAGAAGTTCTCCCACAGGAGTGAAAGTTCTGAGCCCCAGATCAGGCTCCCCAGCCTGGAGGTCTGGCAATGTGAAGAGGAGCCCCCCGGGAATTCCACAGGACTGAGAGAAAAAAAAAGCTCCACTCTTGGAGGATGCTCACAAAGTCTTATGCATACCAGCACCCAGGAGAAAAAGCAATGACCTTATAAGAGCCTGGGCCATACCACCCAGCTAGTATTATTGGGACTCCTGAGGAGGCTGCTGTTGCTAAGTCACTTCAGTTTTGTGTCTGACTCTGTACGACCCCAGAGACGGCAGCCCACCAGGCTTCCCTGTCCCTGGGATGCTCCAGGCAAGAACACTGGAGTGGGTTGCCATTTCCTTCTTTAATGCAGGAAAGTGAAAAGTGAAAGTGAAGTCGCTCAGTCGTGTCCAACTCCTAGCGACCCCCTGGACTGCAGCCTACCAGGCTCCTCTGTCCATGGGATTTGCCAGGCGAGAGTACTGGAGTGGGGTGCCATCACCTTCTCCCCTGAGGCAGGGGGAAGCTATGGCTCTCTGTGGGAACAAATACAGTGGCAGCAGTAGTTCTGGGGATATTTATTGATGAGCCCTCCTAGAGATGGCCAAGACGGTTGGATGGCATCACCAATTCAATGGACATGAGCGTGAGCAAACTCCAGGAGATGGTGAGGCTCAGGGAGCCCTGGCATGCTGCAGTCCATGGGATTGTGAAGAGTTAGACATGACTTGGCAACTGACAACAACAATATATTAAAGGTAGGAAATCATCTACACACAAATATGATATCAACCCCAGCAATCATGAGGAGGGCACAAATGCAGGGTACTGGAAATGCACTTGAAATTAAAAGACCAGCAACTTAAAACCATCTTTTTATATATAGACTGCTATTTCAAAACCTCATGAAAAACACACAAAAAGATATTCAGCATCACTGATTATTAGATAAATGCAAATAAAAACAACAGTAAGGTATCACTTCACAATGGTCAGAGTTACCATGATCAAAAAGTCTACAAAACAATAAACGGTAGGGAAGATATGGAGAAAAGGGAACCCTCCTACACTATTAGTGAAAATGTAAATTGGTATAGCCACTATGGCTTGAGAGTCCCTTGGATAGCAAAGAGATCAAACCAGTCAATCCCAAAGGAATTTAACCCTGAACTGAAAGGATTGATATTGAAGCTGAAGCTCCAGTACTTTGGCCACCAGATATGAAGAGCTGACTCATTAGAAAAGACCCTGATGCTGGGAAAGACTGAATGCAAAAGAAGAAGGGGGCAGCAGAGAATGAGATGGTTAGATAGGATCACCAACTCAATGGACATGAATTTGAGCAAACTCAGGAAGACATTGAAGGAAAGAAGACCCTGGCGTATTGTAGTCCACGGGGTCGCAAAGAGTCAGACATGACTTAGCAACTGAACAACAGTAGCCACCATGGAGAACAGTATTAAAAAGAAAGAAAGCTAAAAACAGAGCTACCATATGGTCCAGCCAAAGAAGGCGATGGCACCCCACTCCAGTACTCTTGCCTGGAAAATCCCATGGATGGAGGAGCCTGGTGGGCTACAGTCCATGGGGTCGCTGAGGGTCAGGCACGACTGAGCAACGTCACTTTCACTTTTTACTTTCATACATTGGAGAAGGAAATGGAAACCCACTCCAGTATTCTTGCCTGGAGAATCCCAGGGACAGAGGAGCCTAGTGGGCTGCCGTCTATGGGCTCACACAGAGTCGGACATGACTGAAGTGACTTAGCAGCAGCAGCAGGAGCATATAGTTCAGCAATCCCTTTCCTGAGCATGTATCTGCAGGAGAATGGAGTTTGAAAGGATACATACACCCCAGTATTCATTGCAGCACTATTTACCATAGCTAGACATGTGCTGTGCTATGCTAAGTCGCTTCAGTGGTGTCAGACTCTTTGTTACCCTGTGGATGGTAGTCCGCTAGGCTCCCCTGTCCAAGGGATTCTTCAGGCAAGAATACTGGAGTGGGTTGTCATCTTCTACTCCAGGGGATCTTCCCAACCCAGGGATCAAACCCACATCACTTATGTGCCCTGCATTGACAGATAAGCGCCACCTGGGAATCCAGACACGGAAGCAACCTAAATGTCCACTGACTGATAAATAGATAAAGAAGCTGTGATACATACATACAAGGGGATGTTACTCAGCCATTAAAAAAAATGAAATAATGCCATTTGTAGCAACATGGATGGACCTGGAGATTATCATACTAAGAGAAAGACAAATATCATCTGATGTCACTTATATGTAGAATCTAAGAAAAGGATACAAATGAACTTGTTTACAAAACAGAAACAAATTCACAGTCTTAGAAAACAAATTTATGTTTACCAGGTGGGAAGGATGAGGGTAGGAATAGACTGAGTTTTGGGGATTGACGTGTATACACTGCTATACTTAAAATAGACAACAAACAAGGACCTACTATATAGCACAGAGAACCCTGCTCAATATTCTGTAGTAACCCAAATAAAGAAAGAACTTGAAAAAAAATAGACACATGTATGTCTATAACTGAGTCTCTCTGCTGTACACCTGAAACTAATATTGTTAATCAACTCTGCTCAAATAAATCAACTTTTGTTCACATTAATAGGTTTACTGTCCACTCCAGGCTTTTTTTTCCCATCTCTCCCAGACTATTCCTAGCTAATTTTTAGAATATGGTTATCAATTTTTTTTCTAATATTTTTCTTTGAATTGTGAGGAATATCTATAAATTTCATAGGAATTTTCATAAACACAACTGACACTAGAGATATAAGGTGAAATAAATTATCTATTTATATATATATATATATCCAGATGCTAAAAATTATAGAGTTTAGAAATACTTTTAAAACAATGTAATAAAGCAACTTGAATTGCATTTAGTCTTTGAGCACATTTCTTTTTTGTAAAGTATACATATCATTCAGTATCTGAAACTAAATTATGGTTGCTTGATAAAATCAGAGTAAAATGTATCCAGTACCTATGGAAAGAAAGTATACATTTGGAAAACGACCAAAGCTCGTGTTACTTGATGGGAAACTGTATCTTGAACAAAGGAACATAACAAATGTTCAGACATCATCCTGCATCAGTGATAGCCGGGGTTGCAGAGGAGGGAGAAGTATGAAAGATGTTGACAATAAGTGAAAAGTGGTCCCCCAAAATCAAATCTAAATACCATGGCTAAACATGTGTCAATGTCTATAGTATTTTTATTCTAGTAGTTAGACTTTAGTTTTCCATTCCTTCCAAGAGATTTGTTTCAACTTATTCAAGTATTGTTTCTAGAAATTAACATTTGTTTCACAAATATTTATAGGGCTCTTCTCTGCCATCTGTGTCACTGCTTGAAAGTAATACTTGTCACATGGTACTTACTGCAAAGTTACTGTTTAGGTTCATCTCATTTTTCAGCGATTATTTTGGTGAGCAGGCAGAGAATCTTTTTATTTCTGTCTCTTAAAGGTGTGGCAAGTGCATAGAGATGAATTTTAATTGATTTGTCAGAGGTTAGAAAGCAAGTCAAAGGCAGTACTTGGCCCAGAGCTCCAATCTACTGAAATCAGCTCAATGTTTTTAATCATCTGTATGCATTAGATCAGTTGACATATTTTACTTCTCTACTACCTTCCTGAGAATTCAAGAGATACATAGACCATATTTTTACTTGCAAATCATCAATCATTTGACACATCATTTTTTAAAATTTTGATACTATTTGGTATAACCCACTCTGGTTTTGAAATCAGACAAATAAGCAGGGAAATAAAATAGCTAGCATGCAAAACAATTTTTTTTTTAATTTTCAGTAGAAAGCCTACTTTCTGAGTAAAATAGATAAAATAAGTTTGATTTACAAATAGAGCTACCCTGTAATCCAGCAACTAAAATATAAACACTGATCAAAGTGCCTGGACCCTACTCCAGCATTATGGCCAGTGAGATACTAGATCTTTATTATTTTTAATGTCATATTTACAGGCATCTGATAAGCTCCACAGCATCCCCTCTCCTATCCCTATATCCTTCCAGGAAAATTCTATCATTTGCTTAGTTTGCTTTTAATTTTTTTTCTCATTGAGGAATAAAGATTTGTCTTCTACAATTAGTGAAGACTTGGACTAAGTCAAGTAAAGCTGGCACACTGCACAGCATACACCATTGATAAATGATTATTAGAGGTATTTCTCCAAAATACAGAGTTTGCTATATTGTAGTAGGGAATCTAGAGAAATAAGCAACATGTGTATGATGCAAGAAGAGATTTGGGGATACTAAAAAGCTTCTGAATTTCTGAGAGTCCTGCTTGCTGTTGTTCACTAAAATTGGGAAACGTGAGTACTACAGTGATTATAGATCCCAGTGAAGATTGTAGGTAAAGGAGAAAGTTAATGTGATCAACACAAAGCTTCCTGGCTGGAGCTCTGCAGAAGGCACAGGGAGAGGAACCAACCATGGGTGTGTGTGTTCAGGTCTTGAATTGAAATTCAGTTTTAGAACTAGTAGAGAATAATTTATGGGAGTGATTTTTCAGTATTTTTGCAAGAATGATTCTACCAGTTTCTAATGGAATGGCTTGGTAAGAAAAATTATAAATAGGAAGTATTATTTTCATGTTGATCATAACTTCATTGCATTACTCTGGTCCACATTTTTTCCATATGCATACAGTCTAGCCCTCACTTGCTATGTGATTTTCCTCTTTCTTGTATAAACTATTCATGCTCTTTTAGGTTTACAGAGTCTGACGTATTTAATCATGTTGATGTCATCACCTTTCTTCACCATTCTATTTTTCTTGGTAAGTGCCCACAGAGTTTCACTTTTGAAGTATAACCCACCTAGTCATTAATGAAAAACAAAGTAAATGCATTTCTGAAAATTATGAATGCTTTTATAACATTTTGTAAATCACTCAGCTCTCCACTCACTTTGTTCTGTTTTCTGTGTTTGCTCTTTAAGAAAATAAAAGAAATTAAGCTCAATAATAAATGCAGTTAGTGTGGTAGGGTTTGCTAGAAAAAAATATTTATAAAAATACAGGAGAATAAGCTGGTTACATCATTTTACAGTTCACTGTGTTTTCTCCTCTCTGCTGCTGCTGCTAAGTCGCTTCAGTCGTGTTCGACTCTGTGAAGCCCCATAGACGGCAGCCCACCAGGCTCCCCAATCCCTGGGGTTCTCCAGGCAAGAACACTGGAGTGGGTTGCCATTTCTTTCTCCAGTGCATGAAAATGAAAAGTGAAAGTGAAGTCGCTCATTCGTGTCAGACTCCTGGCAACCCCGTGGGCTGCAGCCTACCAGGCTCCTCCGTCCATGGAATTTTCCAGGCAGGAGTACTAGAGTGGGGTGCCATCACCTTCTCCATTTCTCCTCTCTAAACGTTTATAAATATACTCTTTATGTGTACAGTATCCTTTCTCACCTCCCCTGCACTTAACTCCTCTTGTTTACGTCTGTGGCCCCTCTTTCCCTTGACTAGCCCATGGCTGTGTTATGTGCTCCCTTATATCATTCTGGACACTCTGGGTTTTGTACTTTTAGCTCCTATCACATTGTCAACATTGCCACTACTCTGGAAATTATTTGAGGGCAGTAATACATGTTTGCATGTTATTGTTAAATCTTACAGTCTGGCCTAGGAGATTCAATAAATATCTGCAGACAGGAAGGAAGGAGGCGGGTAGGAACAAAGGTAAACAGAGGGAGAGGAGGAAGGTAAAAAAAAAAAAAAGAAAACACAGTTTTTAAGTGATGAATGAACATTAAGTAATATCACTTGTTCTTCTATTAACTTTACAGTTCTGTGACTATTTTTATTTGGTTCATGGAAACACAACTGGCAGCTGATGGATAGAGCAGATGTCCACTCTGAGGATATCATCAGAAAGTGGCGTATTTTATTTTTAAAAATAATATGGTGCAATGATAATTGGTAAGACAATGGCAAAAGGCATGAGATGAATCACTGTGAAATCCAAACCCTGAAAGAGAGAACGACCTGCTTAGACCACTCCCTGGGTATAGTATTTTACACTAGTATGTGTTTAATAATCGCATCTTGATGGTGATAATCAAAGTAGCAATGGACAGCAATTTCTAGAAGCCTTCCTATGCATTCCACATACACACATTGCCTTGAGTCCAGGGAGAGTTTGGACTTAACTCTCACACCACTTCATTTAATGCACACAGATTATAGATGAGACTATGAGAGATAACTTAGGAAATTTAGACACAGTTAAGGGACTTCCATTTTTATCTGTGTGGAATAGTACATTAATGCCCCATTTCTGGGAAAATACCAGCTATTTGTGATTTATAAAGCTAATGGTAACTCTTCATCAGATTATGTATTTCTAAAAACTGCAGAATGAGGGTGGGCATGATCTGCTTTGTAACCATGACTCAGATTATCAGTACCTAGATTTCTAAAGATTCCAAGGATTTCTTTTAAACACATTGTCCGAGAATAGCTCCAGTTCAATTTTTTCTCCTTCCGAGCAAGCTATCAAGAAACGCTGAAGGCATTTCCTGTTTCCTTTGCACTTTTCTCCGATTTCTATGACATACTTAACCTGGGTCTTGTGACCTGTCAACTTTTAATAGTTCTAATTGTCCAACTATCTGCTCTCGTGTGATCATAAAATCCTTTTAACATTTCACTCTTCCCCTCAAGAAAATGTATCCCAATTTCCGGGATGTGACCTTCAGCTTCTTTGGTAAATACACAGGCAGAGAATTCATTCAGGCTCTTAGCAAAGGCAGCTTCATCCGTCACTGACTTCCCACTCATCCCCTTAATGGCCCTATGGATGCCTTGCTGGCTTGTGTGCTTTTAATGTCATAAAAAAGGTTTGTCTTCTGATTTGGTAATTTTTTTGCCTTTTTTTTTTTTTCTCTCCCCTGGGTCCCTTTAGAGTTCCCTTCCAAATATAGAGGATTTGATTTTCTATTTAAGATTTCTGAATCTTGGAAAAGGGTAGGCAGCCATTTCTTTGCTGCATCATTCTAGAAACATTACTTTTCCACTTTGATCTTGTAAAATGCTACACAAATTTACCCCTTATTAGTGGGACTGGCATTCTGGGTGATGCTTGCTGTGTTTTTAAAAACCACTTCCCTGCTATTTACCCTGACCTTAATTCGGTGGCCTGTCTCTTTCTGAATTAATGATTATATGCTGTATTTAATTTTCTGTCTCCCTCAATTTCCATCTTGTCTCTAAACACCTCTAGCTTCTATTGGGATTATATCCTATGTTAAATGAGATTTAATCACCACTTTCCATATTTTCTCTTTCCTTTGAGTCCTAAATATTATTTAATTGTAAATCTGGCATTCCTTCCTTCCTTTTCAGGTTGATGTACGTGTTAAATTAGAAAGCAGCTTTGCACCAGATCCAGCCTTACTTCTTCCACTTGATGTAATCCTGTCCTATGCGTTGGTAATTAAAACCTTCCACTATTACTTCCCTGCCCTTTCCTTGCTGTGTGTGTGTGAGATATTTCATAGTTCATTCCTGCCAGACAGCCTACAACATTACTGTTAGCACATTTTTAACCAATTTATAATACAGAACTCTTGCCCTTCATCACAGCTTGTTTCAGAAAACTGTCAGAACTACCAAATTTTCCCTATAAACAAATCAGTATATTTTTAAGTTTCTGTGGATTCTGACAAATATGAATACCTAACACAGAGTAGTCATTAAAAGGTTTATGAAAGCACCAGAATTAACGCACTAAGGTGAACAAGGTTTTGTTAAACAATAAATGACCCCTTTTAGGTAAGCAAGTCCACCTGGTGGCGGGGAAATGATGAAACTAGAAGAACGTGTCGCAGAAGAGCTGGTGACCTCATAAAATGGCCGCACATTTTAAAAAGAAACAGAGCCCTGCATATAAAGGAAATTTTGAAAATCTAGGAGCAGTCTTCGGATTGTTTGCTGCCGCTGCTTCTAGGCAACAGGCAAGCGATGTTTACAGTCTGGGCTCTCCCCGGCCCCCACCTCTGGAGGCTTTTCATCTGCTGCCGCGGCTGTTGATAGAACAAGACCCGGCCCGAGAGTGCCCCTCCCCCAGCGCGCTGCCAGCTCCGGGAGCCCAGCTGTTAAGGCCTATCTAGCTAATCACCCCCTTTACCACCAGGCTCGTTTGGGGAAGTTAATGTCATGTTCAGAGAGGACAGTGCTGCCGGGAGAGGGGAGGATTTGATTTCTCGTTTACCTGCGAGAAAAACAGCATCAGGACTAAGGTGGCTCTTTTGTCCTTGGCGCTTGACTCCACTGTCACTCACCTTGGGCGCTGCAGGGTAGCCCCTGAAGTGGGATCACGGCTCTCCAGTTGAAGTAGACCTTAGAATGGGGACCCTTGACCTCAGCTTCACAAAAACGGCTTTTTTTTCAAACGGAATGCCCACGTTTTCCAAAAGGATACACAGGAAGAAGTGTGGTTTCTAATTTACTTTTTAAAAACAGGCAGCCTACAGCTGTTACAAAGTGAAGGGGTGGAAACTCAAAAATAATAGCAATAATAACAATAATTGCGGAGGGAGGTTCGAAAGGGAGGGGACATATGTACACCTATGGCTAATTCATGTTGATGTATGGGAGAAATCAAACCAATATTGTAAAGAAATTATCCTTCAATTAAAAATAAATTAATTTAGAAAATATTAAAAAAGAACAACAATAATTATCAGATTCTAAAGGCCTCATGAAACAAGCTTTCATTCCTTTTTAATCTAATGGAAAGCAAGACAGAAGATGTTTGAGAAAGAAAGGGAAGACATGTCTGAGTGAACTGAGAGAAAGACAAATTGAGGACTGGGGCTGTTAGGCCAAGGTTAGTGTTCCAGGAGCGTTGCCAGGAGACTTCTTCCACCTTGTTTTAATACCATCCAGAGCTGACTCAGGCTGACCAAATAGAATAGCAGCTGAATTTCAAACATGTCGGCTCCACAGAAGCTGGGTGGCAGGCACTCAGGGATGTCATACACAGCCTCCATTTCTCCGTGTGTAGAGAGGATAGACTAGAGGGTCTCTTAGCCCCTTTCATTCTAACTTTCTTTGATTAACAACTCCCTCGTATACAGTACACAGCCACATGGAGAGGTCCTATCATCCACCTCTTATGAGTCCAGGCTCGGGGGAGTTGATGTCTCTTTTCCAGTTCTGGCACTGTTGCTTCTCAACCAGGTAAACGTTCCCTGCTTTCCTTTCTTCATCCATAAAGTGGAGATGCTCCCTCATAGGACTATTAAAATGATTTAATGAGATAATATTTATCACTGCCTGGAACATAGTAAGCACCCAAGCAACATTGGCTCTTATATTAACACCCTTTTTGATGCATTAAAGGAAAGAATTGGTAATTAAAATGCATCTTCATATTATTTGCCATCATAGCAATCATCACCAAAAATGATATTCAATATAGAAATATTGAATATTTTCAATATCTGAATTCCTTGCAAATTAGAAGAGACTCCAGCCTAAAACTTCAATTTTAAAAGTTGAGCTTAAACATAGACATTTATGAGGTCATTAAATTCTGTGTTTTTCTCATGTGTGTATTTCTGTCATGGCAGATAGGGCATTGGGGTGAGGGTGTAGACTGAAGATATGGAAAGAATAAATGAGAAGAGAGAAAAAGAGAAAGAAGGACATAAATGTGTAGAAGAGTAAGTTATATTTGTATCCTGCATAGCAAGAAATATGTTGCTAAACGGAAGCCATCACAAACCCTATTGTCTATGCAATTTAGCATCAGGGCCTTAGTTCTATTTAGAGACACATCAGGAGAGGGCATGACCCTGACTCCTGACCCACTTGTCCAGGAATAAACAGAAGTCTTTCTCGAGGACCCTTTGTCTTCTGTCTGTCTGAATTTCTCTTATATTTCAAACATTTACTATTTTCAGGTAAAGGTTTATCAGGAAACCAAAAGAAGAGTTTGGCTGGAAGTTTTGAACTATAATGCTCTAATTACCACCTGTTTGGCTAAGACTATTGGGCATAGAAAGTAAGAAACACCTGCACTTCACATCCAGCCCAGGATATGATTTCATTTTAATTTAAAAGTGTTGACTTTAATCTAAAGGTTTTGTTTGACTTGGACCCTTGTTACCTTAGAGATCAGCTGTCTTCCTTTATAACCTCATAGCAACTGGGAGCTACTAAGAAGCATTTGATCATAATTTTTAACTGCCAAAGGCAGAGGTGTGTGTGTGAGAGAGAGAGAGACCAAGAAAGAAAGAGCTTCCTGTTTTCTTTCCCAATTACCCCCCTTTAATACATTTGTGAGTTGTATTTCTATGCAGGATTGAATGCAGGGTCTTCTTCAGGGGGCATTTCAAATGGTCTGAAAGAATACCAGATAATCATGGTGTATGTTAGCAGTTACCTGCCTCACATACCCTAACCTTCAATAGATCAGGAACTCAACTCTAAAACAGAGATTCAGGAGAAAAGATAAGTTAAAGTTTGGCCCACCCTTCTACTTGAAGGTATCTAAGGAACAGGAATTTTAGATGATCATAAAACACATCTAACCTCATCAGGAAAAGAAGCTGTAGTGAATCTAGTTTGAATGTTGTCCTATCTTGAAACTAAGAGGAATTTTTGTCCTCTGTTTCTAGGAGGAATATTTGTTGTTGTTTATTCGATAAGTCGTGTCAGCTCTTTGTGACCCCATGGACTGTAGCCCACCAGGCTCCTCTGTCCATGGGATTTCCCAGGCAAGAATACCGGAGTAGGTTGCCATTTCCTTCTCTAGGAGATAGTCCCAACCCAGGGATTAAACCCTTGTCTCTTGAATTGGCAGGCAGATTGTTTATCCCCGAGCCACCAGGGAAGCCCAAGAGTACTATGAGATATTTCTTTTAAAAACATATTAATAAATATGATATTGACACAGGGTGAAGAAATTATTTCCTCATTAAGATGGAAGTTATGAGAGATGCCTTGCCTGGTGATTAAGAGAAAGCCTTATCTAAAAGAAACCAACAAACCCAGCAGGGAAGAGCCCAATGTAAAACTTGAAACCAGTGAAGCTGTAGGAATTGAGAACACATGATACAGGAGCACAGAGATCATGGAAACAGAGTTATGAGGCATGATGAGGGATTTAGGGTAAGTTTTAAAGAATATGGTATTTTTGTGGCTTGATGTCCATTGCATTGTGTAGTTGTAGTATTAATTTATATTAATTAGTTGTGGTATTAATTTATATTAATTTAGCAACTAACATGTTCTGTAAGAACTTAAAATTGGTGATATAGAGCTGTTTAAGGACATTATTTTCTCAATGGATAGATTTGAGTCCAGTGTAATTCTGCTCAGAAATACCGTGCTCCTGTCTGGACAGGGTGCTTCTGCTACAAGAGTTATGGCACATTTTATGCCATGTGACATCCCCTGCTGCGAAGTCACTTCAGTCATGTTTGACTCTGTGCGACCCTGTAGACGGCAGCCTACCGAGGCTCCTCCATCCTTGGGATTCTCCAGGCAAAAACGCTGGAGTGGGGTGCCATTTCCTTCTCCAATGCATGAAAGTGAAAAGTGAAAGTGAAGTCGCTCAGTCATGTCTGACTCTTCACGACTCCATGGACTGCAGCCTACCAGGCTCCTCCATCCATGGGGATTCTCCAGGCAAGAATACTGGAGCAGGTTGCCATGCCCTCCTCCAGGGAATCTTCCCAGTCCAGGGATTGAACCCAGGTCCCAGGTTTCCTGCATTGCAGGGAGATTCTTTACCGTCTGAGCCACCAGGGAAGCCCAAGAATACTGGAGTGGGTAATCTACTCACTTCTCCAGGGGAGCTTTCCAACCCAGGAATCAAACCAGGGCCTCCTACATTGCAGGCAGATTCTTTACTACTGAGTTACCAGGGAATCATGATGAATCTATACCAAAGAAATATAGCTGAAGGTGAAGAGTCTTGTCCTGAAAACAGTGGGATTATATGAAACTCTACATCCTGAACACCTTCCCTCTTGAGTAGGAAGAGTGGCAGCCAGACTGTAAATCCCAGTTAGAAAAGTAAAGAATTCCTTTTGGTAGAAAACATCCTAGAGGTATTGAGAATTTCAGATCTCCTGGTAAAATTGTTTAGCTTGAGCACCTTATGTTTCAGAGAACCAGTATATAAGCCCAGCGAATAGGCACAGAGGATCACAGCAGCTTCTTAGCACTTCAACTGAAATATGAATGGATGATAAGTTTATAGGGAAAGAATGTCCCATAACATGGGATATAGAGTACAAATAAACCAAAGAAAAAAAGAACTTTGAATAATTTTAAAACAAGTAAGAGAGTAAAAAAAAAAAATTAAAAAATTATGATTTATGTCTTCAAATAAATAATGAAATTGTTGCAGCCTTCAAATAAGAAAAGGAGGTTATAAAAAAAGAGAAAAGAATATAAGGGTGCCCTTGTAAATAACTGCAGGAACAAGACATTCACATGGATAATTAAATTATGAAATTGAGCAAATTTCCCCCAAATTGGGAAAAGATATAGCAAGGAGGAAGAAAGATGGTAAAATCAAAAGTTTACTACAGGAGATTAACATTCAAAGAATAGAAGTTTTAAAAAAACACACAATGGGAAAAATTAAGAAATTGCTGACTAAATTAATTATTTGAAAACATTTCCCAGAATTTAAGGGGATAGTTTTCAGATTAAAAAGAACAATTAATAAGATTCTAGCACATAATTGGGCCCAAAAAGGTGATTCAAAAACTTTATACAAAAAAATAGAGAATGGGTTTTATACAAAGATTGGGAATTATAATAGCTTCAGACTTCTCAAAACTAACTCCGGAAACCAGAAAACAAAAGTAGAATTGCCTTAGAAATGCTACACAGGGTTCTCACACCCAATTGAACTATCCAAATAAGTGTTACAACACCAGACACACAAGGTCTCAAAAATGTTGCCTTCCATTTGCTCTTCTCAGGAAGTTACTAGAATCTGTGTTTACCAAAAGAAGGATGAAAGCAAAGCAGCAGGTAGATCTGGGGTTCACAAAACTAGGAATCCTTGATGGGAGAAGTGCAGAGAGAAAGAAAAGTTAAAAAAAAAAACAAACCAAAAAACAGTAAGCTGGGTGAAAAGAACACTGACTTCCTGATTTCACTTTTATTTAGAATTTTAAAAACAACAACAACAAAAAAAGCAAATTCATAGATCTAGAGAGCAGATCAGTAGTTACCAGAGGGGAAGGGGGTTGAGGGTAGGGAAAATGGGTGAAGGGGGTCAACCATGGTGACAGCTGGTACCAGACTTGCGGAGATGATCCCTCTAGTGCTGTGTCTCCAGATGTCGAGGTGTAGTGCTGCACACCTGAAACTTCAATAATTTATTTTAAAAAGGGAAAAATAGATGTAAAATAAGGCAAAGGGATCACAGAATATGATGCAGCTGAACAGTGGTGCTATTGCTTCAGTTTTAATATTGTTAAAGTTGAATATTGTTTTAACCCAATATTATTATGTAGCTTTGGGGAAGCTGATACATGAGAAGGGTGGTGTATATGTGTGAGTGTGTGTGTGTGCCTGCAAACGAGGGCTCGCGTGGATAGAGGAGAGATGGAGGAAACATAAACGAGGTTTCCACCTCCTCAATAGATGCTAACTAAACTGTAAAATCAAGAGACTTCTCAATGTATACGTAGGCATATGGAAGAAAAAACCAACAGTAATTAAAGTGAATGAAAGCAATTGCCTTCAATGAGTCAAGAGACTGCTGTTTTGTTTTTGATGTTGTTGATCTTGTGCAACTATTTGTCTTTTTGTGCTTATGAATTTGATGAGGGAAATTCAAAGCAGGAGATGTCCATGTTATTAGAGTGAATAGTGAGAAAAGTAATCAGAGGAAATACTCCTAGTATCTAGTTAGTCCTTAATACAGACCTAGAAAAGTTCCCAGAAAGCTATTAAAACAAGAAGGGCAGTAGTCTCTTGAAGTCCCACTATCACAGAATATCTTTTTGTACCAAAATTAGGCCCTAATAAGATCGTTTCCATATAAGATCGTTTCCTTTTACCTACCCAGCCATGTTTGGATAGGAAAACTCTCCTAGCAGAAGGGATCACACACAATCCTGAAGCCTGGGAAGGTTAGGGGGCATGCTGTACCCGGGAAAATTCAACTCAGGGCTGTGCTGAGATTTTTACAAATTTCTTGAACCTGGTGAGGAGTTAAGCACATAGCCAGAGTTTCAATAACAGTTAGAAAGAGCCAGAAGTTACAAAACCTTTGAGAATGATAAGTCAAATCAGTTCGAAAGATGTGACAGAATCCTTACTCAGATTAGGTAGTCTCCACATAGAAAGACTGCTTTGAGAGGACTTTAACGGTTAAGGGGCTTGGCTTTGCCTTTCTGTCCAGATGTGCTGGTATTCTCCATGGTTTGTATAGCTTCCTGTTTGCAGTGAAATATACATATTTTACCTGCATTAAGAGAACCCATATCTTTAGTCTGTGTGTGTTGGTGTCTTCTTGTTAACTACATCACCTTTTTGACAACCATCCAATGAAAGTAAGGATTTTTCATGTATGTGAAGGCCACTCTACCTTTTCACTCTTTCTCTGGATTTAATGCCTTTTTAAAGTGAATTATTATTTTCAGACCATCTAATTTTCATTTCTTCTGTCTACCTGCCACTATCATGTTCAAGCTCATCAAAAATTTTTGGTATTTTTTTCTCAATATTTTTAACCATGATGTTCTTTTAAAAAAAAAAAAAAAACTGTAATTCCTAAGAAAATGCATCTCCACTTTGACATCAAAGACCCATGTTCAGATTCACATTTTTCCATGTATTCCGGGTTCTCTGGTAGTTATTTTACAACTGAGCTTAATTTTTAAATGAAGATCATGGTAAATAAGAGAATATATTACTATGCAGTTGTGAAGATTATTATGGTAATATGACAATGTGATGAGAAATATCCCTGATACACAATGAGCATTCAATGAAAGTTAAATATATAGAATAAATTATCTATCAATATATGATTGTTCTTAATATCTCAAACTCACACAAAGCATTTATTCTTACATGTTTATGGCAGGGTTTAATATTCAGTGATAAGAGTAAGACATGGTAATTTACCACAGGGGCAAAAAAATGCTTTTACTGAAAAATACATTTTTCAGAATTCTCTTTCCTATATGATTCCAAATTAGAGTTAAATACAAAAAAAAATTATGTAAGATGTGAAAGATGGAAGTGAAGCAGCAGCAATGGTTGGAATGTTAGTGCAGGACCTCAGAGCTGCAACTTGCAGGTGTTGTAGCTGATCTTCAGCTGTACTTTGCTGATGTCCCTCACTGGATATTCTCAGCTTCTCTGAGACCTGGGCCAGGGGAGTGCAGAGCTATGAGGTCAAGTATGCCAGCTTTGCATGCAGATTCCTGTTTTAGATGCAGTGAGAGATAGCTGTGGACAGTTTCACTTTGTCTTGTGGGTTCCTGTTTACTCTTTCAGATTCCAATTTGCCTTTGCTTTCACCCATTCTACGCCCAGCTTTTTATCTTAAATGTGTGCCCTGATTACATTCTATGACTCTGGCTCTTCTTAAACACTGGAAATGGCTTTTCATAGATGCCATTACCAGCTTCCAGAATTCACTAAGTACTATCATAAACCCCTTATTCCTTTTCCTTCATAGTGGTCCTTCTTGCTTGAACTGATATACCACAGGTAGCTGGCTTACTTTATCCCAAAATAGTCTTAAAAAAAAAAAAAAAAAAAAAAGACACTTTTCATATGCAAGTTGTATGTGAGGCTCAAGACCTGGTCTCATTTAATCATTCCATAGCCAATATAGTGTGAGTTACAAAAGCATTGCTGTGTTCAACTCTCATTCACATCTATTATTCTCTTTTCCCTTTAGATAGTCACATTTTTTGAATCTCTGTTGTGTGCCAGGGACTTTGCTAAGTAGCTTGCATTATCTCATTTAATCTACACAGAAATTCCGTGAGGTGGGTTACTATTGCTATTGCCTATAGAAATGAGAGAATAAAAGTTCAGAGAGAGCTGAGTTTGATGTTGTCTCTGTTATGGAACAAAGTTGGTAGCCCATTTGAAAACAACGAACACATCAATTTATAGAAAAATTATAAATGTTATTTACAAAGTGAGAAGACTTACCAAATATCAGACAAAGCAACTATCACAGTGAGTTGTAAAACTATTTTGTCAAAGTCACACATAGAGATAGAAGCTGGTACAGCCGAGTCTGAGTCTTAGGATGAGTCCTGAATCAATACTCTATACTACCGCATATTTAAGCATCATACTCTGTGAATCAGCTTGATATGCTAGAAGGGTGATTGGGACTACACTGAATATATTGATCCACTTTGGGAAAATGGATATCTTAAAAATACAGATTTTTTTCAGTCTATATGTCTGTTTCATTTTTCCATCTATTTCCATCTCCTTTTTCTGAACTTTTTTAGAATTACACTTTTTTACAATTTATTCTAAGTAGTTTATTCTTATATGAATTACTTTTCCAAACCCAAGGAATTAGGTAATTTGAATAATGCAATAAATCACATGATGACAGAATTGGACTAGAAAAGAGCTACTTATTAATGGCAAAATTTTTCAAGTTAGGTAGCTCCTTTACACCTTGTTATGGTAATACAAACATATCTTCCAAAATACAGATGAATGTACATTCTTGTGCTCTGAGTAAATGCACTAGAATATACCTTTAGATAGTACTCAAAATTTTAGTTCAGTTCAGTCGTGTCTGACTCTTTGTGACCCCGTGGACTGTAGTACAACAGGCTTCCCTGTTCTTCAGCAACACCCAGAGCTTGCTCAAGCTCATGTCCATCAAGTTGGTGATGTCATCCAACCATCTCATCCTCTGCTGTCCCCTGCTCTTCCCGCCTTCAATCTTTCCCAGCATCAGGGCCTTTTCCAATGAGGCAGTTCTTTGCATCAGGTGGCCACAGTATTGGAGCTTCAGCCTCAGTACTAACTCAAAATTTAGAACATCTTATTTCTTAGTGAGTTGCTGGATTTTGGTGTTAGATGGCAGAGCAAAAATTACCAAATACTAAGGGGAACAATGAGAAAATTCGTGCCATAGGCCATTCAACTAAGATTGTCAATGCACAATCTAAATGGACTCTGAGATGGCCTAAATGGATTCTCAGATCAAAGTGGGTAAAAAATTGAACAGTGGAAATATAGAGTACGTTACTCTCTCATAAATCTGTGGACATTTATGAGGGATGTCATGGGACTTAATATAAACCAAGTGATTGCAGATGACATTGAAGATCTAGTGACAGTTCTAGTACTCTGGCAATAAGAAAGGAGGTGATAACTTTCATCATGAGTTAGTATTTTGTCCATCCAGCATAAAAATGACTAAGTAACAGAAGGTATTTTTCAGAGTGAGTTGACAGCAACATATACTTGCTTTCCAGTGTCAAACTGGAAACTACAGAATAATGATGAATTGATTATAATTTTAGAATTAAGGATTCAGCAATAAAGAAGCCTCTGGATGAAGGTGAAAGAGGAGAGTGAAAAAAGCTGGCTTAAAACTCAACATTCAAAAAATGAAGATCATAGCATCCAGTTCCATTACTTCATGGCAAATAGATGGGGAAACAATGGAAACAGTGACAGGTTTTGTTTTCTTGGGCTCCAAAACCACTTGGGCTCCAAATCAGACATTGACTGCAGCAATGAAATTAAAAGACACTTGCTCTTTGGAAGAAAAGCTATGACAAACCTAGACAGCGTATTAAAAAGCAGAGACATTACTTTGCCAGCAAAGGTCCATATAGTCAAAGCTACGGTTTTTCCAGTAGTTATGTGTGAATGTAACAGTTGGACCATAAAGAAGACTGAGTGCTGAAGAATTGATGCTTTCGAACTTTGGTGTTGGAGAAGACTCTTGAGAGTCCCTTGGACTGCAAGGAGATCCAACCAGTCCATCCTAAAGGAAATCAGTCCTGAATATTCATTGGAAGGACTGATGCTGAAGTGAAACTCCAATAATTTGGCCACCTGATGTGAAGAACTGACCCATTTGAAAAGACCCTGATGCTGGGAAAGATTGAAGGCAGGAGGAAAAGGGGGCAACAGAGGATGAGATGGTTGGATGGTATCACCAACCCAATGGACATGAACTTGAGCCAACTCTGGGAGATGGTGAAGGACAGGGAAGCCTGATGTGCTACAGTCCATGGGGTCACAGAGTTGGACACAACTGAGCAACTGAACAACAACAAATAAAGAAGCAGATGCTCTTTGTGTTGGCCCTACTTATAAAGTCTTGATGGCAGGCAGGGTTATTCAGGGCTCTCAAAGTGTGATACATAAAATTATTTACAGTAATTTTATATACCCAGTCCTTCCCTGCATGGATATTCTGCCATGGTCTCATCAAGGGTGTTGCATTTTTGTTGTTGTTGTTACTGGACTTCAGACTCAGCTACAGGTCTTTCTTAGTCAATGGGAGGTGGGGTAAGAAGTAACAAAATGCCAGTTCCAAGAATAGGTGGTAAGAGCCTCAAGAGTTTCCACTATTCTCTCTGTAGCTCCACCACTATGATAATAAAAGCTTCCCTGGGTAGCTATTATTCCTTCAGCCAGAGTCCTGAAATGATCACGTGTGGAGTAGACCTGAACAGTGAATCAGGATTAGCTGGACCTACCGCTTAAATGCAGGAGCCGCCAGGCTGTGCCCAACCTCACATCTGAGAATAAACTGTTCTCCTTGTTTAAAGCCGCTGAGTTGAGGTTGTTTGCTCAGCAGCCACACTGTAGTAATAATTAACTGATACAAACTTGGTACTGAAGTAGAGTGCAGATGTAAGTAAAACATGAAATACATGCCATTGAATTTGGAACTGAGTATTGAGTGAGGACAGAGAAAATAGTAAGGAAGTTGAAAAATATCTGACGGAGCTCTCATCAAGATACTGGAATAGAAGGACCTGGAACTCACCTCCTCCTACAAACACATCAAAAATACTGTCTACAATGGAATATTACTCAGCTATAGAAAAGAAATAAATAATGCCATTTGCAGCAACATCGGTTCAGTTCAGTCGCTCAGTCGTGTCTGACTCTTTGCGACCCCACGAATCGCAGCACGCCAGGCCTCCCTGTCCATCGCCAACTCCCGGAGTTCACTCAGACTCACGCCCATCGAGTCAGTGGTGCCATCCAGCCATCTCATCCTCTGTTGTCCCCTTCTCCTCCTGCCCCCAATCCCTCCCAGCATCAGAGTCTTTTCCAATGAGTCAACTCTTCGCATGAGGTGGCCAAATCACCAGAGCTTCAGCTTCAGCATCATTGCTTCCAAAGAAATCTCAAGGCTGATCTCCTTCAGATTGGAATGGTTAGATCTCCTTGCAGTCCAAGGGACTCTCAAGAGTCTTCTCCAACACCACAGTTCTAAAGCATCAATTCTTCGGCGCTCAGCCTTCTTCACAGTCCAACTCTCACATCCATACATGACTACTGGAAAAACCATAGCCTTGACTAGGCGGACCTTAGTCGACCAAGTAAGGTCTCTGCTTTTGAATATGCTGTCTAGATTGGTCATAACTTTTCTTCCAAGGAGTAAGCGTCTTTTAATTTCATGGCTATAGATGGATTTAAAGATTGCCATACTGGGTATAGTAAGAAAAAGAAATATCATGTGTTATCCTTCAAATGCAGAAACTAGAAAGAAATGATACAGATTAATTTATTTACTAAATAGATTCACAGACTTAGAGAATGAATTTATGGTCACCAGTTGGGGAAGGATGTGGGAAGGGATAGTTAGGGAGTTTGGGATGGACATGTATATGCTGCTATATTTAGGGTGGATAACCAAGAAGTATCTATTATACAGCACAGGAAAGTCTGCTCATTTTTATATGGCAACCTGGATAGGAGGGGAGTTTAGGGGAGAAGGAATACATGTATCTGTATGACTGAGTCCCTTTGCTGTCCACCTGAAACTATCACAACGTTGTGAATCAGCTATACTCCAATATTAAATAAAGTTAAACATTTCAGCTAATTAACTTAAAAATACACCTATAAATGAAACAATTCTCACTGAACACTAGCAGAAAACCTTAAACACCTGAAAGGACAAGAAAGATCTCCATGTAACCAGGTAGGGTGAAATGGCAGGGGGTGGAGGAGGGAGCAGAGGGGAAGCAAGCAGGACAGGACCTGCACCCACACGAGGGAACTGGAAAAAGAGGGAAGTTCCCTGAATTCTGAGAAGCCCCCTCTCTAAGAGAGAGATCAGTTGGGACAGAAAGTCAGCTTCAGAGGCTCAGAGGAGAATGCAACAACTGCTTTGTAGCAGAGATACCTACAGATGGTCTATGCCCTGGCATTCATTCCCCAGCTTGAAACCTGTGTCCACTATTACAGGTGGTAGCTGGGTATTGAAACTTGGGGTTTAGAGGACAGACCCAGGGAGAGAACTGGTGTTAGCTGCATGAAGACAGCCTGACGGGGCTGCAGAGGTACTACACAATCAGGAGTGTTTGTGGAGGAAGCCTGGGCTGCCATAGAAATGAGGCGCTATTGTTAAGCAGCACATGAAGGACAGGGAAGCCACTGCAGCCTCTTCCTCCATTCAACAGCTCCCCCTTCTCCTTGGTGGTGTCCGGGAACAAACACTAGTGGGTTACCCACTTGCAGAGGCAGGGCTGAGGACTCAGCTAAGCCCCAGGGACTGCACAACTTGGGAAGCAAGGCTGAATTCTCTCTCCATGGCTGCATAAGCCATGGACTTACACCTTTGCCACGGGCTGTGTGAGTTCAGGGTCTGTGGGACACCTGAGCCATGGGTGCTCCAACAGCTGGCATGGGTCTGCCCTTAGCAGCTGTGAGCTTTATTGGTGTGTATATGCTGGGGCAGGGCCAGGCCAGGGTCTGAGCCGCTCCACAGCTCCCACGACAGGTCCAGGTGCAGGATTACTGTACTCCTAGAACCTGATTTCAGTGAATCTGCTTTGGTGGCCTTATGAAAACAGTGCCTGAGGAGCATCAGAGCTGATTACTGGCATTCCCACAGCTGAGGGCAGTGCCAGCAACAGAGTACTCTGTGGAGCTCACACAACGGGTGACAGATGACTCGGTATACTCACCAGTGAACAGCTCCGGCAGAGGAATACTCACTAGCCCCTCTCCTGGTGGGAGCACTCCAGTCCTGGCTACTTCACAATACAGCTCAGAATCAGATCAGGGGCTTATACTCCAACAACTAGGGAGCAGACCCTGCCCTTGACAGGGCAGTGACAATCAGAGAGCAAAGAGGAGATGCCACTGGCTCTGGTCACCACAACACCAGTTACACCTCCTATCAAGGGGATAATGGGCAGCATACAGTGAGGAAAGAGGTGACAGGCATCCACACCAAAAACAGTCCTTGCACCATAAACTATTAAACCCACACAGGTTACAGAGGAATGCTGCTGCATACAAATAGCCCTCCAAGGCAACAGTAGAGTTCTCTCCTAAACTCACAGAGCAAGAAAAATATAAAAGTAGACGTAAGTATGGAGAAGGCAATGGCACCCCACTCCAGTACTCTTGCCTGGAAAATCCCATGGACGGAGGAGCCTGGTAGGCTGGAGTCCATGGAGTTGCTAAGAGTTGGACACGACTGAGTGACTTCACTTTCACTTTTCACTTTTATGCATTGGAGAAGGAAATGGCAACCCACTCCAGTGTTCTTGCCTGGAGAATCCCAGGGATGGCAGAACCTGGTGGGCTGCCGTCTATGGGGTCACACAGATTCAGACACGACTTAGCAGCAGCAGCGGAGGTAAGTAAGTAAGTAAGTGAAGTCACTTAGTCGTGTCCAACTCTGTGCAACCCACCAGGCTGCTCCATCCATGGGATTCTCCAGACAAGAGTACTGGAGCGGGTTGCCATTTCCTTCTCCAGGGGATCTTCCTGACCTAGGGATAGAACCTGCGTTGCAGGCAGACACTTTAACCTCTGAGCCACCAGGGAAGCCCTGGAGTAGAGGAACTATTCCCAGATAAAAGATCAAGAGAATTGCCCTGAAAGAATAAACAATGAAATAGACCTCTCCAGATAGACTGAAGAGATAATGAAAATACTGAAGGAATTAGGAATTGAATGAATGTAGAGTACCATAAAAAGGAACTAGAAACTATAAGAAGCCAAGAAAAATTATAAAATTCATTTGCAGAGAGGAAGGCTGAACAAAAGGCAAATAATAGTAGAATAAATAATGCAGAAGAAAGAATAAATGATCTGAAAGATAGAATAATGTAAATCAACCAATTAGAACAGCAAACAGAAAAACAAATTTAAATAATAGTAAAATAAATATAAGAGACCTATGAAATAATTAAAGCATGCCAATCTGTGCATAATAGGGATCCCAGAAGGAGAAGAAAGGGAAAATGGGTTTGAAAATCCATTTAAAGAAATTATGGCTGAAAACTTCCTAAACCTAAGGAAGAAAACAGATATTCAGGAACAGGAAGTACAGAGGGTCCCAAATAAGAAAAACCCAAACAGACCTACACCAAGATATTATTAAAGTGTCAAAAGTTAAAGAGATGATTCTAAAGACAGTAAGACAAAAAGAGTTAATTGCAAAGGAATTTCCCCTAAGGCTATTAGCTGATTTCTCCACAGAAATGTTACAGGCCAAAGGGGAATAACAAGATATATTCAAAGTCCTGAAAGGGAAAATTATGCAACCTAGGACTCTATCCATCAAGATTATCATCTATAATAGGAGAGAGAACTATTTCTCAGGCAAGCAAAACTAAAAGGATTCAGCAATTCTAAACCCATCCTGAAGGAAATTTGAAAGATCTTCTCCAGAAAATAAGAATCAATAGAAAAGAGAAAATCACAATTGGCAAGTAAATGATTTAAATAGGCCAGTATAGAGACAAAAAAAAAAAAAAAAAAGAATCTAAAACTTCCTGTGAAAGTGATAACTACAATGAACAGCAAAGGGATGAAATGGATGAAATGCCAATGGAAAACAAAACTATATAAAATCTATTAGAGCAGCAAAAACAGTTCTTAGAAGTTAATAGTGTTATAGGCCTTCTTTAAGAAGCAAGGAAAACACCCTCAAAAAACCTGAATCCACCACCTAAAAGAACAAGAGAAAGGAGAACCAAAAAAGCCTAAAATCAGCCGGAGAAAGGGTATAATAGAGATTATACAGGAAATAAAATAAAATAGAAAAAAAATCAATAAAACCAAGAGTTGGTTCTTTGAAACAAAATTGACCTCTAGCCAGGCTCACCAAGAATAAAAAAACAGAAGACCTAAACAAGTAAAATAAGAAATGCAAGAGGAGAAATTACAACTGATACTGCAGAAATACAAAAATCCATAAGAGAATACAATGGACAGTTATATGCCAAAAAATCTAATAATCTAAATGGACAACTTTCTATAAACATAGAACCTACCAAAACCGAATCAAGAAGAAATATATAACTTGAAAAGACTGATCACTAGAAATGAAGTAGAATTTCTAATTTAAAAAAAAAAAAAGAAGAAAGAAAGAAAACCCCCTACAAATAAAAGTCCAGGACCAGATAGCTTCACTGGAGAATTCTACTAAACCATACAAAGAAAAATTTATACCAATCCTTATCAACTCTTCCAAAAGACTAGAGAGGAAGGAACACTCCCAAAGACATTCTATGAAGCCACCATTACCCTGATACCAAAACCAGGCAAAGACACCACCAAAAAGAAAATTACAGGCCAACGTGTTTGATGATTATACAGAGAAAAATATTAGCAAAACAAATCCAACAACATGTAAAAAAGATCAGATGACCAAGTCGGATTCATCCCAGGGTCACAAGAATGGTTCAACATATGCAAAAGTCAGTGTAATACAGCACATCAACAAAAGACAAGACAAAAACCACATGATCATCTCAATAGATGCAGAGAAAATTATTTATGACAAACCCATAGCCAATATAATACTCAATGGTGAAAAACTGAAAGACTTCCCACTAAAATCTGAAACAAGAAAAGGGCACCCTCTCTCACCATTTTTCTTCAATATAGAATTGGAAATCCTAGCCACAGCAACGGAGAAGGCAATGGCACCCCACTCCAGGACTCTTGCCTGGAAAATCCCATGGACACAGGAGCCTGGTGGGCTGCAATCCATGGGGCTGCTAAGAGTCAGACACGACTGAGCGACTTCACTTTCACTCTTTCATGCATTGGAGAAGGAAATGGCAACCCACTCCAGTATTCTTGCCTTGAGAATCCCAGGGACGTGAGAGCCTGTCTGTGGGGTCGCACAGAGTTGGACACGACTGAAGCGACTTAGCAGCAGCAGCAGCCACAGCAATCAGAGAAGAAATAAAAAAGTATTCAAATTGGTAGTGAAGAGGTAAAATTCTCATTACACACAGGTGACATACTACACACACACACACACACACACATCCCTGAAAACTCCACACGCAAAACTACTAGAACTGATAAATGAATTCAGCAAAGTAGCAGGGTACAAGATTAATATACAGAAACCCATTGCATTTCTTTACACTAAAGATGAAATATCAGAAAAGAAATGCAAACAATACTTTTTAAAACAGCATAAAAAATACTTAGGAATAATCTCAAGGAGGTGAAAGACTTATATGATGAAAACCACAATACATTAATAAATTGAAGATGATTGAACGAACTGAAGAGATATCTCATGTTCTTATTCTGGAAGAATTGTTAAAATGGTCATACTTCCCAAAGCAATCTACAGATTCAATGTGATCCTTATCAAATTATATAAGACATTTCTCAAGAACTAGAGGAAATAACCCTAACCTTTGTATGGAACTATAAAAGACACAGAACTGTCAAAGCAATCATGAGGGAAAACAACAAAGCAGGAGACTTAAACTTTTCAGACTTCAAACAATACTACAAAGCTACAGCAATCAAAACAATAAGCTACCCGCACAAAAACAGACATATGGATCAATGGAATAGAATAGATAGCCCAAAAATAAACCCACACACCTATGGACAGTTAATATTCAACAAAGGAGGAAAGAATATACAATGGAGAAAAGACAGTCTCTTCAGCAACTGGGGTTGGGAAAGTTAGATAGCTACATGTAAATCAATGAAGTTAGAACAGGACCTCACACCGTACACAAACTCAGAATGGTTTAAAAATTTTAAATATTAGACAAGACACCATAAAACTCCTAGGCAAAACATTCTCTGACATAAATCCTACTAATATTTTTTTATTAGGTCAGTCTCCCAAGGCAATAGAAACAAAAGCAAAAATAAACAAATGGAATCCAGTTAAACTTATAGGCTTTGGCACAGCAAAGGAAACCATAAACAAAATGAAAGGACAGCCTACAGACTGGGAGAAAATATTTGTAAATGATGTGATCAACAAGGGCTTGATTTCAAAAATACACAAACAGCTTATACAATTCAATAATGAAAAAATCCAATTGAAAAATGAGGAGAAGACAAAAATAGACAATTTTCTACTGATATACAGATGGCCAAGAGACATATGAAAAGATGCTCATTGCCACTAATTGTTAGAGAAATGAAAATCAAAACTACAGTGAGTTATTAGCTTACAACAGTCAGAATGGCCATCGTTAAAATGCCTACAAGTGACAAACACTGAAAAGGGTGTGAAAAAAAGGAACCCTCTCACACTGTAGAAATGTAAATTGGTGCAGCCACTACGGAGAATGTATGTAGGTTCCCCAAAAAACTAAAAATAGAGTTACCATGTGATTCAGCAATCCCATTCCTGGGCATATACTCATAAAAAACTATAATTTGAAAAGATAGAAGCACCCCTATGTTCTTAGTAGCACTATTTACAATAGCCAAAACATGGAAACAAATTTAATGTCCATCAACAGATGAATGGATACAGAAGATGTAGTACACATATATTACACAGTGGAGTACTAGTGAGCCATAAAAAGAGCAAAACAATGCCATTTGCAGCAACATGGATGCATCTAGAGATTATTATACTAAGTGAAGTAAATCGTTAGGGGAAGCACACTGATTGAAACCGCCCACCCTGGCCAGGCACCATAGTAACGATTTGCATGAGTTGTTTTATGACAGAAGATCCTGATAAGGAATACGGAACTGCAGCCATGAAATTAAAAGATGCTTACTCCTTAGAAGAAAAGTTATGACCAGCCTAGATAGTATGTTCAAAAGCAGAGACATTACTTTGCTGACTAAGGTCTGTCTAGTCATGGCTATGGTTTTTCCAGTAGTCATGTATGGATGTGAGAGTTGGACTGTGAAGAAGGCTGAGCATCGAAGCACTGATGCTTTTGGACTGTGGTGTTGGAGAAGACTCTTGAGAGTCCCTTGGACTGCAAGGAGATCCAACCAGTCCATTCTGAAGGAGATCGGCCCTGGGATTTCTTTGGAAGGAATGATGCTAAAGCTGAAGCTCCAGTACTTTGGCCACCTCATGCGAAGAGTTGACTCATTGGAAAAGACTCTGATCCTGGGAGGGATTGGAGGCAGGAGGAGAAGGGGACGACCGAGGATGAGATGGCTGGATGGCATCACGGACTCGATGGGCGTGAGTCTGAGTGAACTCCGGGAGTTGGCGATGGACAGGGAGGCCTGGAGTGCTGTGTTTCATGGGGTCGCAAAGAGTTGAACATGACTGAGCGACTGAACTGAACTGAACTGAAGCCACCACCAACCAGAAGAGTCCAGGAAAGGTCAAAAGGAGACACCACGTCTCCGTCCACTTCCCAGAATCCCTCTTACTACCATCCATTCTGGCTGAGCAATGTGTGTGCCACCAGGAAAGACTCTGAATTAGAATGATTGGCCAAAGACCACCCAGAAACTAATCCCATCACCATAAAACCCAACATTGCAAGCAACGTGGCAGAGCTGTTCTCCTGGGTTCCCTTACCCTACTGCTCTCCACCCGGGTGCCCTTCCCAATAAAATCTCTTGCTTTGTCAGCACATGTCTCCTTAGACAATTCTTTTCTGAGTGTTAGACAAGTGCCTACTCTTGGGGCCCTGTAGAGGGGCCTCCCCCTTCCTACAACAACTGGCAACCATGAAGGGACACCCCCATTTTTACTGGGGCTGACATCCAGACTGCTCAGGGTACTCCAGGACCAGCTCGCCTGCCGACAGATCTGACCCAGCAGCTGCTACTGGGACTCGTTTGTCCCTGGTTTCCTCCTGACGTGGACAACTGGCCAGGGTGCCCCGACCGGGTAAGGAACAAGAGATTTTATTGACCCCTTTTATCTCACCCCTCCTTTCAACCTATCCTATTCTATTTTTCTAGTTCCCCAGTCCTGGACACAGGAATCTGGTCGAAGGGCCTCAGCCTGAGCTGAGGATTGGAGACTGATCACCTCTTCTTGGCAGAGAACTCGAATTCTGGTTCTGATTTCTGGTAGGGTCGAGTTCCAGTCCTCCCTTCTCTGGAGGTCCAGGGAAAAGTCCCATAACGCCTGGGTATCTGTGGGAGCAGGAGACATCTGTAAGGCCATCCCTGTTTTTCTTTTTCCTCTTTCTCTCCCCAACTCTTAGATCTTTTGTCTCTCCCCACTCCTTCTCTCTCAACCTGGCCTGTCTTCCTCTCTTTGAAGACCCAAATTATTTCCACTCACTCTGTCAATACTTGGACCCGAAGTTCTGGGTCTTTCTAAGAGATTTTCTGAGAGGCTACGCTCTCTGCTCCCCATCAATTGTGCTTTCTGTTCTTGGGGAGACAATTGGGTATTAGAAGCCCTCCATCGGGTGCCCTGTTTCTATTAATTCAGCCATTTAATTGAGCATTTGGCTGAGTGCTTCCACGTGGAAGTGATTGACAGGGTTCAGTATAGTTGCACCTGGTCTTGGGTGAAAATTAATACCCTAGACACATCCTTAGGGGTTAATTCACCTTTCAGGACCAGTCCTTCAGCCTCGTTGATTGCACTTACTACTGAACATTTCCTTTGGCGCATATACAGTCAGGCAATTTGTGACCAGGAGAGAGCTTACAATCTCTCTAGAGTCAGATATAGGAGCATCCACCCCAATACTGGTCCCCTGGGAACGAGATATAAACTATACCATCACTAAAATGGGAAATAAGCCTAGCTTCCCTTTAGACACCCTGCTGGGTTGTCTTTTGGCCCACTAGGAGGGATACCAACTGGAAGGGCTAAAAAAGAAAAAACTTATCAAATACTGTACTCAATACTGGCCTACTTACTCCCTGGGAGGAAGGGAAAATGGCCTCAGTTGGGATCACTTGGATACAGACCATTTTACAGCTCAGTCTATACTGCAAACACGAGGGTAAATACAAGGAGGTTCCCTATGTCCAGGCCTTTATGGCCCTCTACCAGGATTCTGGGAAAAAGGGAAAATATAAGCTTGAGGCCTTTGATAAATGCTCTTCCAAAATCCTTTTAGCAAGGTCTGAAACAGAGGATCCCCTTGACCTTCTCTTGACCTCCTCTGCTTCAGCAGAGAGGTCAGAGGGAAAGGAGGGTAAGACACACCCAGAAATTACGAGCTCAGACCCGGAAGTCAGGAGGCTAGGCCCAGAAGTTGGCCCAAAACTCATGGGATCTGAAGGGAAGTCACTCACCACCACCTCAGTTCCTCCTCCATATGCCCCCTCCCCCATGGGGTTACGATCAGGAAGTAAGCTTTGTCCTCCACGGAAGGAAAGGTCATCCTCAGACAAAATCTGCCCCTTAAGAGAGGTACCAGACGGGGAGGGGGGAACTACGCACGTTCATGTTCCAATCTCTATGCAAGACATTACCCAATGCAGGAACAATTGCGCTCATATTCAAAGAACCCCCCAAAATTTAAGGATGAATTTGAACGTCTCAGCCTTAACTTCTCCCCTACCTGGAGGGATATAATGGTCATCCTCACTCGGTGGTGTAACAATGAGAAAAAAGCTCGAATCCTAGATCAGGCTAGAAAAGTGGCTGATGAGAGACAGCGGGTAGATGTCAGTCTGGCCCCTGACGAAGAGGCAATCCCCTGCAAAAAGCCAGACTGGGATCCTAATACAAGGGCAGGAACGGAATCCTTAAGACACCTTATTACTTGCCTACTACAGGGAATGACCCAGGGTGTCTGAAAGGTTATTAATTATAATAAGATAAAAGAGGTTACACTCGAAGAAAATGAAAATCCAGCTCTTTTTTTGGCCAGACTCACAGAAGCCTTCAGTATTGTAAAGCAAAACAAACTGAAAAAAAAAAACAAAAAAAAAAAACTTTACTGATCTAAAAAACTTTACAGATCTAAAAGGTATAGAAGGAAGAGTCCTGTTGGCCCATTCCTTCATAACCCAGGCAGCCCCAGACATAAGGAGAAAATTACAAAAACTAGGAAAAGGACCAGAGACCCCAATTTCCGATTTGGTGGAGGAGGCAAATAGGGAGCAGGAGGAGGAAGCAAAAAGGGAGCAAAAGGAAGCCCAAAAAGATAGGAGAATAGAGAGGCAGACCCACTCCTTGTCCCAACAACAGGCTAAAATCCTGGCTTTGATTCATCCTGCCACTACACGAGAGCCCTGGGGAAAGCAAAGAAGAAAAAAGGATCTTAACAATCCACCGCTGCTGAGACTCACCCAGTGTGCCTATTGCAAAGAGGATGGGCATTGGAAAAGGGAGTGCCCATATCACCCTAAGGGAAGGCGTATGGAGACCCCTAAACCTGCTCCCTCTGTATTAGTCCTGGGCCATCAGGACTGACAGTGCCCAGTGGCTTGAGAAACCTCTGTGAATGGTGAGGTCCAGATCACTCCTCTCGACCCTTGCGTGACTCTACAAATAAAAGGTAAGGGTGTGAACTTTCTTTTAGACACGGGGGCTGCCTTCTCTGTTCTTCCTTTCCGATTAGGACTTTTAGACTCCCAGACTAAAATGGTGATGGGGTAGATGGAAAACCCCAGAGCCAAAATTTTACTAAGCCCCTCCACTGTAAGGTGGGCAATTGGCAAGGAACTCACCCCTTCTTGTACATCTCTGGTTGCCCTGCTCCCCTACTGGGGAGAGACCTTCTTTGCTGCCTCCAGACCAGAGTGACTTGAGGAAAGCTAGAAGTCAATAATTTCCTTTGCCTAGTGTCTGAATATTTACAGTCAGATGTAGAAAAGGAGGAGTTTGTCCCTTTCTTAGATGAAGTCAATCCCCAGGTGTGGGATATCTCCAGCCCTGGTCTAGCTGTAAATGTTCCACTGGTAAAGATTCTTCTGAGGCCAAATGCTCCCTACCCCTGGAAAAGACAATATCTCTTAAAACCGGAAGTTCTTGAAAGTCTTAGACCATTAGTTAACGAATACTGAGATACTGGAATTCTAATCACCTGTGAGTCTCCCTGCAATACTCCAATCTTGCCTGTTAAAAAATCAGATGGATCTTATAGATTCGTCCAGGATCTAAGAGCTGTTAATGAAGCTGTGGTTCCCATCCACCCCATAGTCCCAAATCCGTATACCCTCTATCCCAAGTCCCAGGAAATGCTAAGTACTTCTCAGTCTTGGATCTTAAAGGTGCCTTCTTTTGCATTCCTCTCCATCCTGAATCCCAAAAATTCTTTGCTTTTGGGTGGCAGGACTTGGGAACAAGGGAGGCCATACAACTCTGCTGGACTTGACTACCACAAGGGTTTAGGGACAGCCTTCATATTTTTGGGACTTCCTTGGGGAGAGAACTAAGGGAATTAACTTTAACAAACAGTAATCTAATATAATATGTGGATGACTTGCTCATAGCTAGTCCAGATTTTACCAGCTCTCAAGTGGACACCATTAAAACTCTGAATTTCCTATATGAAAAGGGCTATTGAGTATCCCCCAAGAAAGCTCAGATTAGCTTAACCCAAGTAAAATACCTTGGATTTATAATTATGGAAGGAAAAAGAATGCTTGACCCCCAGAGGAAATCCCTCTCTTAAATACCCTGTACCCCCAAACAAAAAAACAGCTTAGGGGATTTTTAGGAATGACTGGGTTTTGCAGGATGTGGATTCCTAATTATGGCAATCTGGCCCAACCGCTATATGAAAAGTTAAGAGGGAAAGAGGAAGAGCCACTCGACTGGGATGAGACCTGCAATGTGGCCTTTAATGCCCTAAAAGAGTCTATCACTACAGCCCCAGCTTTAGGCCTCCCAAACCTGGAAAAGACTTTTAGGCTTTATGTTTCTGAAAGGATAGGAACTGTTCTTGGGATGTTAGGAAAAATGATGGGGCCTGTATTACAACTTGGCTTATCTCTCAAAACAACTAGATGAGGTGGCCAGAGGGTGGCCCAGTTGCCTCCGGGCAGTAGTGGCCACCGCACTTATGGTTAAGGAGGCATCTAAGCTGACCCTGGGTCAGCCCACCACAGTGTATATGCCTCACCAGGTGCAAGCAGTCTTGGAAACCAAAGGGGATAGGTGGATGACAGGGGGAAGGATCACCCAATACCAAGCCCTCCTCCTTGACACTCCAGAAATAAAGTTGAGGGTCTGTCAGACTTTAAATCCAGCCACCTTACTGCCAGATCCCCCTACTTCCTCTTTGGATCACCAATGCATGCAAATCATAGACAAGCTACACTTTTCTTGCCCAGACCTAACAGAGACACCTTTATCTGACCCAGAGGAAAAATGGTACACAGATGGCAGTAGTTTTGAAGAAAAGGGAGAGAGGAAAGCAGGATATGCTGTAGTGAGCCTAGAAGAAACTAGAGAAAGTGGGACTCTTCCCCCAGAACCTCAGCCCAGAAAGCTGAACTTTTTGCCCTGACAAGAGCTTTGGGATTAGGGGAAGGAAAGAGGATTAATGCGTATACAGACTCTAAGTATGCTTTCCTCATCCTGCATGCCCATGCAGCAATTTGGAAAGAAAGAGGGATGCTCAGTGCTCGAAGTTCTCCTACTAAACACAAAGAGCTCATTCTCAGGCTCCTGGAGGCAGTCAGACTTCCTGCTAAGTTATTTGTCATCCACTGTAAGGGTCACCAAAAGGGGCAAGAAGAGGAGGCCCAGGGAAATAGAAAAGCTGATCAGGAGGCAAAATGAGCTGCTAGGGAAGCTACCCCTGTCACTGCTATCTGCCCCTTTTTCCCCCAAGGAAACCCTGACTCCAGATTATACCCCAGAGGAACATTCCCGATATGCTGAGCGGGGCTGGGAGATTGGGTCACATGGCTGGTTTCAGACTGATCAGGCCCAAGTAATACTCTCTGACTCTCAGGTTTGGAAAATTATTAACTCCTTACATAAAAGTACCCATTTTGGAAGAGATAATCTGGAAATCTTGCTCAAGCCTATTCTCTTCCATCCCCAGTTGGCTAAGGTTGTTAGACAGGTCACATAAAATTGTGATACCTGTCTAAGAAATAATCCAAAGACCAGACCCTGGCCACCTCCCCTAATTAAACCTGTCCAACATCGGGGATCATACCCAGAAGAGGACTGACAGGACTTACAGCCATGCCAAAGACCCAAGGGTTTTCTTATTTGCTAGTCTTTATTGACATGTTCACGGGATGGATTGAAGCATTCCCGACTAAGACAGAGAGAGCCACAGAAATCTGTAAAGCTCTGCTGAAGGAGATAGTACCTATGTTTGGGTTGCCTCGATCACTTCAGAGTGACAATGGGCCCTCATTTACAGCCACGATATCCCAGAACCTGGCCACATGCTCAGGCATCAAATACCACCTCCACTCATCCTGGAGGCCTCAAGCTTTGGGAAAGGTAGAGAGACCCAACCAGACTCTTAAAAGAGCTCTGGCCAAGCTATGTCACATAATAAATGGATCCATATGTTACCCATAGTCCTCATGAGGGTATGGACAGCCCCCAAACGGCCACTATTACTAAGCCCTTATGAAATGATGTATGGATGTCCATTCTTAACTTCTGATTTGTTTTTTGATAAGGATACCAATACTCTCTTAAAACATATAATTGACCTGGGAAGGTTTCAACAAGAACTCCAACGATATGGAGAACAGATCCTCCCTAGACCACAGGAAAACTTGAAAAATCCCCAGGTAGAGCCAGAGGACTGAGTATTAGTAAAGACCTGGCAAGAAAAAGGGAGTCCAAGCCAGCTGTCTGAGAAATGGACAGGACCATATCAGGTTGTCCTAGTAACTTCAACTGCTGTAAAAGTGAAGGGTCTATCTGCCTGGGCCCACAGTTCTAGAATAAAACCCTATGGCCTACAGGAGGGGGAGACAGGGACTGAGACTCCAAAACCAGAGGACAACTATTCCTGTGAACCTGTTGAAGATCTCAGACTCTTGTTCAGGCGGAATCCCATCAACTCTCCCTCAGATAAGTAAAACGCATCGTATTATGTTCTTCCTCTTTCTAGTCATGTCTCCATTGTATGGCTATTAGTCTCTCCCTAAACAAGGCATGTGCGCTTGCAAACCACACTGCTTCTCGACTCAACCCAACCAGCCCCTGCTGGATCTGCATTAATGGCAGGAGTTGGGGGTATGTCCAACCTATCCCAGGGTATCAGTGGCCTACCCTTCCAGCCGAGCTACATACTGTTACCCAGCACACCCCATCTGGTCACGGTATGACCTTTTGGGAAAAAGGGGAAAAAACTTCATACCCTGGTATCAGTGCAACAACTGTCTATATTTGCCCCCTTGATAACATCTGTAATCCCACCTGAGCCCTTATTTTCTCTCTTGACCAACATTCCCCAAGTGACCTTCCCTATCTGTCTAAAAAGTGACTCCCTGACAGGGGTGTCAGTGGGAAATCTAGGCAACTCACAATGTGCGGTGACCTTCACTGTTGAAACTGATGAGAAAAACTGGGACCTAGAAAGTTCACTAGGGTATTACGATTTAGCCCAAAGTCTGGGAACTAGAGGTTCTGGCAGAAATGACACACTATACCTATCCCCGAACATGAGGCTCTCCTCAGATGCTATTAACCAGTCTCGAAAACCCATGTTCTGTTCAGGACGACCGAAGAACCACACCCATTCATCCTGGTTTCTAAATCGGTCAGGCAACTCTGACCCCTGTTATTCCCTTGTAGGTGTACCCACCCCTGAAAACCTAACCCTATGGTGGGAGCCTAAACAAAATACTCTCTACCTTGAGGACAAAACCCAGAATGCCTCACAACACTTAAATCCCTTCCTAAATGCCCTCACTGCTGCCACTTGTTTTCCACTTGTTTTGCAGCAAGTGGAATGATAGTCTCCTCCCAGCTGCTAAAAGACTGCCCGTGTTCCATTTTGCCATGTTCCACTTGTAAGGCAGATGGAAATCCAGTTTTGCTGCCCAGTTTAAACCCAGTCATGGTGTCTATTTCATATGTGGGGATAAAGCTTATTTATCCCTACCACCTTTTTGGTCAGGAGCTTGCTCCCTAGGGTATGTTACACCCCACATAGATCTGGCCTGGAGTAATACCTCCTTCCCTTTACCAGTATATACCAACCAGAGGATACATCGTGTGGTAATACTTATCCCTCTTTTCCTGGCATTAGGACTGACTGCTGGTTTGACAGGGGCTGCCATGGGGAGAACTTCTTTACATAAATTTCAGCAGCTTTCTACTGTATCCAACACTGCTGTATCTATAGAAAAATAAGCGAGGACCCTCCAACGCCTACAATCCCAGTTAGACTCCCTAGCCGCAATGGTCCTACAAAATCGTTGGGCCCTAGATTTACTGACTGCAGGACAGGGGGGTACTTATCTCTATCTAAAGGAAGAATGCTGTTTTTATTACAACCAGTCTGGGCAGGTCCAAGAAGATATCAAGGGGCGTTTGGAACAGGCCACAAAGATCCGGGATTTGAGTTCAACAAGTGTATGGAGTTCTCTTTTTTTCCCTTCTTCATTCCTACCATTCATGGGTCCAGTGATAACAATATTATTAGGCCTCCTATTTGGCCCCTGTATACTCCAACTCCTTACAAAATTTATTTCCAGCAGACTCCAGCAGTTCCAAGCCAAACTGATGTTACTACAAGGGTGGAAGCTGGTTTCAGATGTGGAACACCCCAACTTAGATCGGGTAGACAGAGAGACTTCTGCTCTGCTAGGCAGGCCTATGCCCATGCATAGCAGGAAGAAGTTACAGAAGAAAGAGACCTCCGCCCCAAATTCCCAAGAAGTATCTTGAGTATGAAGTCTCTTAGGGGAATTGTTAGGGGAAGCACAGTGATTAAAACTGTCCACCCTGGCCAGGCACCATAGTAACCATTTGCATGAGTTGTTTTATGATAGGAGATCCTGATAAGGAATACGGAACTAATAAGCTACCACCAACCAGAAGAGTCCAGGAAAGGTCAAAAGGAGACACCACGTCTCCGTCCACTTCCCAGAATCCCTCTTACTACCATCCATCCTGGCTAAGCAATGTGTGCACCACCAGGAAAGACTCTGAATTAGAATGATTGGCCAAAGACCACCCAGAAACTAATCCCATCACCATAAAACCCAACATTGCAAGCCACGTGGCAGAGCTGTTCTCCTGGGTTCCCTTACCCTACTGCTCTCCACCCGGGTGCCCTTCCCAATAAAATCTCTTGCTTTGTCAGCACATGTCTCCTTAGACAATTCTTTTCTGAGTGTTAGACACGTGCCTGCTCTTGGGGCCCTGTAGGGGGCACTCCCCCTTCCTACAACAAAATCAGAAATAAAGAGAAATAACCATATATCACTTATATGTGAAACCTAAAATAACAACAAATGAACATACCTATGAAACAGAAACAGAACTCACAGATATAGCAGGGCCTGTGGTTGTGAAAGGGGTGTGGGTAGGGGGAAGAAAGGACTGGAGTTTGAGATTAGTAGATGCAAACTAATATGTATAGGATGAATAAACAATAAGGTCCTGCTGTGTATCATAGGGAACTATATTCTATGTCCTAGGATCCACCATAAGGGAAAGGAATATGAAAAAGTATATATATATGTATATATAAAACTATATCTGAGTCACTGCTGTACAGCAGGGATTAACACTGTAAATCAACTATCCTTCAATAAAATAAAAAATATACATCTGGAAAAATAATGGCACACTAGGAAGAGGAAAAACATTTAAGCTTTACCTCCCATAACTTGGAAGATAAAAATACACCTCACCAAACTGTAGATGTGGCCAAGATGATGTATAAGAAAAATATAAAAAGTGTGAGCTAACCTCCTTAACCTGCATATATTATGTTTCTACAAAAAAAGAAATTAGATCAGACAATTTGTCAATTTGTAAGCAGCATGTTATAAATCTAGATATTTCTGGCTTTGAAAATTAAACTGTTCTTCCTCCTCAGATTTCCAACCGGTTAAAGATTCTCAGATTAAGACACAGGATAGGAGCAAAGATTAAATCAATATTAGCGTATTGCCTGGGGGCATAGAACAATTTCCTTTGGCCCTCAGACCGTTTGTTAAGGTCTCTGAAAGCATTAGGTGGTGCCTAGTAGATCTCTTCCAGGCCTACAAAAAGGGCCTCTAAAGAAAGACTCTCTAGATAAAAAGAGACTGTTGTTTTTTAAATAGCGTATAAAAACACTGATAGGAATTTTATACAAATCTGGCAAGCTTAATTTTTAACAAATTAATTTTGAATCATATAAAAGAATCAGGTTCTTTCTTTTCAGAAGATTATTTTATTATTGGTAGATACTTTGGGTCTTGATCCTTAGAAGCAATTATTTTTAATCATAGAACAAAACATTTTCTACATAGGAAGACAGTCACATTGAAAAAGTTTACTGACCTAGTCCCACAGAAACCTGTGTTCAAGATTAAGAGTAGGAAAAAATGCACATTCAAGAAAATTATGACTGTTTTGGGACGCGTGACATACACTGAAAAAAAAAAAAAAAAAAATCCAGAATTTTTTTGAGATATTTGATTAACAAAATACTGAAATCCAGGACTGAGAGAACTAGGCCTCCTGGAAATGTAAACCTTTAAGCCCCCAACTGTCTTCAGCAGGGGAGAGTATGAGAAAGTTGTTTGGCTTCCATGAAGGGCATTTGAGATAAAGTTATTTTCAGAAATGACCAAAGAAGATACTTGAGGGAAAAGAACATTGAAGAAGACAGACTAACACACTAGGAAAGTGACAGACTAGGTAACCACCTCCTGGAAGCAGAACTGGGAGCTATCTAAGACCACATCCTGCCTCTCAAAAGGGTGTACCTGGCAACAATTGTCCAGTGAAAGTGAAGTCATTCTGTCCTGTCCGACTCTTTGCGACCCCATGGACTGTAGCCTACCAGCCTCCTCCATCCGTGGGATTTTCCAGGCAAGAAAACTGGAGTGGGTTGCCATTTCCTTCTCCAGGAGATCTTCCCAACCCAGGGGTTGAACCTGGGTCACCCTCACTGTAGGCAGACGCTTTACCGCCTGCGCCACCAGGGAAGTCTAGTGGGATTGTCCAGTGGATTTCGTGATTTATTATAGCCAGTGCGTACTATGTACCTGTGTCTCATTCTTCCTTTCCTCTTTTCAAATAGGGGTGCTTGTTGCAATTATTCTTTCACTAGTACAGCAGTGTGTGTTGTGTTTAGGGGAGACAACTTGCCATTTTAGTTCATAGGTTTCCAGATCAAAAAGGACTTCATGTGGATTGATGTTGACTATAAAATCCTGAACTTTGAGCCTAATGCCATGTGGCACAAGGCTTTTAATGACTCTGGGAAGAGGGTGAGATTTTGTTTTTGTTGTTTTATTTTGGCATTGGGGGTGGGGGAAGGGGAGGGTAGTTTGTAAATGAATTAAATTTGGCCAGAGTGTAGATTACAGTAGATTGAAATTTTGTACCCCTTTTTCATCCCTTTCCACATCCACTTTCTTGTCATGACCTAATCTGGAGCATAGTGTTCTTTCCTATGCCTTGATTTTGACCTCAGGCATATGTCTTGCGTTGTCCAATTGCTTGCAGAGGGTAGTGACAGTATGCCTATTCTGAACCTTGACCTGAAGTGGATTATTTTTGTCCTATCCTTCTTTGTACATCTGCCACCTCCATGAAGAGTATCCCTGCTTCCCCTTCAGTCAGAATGAACTGAGTGAATCAAGCCAACCAGACCTACAGCTTCAAGCAGAACCCTGTAGTTGGGTCCAGTCTAGATTAGTTGATCTGACCTGCAGGTCTATGAGAAAAACAGATTATTGTTGTTTTAACCGCTTTTAACTTTTAGAATGGTTTGGTAAGCAGCTTTAGTGTGTCAATATGTAACTGATAAGTAATGTATAGTACTCACAAAAGAGGAGAAACAAAGAACACCAGCAGGAGAGAGTACATCTGCTAGTGCAGCCACCCACTTGCCAATGAGACTGCCCATTTTAGTTTCCGATTCCTGCCTTGTTCAGCCTAACTCTGCTAATAGCTTTTTTTTTTTTTTTCATATTCAGATGGTCTTAGTTAGCAGTGTTCTGTGCTGCTACAGAGGTCTAAAATGAAGTAGACAAACAACGTTCCCTGGGTAAGAGGAAACTGCTTGTCTTCTAGAAAGCTTTCTAAATGAATGGTGATGGCTGACGTTTTTTCCTATGCAATGAGCTGAATGTTTGCATTCCTACATCATTCACATACTGAGCCCTAATTTGCAAAGTTATGGTATTTGAAGTTGGGACTTTTGGCAAGTAGCAAGGTTTCAGTCAGTTCAGTTCAGTTCNAAGCTTTCTAAATGAATGGTGATGGCTGACGTTTTTTCCTATGCAATGAGCTGAATGTTTGCATTCCTACATCATTCACATACTGAGCCCTAATTTGCAAAGTTATGGTATTTGAAGTTGGGACTTTTGGCAAGTAGCAAGGTTTCAGTCAGTTCAGTTCAGTTCAGTCTCTCAGTCGTGTCCGACTCTTTGCAACCCCATGAATTGCAGCACGCCAGNGCTTCCTCCAGCCCAGCATTTCTCATGATGTACCCTGCATATAAGTTAAATAAGCAGGGTGACAATATAAAGCCTTGATATACTCCTTTTCCTATTTGGAATCAATCTGTTGTTCCACGTCCAGTGCTAACTGTTGCTTCCAGACCTGCATACAGGTTTCTCAAGAGGCAGGTCAGATGGTCTGATATTCCCATAAATGAAGAAGAGATGTGTGTATATTTTTATACACACTTGTATAGAGTGTAGAGTCCAGTTATACACAAGTTAGACACAAGTTCATGCATGCATGCAAATACACACACACACACAATGTATTTACACCTGTTTTTCAATGATCTGGCTTTTTCACCCCAACAACTCAATCACACAAACCTGAAGTAATAAAAAAATTTCTAATCTAAACAAGAATTAGAAATGTCAACAATACACTGATAATCAGCATCAGATGGTGGTACCCAACGTGAAAGATTAGAGAAGATCCCTAGCACCAGCAGAATGGTCTCAGCTTGCACTTTAGTCAAAGAGACAGGTGGATATTTTGAGCTCTGTTAAGCAGTAAAGTTTTTATGTGTCTCTCTGGAAATGAATTTGGATTGATGACTGATCTGTCATCAGCTGCTTGGAAATACGGAACCATTTGGTAAATAAAGCAGACAGATTCTCATCAACCTTTTCCTCTACATTGCTGTCGTTGTTGTTTGTCTAATATGAAGATTTGTTTCTAATTAAAGTGGAGTTCTGAAAGAAGACAAGTTGAGGGGTAGGTATAAAGCAATTTGATCATGAAGTGGAAATACTAGACAAATAGAAAAGCTTCCAGTGTCAGGAGATAAAGAGGAGAACATGAGCAATTGTAGGGAGTATTTCCCTGTCTTGTACCTCAAGTGATTCATGAAGCAGAAGAAAGAGCTGTATTCTGTGACCATTTCTAGAACAAATTAGAACAGAGCCTAGCATTTAAAAGGGGCTTTACTTTCTTCTCAAAGTCCAGTTTGGCAAATTCAGATGGGATCATTTGAGTCTGAACTGACCAAATAGTTACAATTAATTCAAGAATTGCTTATAGCAAAATTTCAGCATTTTGCTAGGGGGCTGGACTGGCTCAGTAGAGTAATGTGCTGTCATGAATGCACTGATCTTGAAATAGAGGACATGGCATGGTAAGGGGAACTCACTGGAGAAATGAAAGTGTATTGATACTGGTTACAGTGTGATTTATTTTAGTGGATGCTGGCAAAAATAAAGACTGAGAATATCTCAAAATGAAACTGTACATAAATTTAACCTCTTTATTCTGATCAACAAGCTAACTTAACATTAACTTTTTGTCATACACCTATATCTATATATTTATCAGAATCATGGACTTCCCTGGTGGTTCAGCAGTAAAGAATCTGCCTGCAGTGCAGGAAACATAGGTTCAATCTCTGGTCAGGGAGATCCCCTGGAAGAGGAAATGGCAACTCACTCCAGTATTCATGCCTGGACAGAGGAGTCTGTGTGGGCTACAGTCCATGGGATTGCAAAAGAGTTGGACATGACTTAGAAACTACATAACAACAACAATCATAATAGACTGAAAAATGGCTCAGAGGGTAAAGCGTCTGCCTGCAAGGTGGAAGACCTGGGTTCGATCCCTGAGACCTGGGTTCAATCCCTGGGTCAGGAAGATCCCCTGGAGAAGGAAATGGCAACCCACTCCAGTACTCTTGTCTGGAAAATCCTATGGACGGAGAAGCCTGGTAGTCTATAGTCCATGGGTCACAAAGAGTCGGACACGACTGAGAAACTTCACTTTGATCATTTTGTTTAAGTCCATCAGTATTCCACCAAGCATTTTTTAAAACTAAGAATATTAATAATGCTTATCCAGTATTCTTTAATATCAGCATACCAATTTCCTGACAATTTTGAAAGATAAGAGATTACTATTTTAAAATACATATTGTTCTTAAAATCTACCACAAACTACAAAGCATAGTTTGAACAACCATTAATCAAAAAAGTGTTTCAGTGTTCACATAAAATCACAAGTGTGTGTATATATTTGATTCCAACTTTTCCCCATATTTGTGTAGCAGTATCGCTATAAAATATATGCAGGAAAAACTATCAGTTCATTTCAGTTCAGTCGTTCAGTCGTGTCCGACTCTTTGTGACCCCATGAATCACAGCATGCCAGGCCTCCCTGTCCATCACCAACTCCTGGAGTTCACTCAGACTCACGTCCATTGAGTCAGTGATGCCATCCAGCCATCTCATCCTCGGTCATCCCCTTCTCCTCCTGCCCCCAATCCCTCCCAGCATCAGAGTCTTTTCCAATGAGTCAACTCTTCGCATGAGGTGGCCAAAGTATTGGAGCTTCAGCTTTAGCATCATTCCTTCCAAAGAAATCCCAGGGCCGATCTCCTTCAGAATGGACTGGTTGGATCTCTTTGCAGTCCAAGGGACTCTCAAGAGTCTTCTCCAACACCACAATTCAGAAGCATCAATTCTTCGGCTCTCAGCCTTCTTCACAGTCCAACTCTCACATCCATACATGATTACTGGAAAAACCATAGCCTTGACTAGATGGACCTTAGTCAGCAAAGTAATATCTCTGTTTTTGAATATGCTATCTAGGTTGGTCATAACTTTTCTTCCAAGGAGTAAGCATCTTTTAATTTTATGGCTGCAGTCACCATCTGCAGTGATTTTGGAGCCCAAAAAAATAAAGTCTGACACTGTTTCCACTGTTTCCCTGTCTATTTCCCATGAAGTGATGGGACTGGATGCCATGATCTTTGTTTTCTGAATGTTGAGTTTTAAGCCAACTTTTTCACTCTCCTCTTTCACTTTCATCAAGAGGCTTTTTAGTTCCTTTTCACTTTCTGCCATAAGGGTGGTCATCTGCATATCTGAGGTTATTGATATTTCTCCTGATAATCTTGATTCCAGCTTGTGTTTCTTCCAGTCCAGCATTTCTCATGATGTACTCTGCATAGAAGTTAAATAAGCAGGGTGACAATATACAGCCTTGACATACTCCTTTTCCTATTTGGAACCAATCTGTTGTTCCATGTCCAGTTCTAACTGTTGCTTCCTGACATGCATACAGATTTCTCAAGAGGCAGGTCAGGTGGTCTGGTATTCCCATCTCTCTCAGTTGGGTTATATATAATGGACATATTTTATTGCTTTGGGAAAATTCTAAGACATCCAGCACTGCAGATGGTGACTGCAGCCATGAAATTAAAAGACACTTGCTCCTTGGAAGAAAAGCTATGGCAAACATAGACAGTGTATTAAAAAGCAGAGACATCACTTTGCTGACAAAGATCCATCTAGTCAAAGCTAATGGCTTTTCCAATAGTCATGTATGGATGTGAGATTTGGACCATAAAGAAGGCTGAGGGGTACACAATTGATGGTTTTAAACTGAGGTGTTGGAGAAGACTCTTGAGAGTCCCTTAGACTGTAAGGAGATCAACTCGGTTAATTTTAAAGGGAATCAACCCTGACTATTTATTGGAAGGACTGATGCTGAAGCTAAAGCTCCAATATTTTGGCCACCTGATGCAAAGAGCCAGCTCATCATAAAAGACCCTGATGATGGGAAAGATTGAAGACAGGAGAGAAAGGAGATGACAGAGGACAAGATGGTTGGATGGCATCACTAACTCATTGGACATGAGTTTGAGCAGGCTCCAGGAGATGGTGAAGGACAGGGAGGCCTGGCATGCTGCAGTCCATGGGGTTGTGAAGAGTCAGACATGACTGAGCAACTGAACAACAACATGCAGTGCTGTGAGATCTTCTGGTTAAAGAAAACAGACAACTGCTTTTTCTTCTCACTTGGCTGCGGTACACAACATGTAAGATATTATTAACAGTTCCCGAATCAAGGATGGTACTCGTGCACCCCAAAGTCTTAACCACTTACCTTCCAGGGAAGTCCTGAGGTTTAAGAAAATGGGATCCAAGAGCAGTGATGCATTAGCCAGTCTCCCCAGTATTCCTGTAGGTATCTCTGCATCTCCATGGTAACATTTAATCCCTTGCAAAAAGGGATATGAAGGACAAAGTTCAGACACAAGAAATCTATAAGTACTGGCGAAAATGTATTGACTTATTTCAGCAAGTTGACCACTTCTCATGTCTTCCTTTTGGAAATGAAGGAAAAAATACTCCCAGAGGTCAAGTTCTCCTCTTTATCACAGTGGCTTCTAGTTTTAATAGTGTAGACTTTTTAATAACAAAAACTTATGGCCTATTATTTTGTAGTAATTGTTCTCTTAGAATCCATTGATTAAGACAAATCATAATGATACAATACTCCCGGTAAATTCAGTATGCACTTAAGAAATGTAGATTTTATTAATATCTATGCATACATATGCATTATTCATGCTGCATATTTTGTTAGAGCTAAATTAAGACCAAACTGTCAGTGCTTTGTGTGCGTACGAATTGTTGGAGGATCTTTTTCTGGGGCCTGTACCCCAGCTGATTGTGAACTCTTGCTCTAGCCCCCTCGGTTTGCCCAAACATTTCTTCTCCCTCAAGGTTGCTCTCAACCACCCACCCTGTTGTCTGCTCTCCACAGTCAATTCTCAAGCAAAGAGATCCCTTTAAACATTAGTCAGATGGTGGCACTGCTCTTTCTCAAGCCCTTCAGGGCCTTCCCTCTAACTCAGAGTAGAAGCCGCCACCTTGCCATGTTCTCTTATGCCTCCAGGATCCTCTGTCACGTGCCCTGGCACCACCTCGAGTTAGCATTCTCTCTCTCTCTTTCTGTCCCTCCCAGGTCCAGACACACTGTCCTCTTTCCTCTTCCCCCAACAACCAAGTCCAACTGCTCCCATCCCAAGACTTTTGGACTTAATATTATCTTTGTCTAGATATTCTTTCACCAGGGCTCACTCAGCATCTTCAAGGATTTGCTTTTATCACCACTTCAGTGAAATTCCTCAACCATTCTAAATTGGAATTTCTGACACATTGTACTCCCAACTCCCCTTAGCCATTGAAAATTTCCCTCCACAGCACTCATCAGCGTCTGATAAAATAGAAAAGTTATTTGCCTATAGTTCACTGTCTGAGTTTCCCCCACTGCAATTAAGTCTTCATGAGGCAGGAAGGCAAATACTTATGTGATTTTTTTTTACTACTCTGTCTTCCCTAGTTGGAACAACTAGGGAAGACACAGTTGTCTGGCACATGATGGGTACTCAATAAATATTTATGAATAAAAGAATCAATAGATTAATCAGTTATTCTCTGTTTAATTCAAAATATGATGTACCTACTTAATAAACTTAATAATAATAAATATGCTGAAATGAACTCTCATTCTATCAAAATTATTATTATGTTTTTTATTCTTCTTGAGTAACTTTTGCCTGCCCTAGAAGTCACTAGCTCATTAAATTCAGGACCTCCTCTATGTTCTCCAAACTCTTTGACACAATGCTAAGCTCTTACAAGATCTTCAAATAACACTGCCTGGCTTAAAATGAGTTGCTTCAAAAATGTCAGGGAAAATAAATTGCTCTTTTTCACCCATACTGTGCCACCCTTTTGCCTTCATAAAGCACAGGTTAAAGAGGGAAGTAACTTTTGAATAATGCCCTTAATATAACAATCTGACTGAGATGAGGGAACGATGGAAAGGGGCATATTTAAATTAAAACACAAGACTGCATTTGAGGAATCAGTACAAGTATGATAGTGATGAAGTACAAAGAGGTAGCCTGTAAACCCTGGACACAAACTCCCTTCCACCTCATTGCTGAGAGCCTCACTGGTCCACACTACTGCTGTTGCTGCTGCTGCTAAGTCACTTCAGTTGTGTCCAACTCTGTACGACCCCAGAGACAGCAGCCCACCAGGCTCCCCTGTCCCTGGGATTCTCCAGGCAAGAATACTGGAGTGGGTTGCCATTTCCTTCTCCAATGCATGAAAGTGAAAAGTGAAAGTGAAGTCACTCAGTCATATCCAACTCTTACCGATCCCATGGAGTACAGCCTACCAGGCTCCTTCGCCCATGGGATTTTCCAGGCAAGAGTACTGGTGTGGGGTGCCATTGCCTTGTCTTCACTAATTCACACTACACACTCGCTAACCCAAGTGAAATGCATTTACACATACCAGGGGGACATTTCTCATTCATGTAATGGTCTTCCTTTGCTCATCTTAGTTCCCCATATTTTTATACTCATAACTTTTTTTAAATGTTAAATTCAAGTACTATTTTCTTCATTCAAATGTCCTTTATTCTCCCATTAGAAATAAGTTTAGCCTTCTTGGTAATGTTATAGGACCTAATACTTACATTTATAAACAAAAGTATGTGTCATTATGGTTGTACAGGCATTTGATCTACTTATTAGAGTGTAATCTTTTTGAGGACCAAGTCTAAATGAATTTATCATATAATCTTTAGCACCAATTCACCATTTTTATAGAGCGAGCACTGGATATGTGTGTGTTGAACAGATGGGTGGATGGATAAATGATTGATAAATGATTGAAAGGTTGACAGTAGCAAAACCTGAGTTCAAAGATATATACTTTCATTATCAAGTACTCAATTCTTAGTAAGAGTAGTTTTATATCATGTTTAAATCAAAAATATTTCTTTAAAAACAATATTTTTTTAAAAATGAACTACTTTTAAGAGTGAAAATCTTATGGGGCCTTAAAGCTCCTTAAATATATATATATGGTGATTCTTTGAAAGTTTCTTGAGAACCTAAAATAATTGAGGAATGTGAAAAAGGATTTTTCTAAAATCATTGATTTTCTGCTGCATTTAACTGCAACTCTGGATTAAGAAATTTTTTTTTTTTTGCAATAACTAAAATTTTTTTTTTTCTGTCTCAGGTGTACATGAGTTCCCAAACTGGAACTCCCCCCCCCACCTCCCACCCAATATCAACTCTCTGGATCATCCCCCTGCACAAGAAATATTTTTAAATGTTTATTTTCTGATGTGATTGAGACAAAAAATATGAAAACTACAAATAGTTCTTCATTTAATAATTTAATAATAATAATATATATGACTTACTGTATGCCAGGAATTATTGGAATTTATCTGTTAAATCAAGTTAATTATTGTGTTTATAATTCTAAGTCATTCACAAACTTAATTCTTAAATCAAATCTGGAGAAAGGAATTAACCTACCCATCAACTGTAGATCTTTTATAATCAGTTTGTTACACTGAAAAATCAATAAAAATTATACATTTTCCTACTATAATAAGCTATAACATTAGCCTGATGTAGCTGAAAATGTACAAATGTTGTCACTTGAGTGACTATCTTATTTGATATTTACCAATAAATCATATTATGTTTCCTAACTACTTCTAAATAGATTAAATATTAAAACATATCTAACAGCTGGTAAGTTAATCAAAATAATGCCTATGAATAAAATGAGAATGCAGCATTGAATATGAATAAAATAAGAATGCAACATAGAATATGAATAAAATGAAAAGCAGGACTATTTGTTTATTTGTTGTTATTTTGTCTCAAGAGAGGAGAGAGAACACCAAAAATCAAATGATCTGAAACTAGGGTAAAACCTGAGATCACGTAAGAAAGTCTTCACTCGGTGGTCAAATCCATCCAAGTCGGAACATCTTGAATAGTCTGTTAACTGCAGATCTTTCTACCCTAATTAATATAGGAAGTTATCTTAGGATATGAGAAGAAAGGAAATCACTTATCTTAGCTGGTTCAGCAATAAGCAGATGGGCTTAGCAATACAAACAAGTCAAAGAATTATAACAACTCAAAGGAGGCAGCATAATGTTTTAAAAGCATACTCTACTGAGCTTTCAACAACTATTACTCCTTCTAGCCTAAGATGCTCTCATTCTGCTATTCTTCATGGTTTCAATAGAGTAGCATTTGCCTAACCCTCTCATTGGACTACATTTTTCCCTTATCTTGTCTTATTTATTTCATTTGTAAACTTTGTTTTATCATGAAGGTAGAAATATCAATAACACACTATGTTGTTCTTCCAGAAACTCACGATAAGAGAGGCTTCTGTGACCATTTGTCTACTGGGTAATAATACAAAAACAAGCTTGTATACATTTTACTGTTAGGTAGTTAGAATAGAATGTTAGGTAGTTAGAACAGGAAACAAGAGTCCAGAATGGCAGTGGCTAAAAGATAAGGGAGGGAAAAGCCCATGAAAATAGAACAAAGGAAGGTCCAAGGACCGGAGTGAGGACCTCAGGTTGAACAAACAGCACTTCTGGCTGGCCCAGTTTACATAGGGCAGGCAAGGGGGAGGAAAAAACACACAAAAAGAGGAGTCAAAGGGCTGGGGCTCTCTCTTCTCTTCATGTCTTTTGGATCAACATGCCCTCATGTCTCGAGGATGTATTTGCCTTTTATTTTATAAATAAAACTGAGCTGTAACATGGAGCTGTAACACTGATCTGTCCGAGAGCTATAACATGGTCTGTCCCAGAGCCGAGAGCTATAACACAGTCTGTCTGAGAACTGGGACACGTTCTGTCCAGGGCTTTAACATCCATCATTTCAAATTTTTGTTGTGATGAGACAGAACCGAGGAAATTACACACTCCCCTGACATTACCAAGGTTAGATGTGTGAACACACATGTGGGAGATATTATCTGCAAAGATTTCCTGAACAATGTAATGCCTCACTTGGACTCTGAACATAGTAGTTTATTTGCTTAAATTGAAAGACTGGAAAAGCATTTTGGAAAGTGGTAACCAATATTGCAAAACTATTAAAGGGTAAAATGAATATAATATATATTAAGTTGGAAGTATAAAGTATAAAGCATCCCACCAATGGGAAATGGTTTGCGGAGCTAGAGTTTAAATCATAAAAAAACTTCAGCTGTCGAGATGCCAGGGGTAGTTGTCGTCTCCAACAGTGAGAAGGCAAAGACTAGATTTCCGTTTTAGAAGTTTTGGGCAATGGGATGAACTATGGATGATTTCTTAGTAAAGAAATGACAGTGGGAATAGACAGTAACAGAAAGTGAATGAAAGAGATTTTCTGAATAGTTAGATATGAGATCAGAATGATTCATATAAGACGTTTCTCTGTTTTCTTGTTTGGGAGCTGGAATTAATCTACACATCATCTCCCAAGATAGTTAATATGGGGTGAAAAAACAGTGGGTGATAAAAGACATGTATTTATTTTGGACTTTACTTTCACATTCATATGATAATTCAGTTGGATATGCTTTTTAAAAAAAATTTGTATTATGAAAACCTTTCATTTCAACAATAAAAGAGTAGTTTAAAAGCTTTAAGTCTTTTGAGACCCTTTGCATTTTAAGCATATTATTACCTTTTAAGTAGGAATTTAAAATATGAAAGTTTGGGGATTTTTCAGCATTATTGTGTAGTAATAGCTTGAAAGTGCTAACCTCCTTGTGCAAACCCAACTGGGAACGTCAGCTTTTCAATGGCTCCTTTTCCTGTCACCATAAGATCATCATAAATAGCATAGTTTCTTTCAAATTCTTCATTTTTGTTAGTGATTATCATTAAAGAGAAAGTCTCTCAAACAATTCACCTGAGTGTCAATACAAAAGCATTTTTATTTTAAGGAGTAACACTAGTTTCTAATTTTCTGACCAAAAAAATGATAACAAGTGAAATTATCTGATGACTTGTTCGTATCCTGATTAACCCATTTGAATAACTCTGTAAGAGAAATAACTTGAATGGACCTGAAATCTGGAAAGGAGGTATGGATTTGGAATATAGATTAGACTAATATCAGATTCATAAACACTTTTTGCAGACAATAGGAGGCAGTGATGAATATTGAACTAGCCAAAGGCAAGTCAGCAAAGAAATACAGACATGAGAAAAGCCCAGAATGATAAAATGCTAGTATTACTGTATTTTCCTTAAATGCATTTTTTAAATGACAAAAAGAAAACCACCTACTATGTGCGCTTCTAGATTTCATAAATATCAGTGTTGCTTTTTTAATAAAATAAGAACATTATTTGCTTTTACTGAACACTTTTAGTGCTATTCTTTTATAAGTTTGACTTCAGTTTTCTTTTGGATTTTAATATTCCTCTTCCCTGTGGACGTATGATTCTGAGTTTGATATGTGGGAGGAAGAATCATTCATCTGTCTGGAACTCTTATCTCTTCTCCCAGTAGGTTTGTTTTTAATTCACTCTCCCACACTTGTACCTCTACCCTCCTTAATAAAAATGAAATCCCTTTTTATTCATTAGCATTTTAATAGAAAAAGAAGACTACAATAATGGTATGGGCTATGTCCATATGTTATGTGAAATAGGACCGAGCATTCTATAAATCCCAGAAGAAAAGCTTCATGCAGGCTAAACACAGCATTTTGATTGTAATCAGTACTAGAAACGGTAGTTTTTCTTTCCTCAGAGCAATTATGTTAAGAGCACCTAAATGTCTAAAAATAACATTCAATAATGTTGCCTATTTTGTGAGAGTATTATTTTAACTATGTTTGTTTAGAGCAAAACATAAGTCTACTAGGCTATTTTAATAATTTGATATTTAAATTTATTCTTTTAAAGTATGATCGAGACTGCAAGTTTTCATTTAATTTGATAACTGTCTTATGATTAACATTTGAAGCAGCCAGGCATGCATTCCAATTTAGAACAGTGCCTCTCCAGCTTTGAAATAGCATTGTCTTATAATTTCAGTAGGTCTCTGTAGACCAGCTTAAAAAAAGCAAAAGGCACCTATCTTGCATAGGTCTCTTAGAAATTCTTTCTTGTTTTCAAGATATCTTTCTCTGGTTCAGTTCAGTTCAGTCACTCAGACGTGTCTGACTTGTTGTAACCCCATGGAATGTAGCACACCAGGAATGTAGCACACCAGGTTTGCCTGTCCATCACCAACTCCTGTAGCTTACTCAAACTCCTGTCCATCAAGTCGGTGATGCCATCCAACTATATCATCTTCTGTCATCCCCTTCTCCTCCTGCCTTCAATCTTTCCCAGCATCAGGGCCTTTTACAAATGAGTCAGTTCTTTGATCAAAGTATTGGAGTTTCAGCTTCAACATCAGTCCTTCCAATGAATATTCAGGACTGATCTCCTTTAGGATGAACTGGCTGGATCTCCTTGTTGTCCAAGGGACTCTCAAGAGTCTTCTCCAACACCACAGTTCAAAAACATCAGTTCTTCAGTGCTCAGCTTTCTTTATAGTCCAACTTTCACATCCATACATGACTACTGGAAAAACCATAGCTTTGACTAGATGGACTTTTGTTGGCAAAATAATGTCTCTGCTTTTTAATATGCTATTTAGTTTGGTCATAGCTTTTCTTACAAGGAGTATGTGTCTTTTAATTTTGTGGCTGCAATCACCATATGTAGTGATTTTGGAGCCCCTAAAAATAGTCTGTCACTGTTGCCACTGTTTCCCTATCTATTTGCCATGAAGTGATGGGACCAGATGCCATGACCTTCATTTTCGGAATGTTGAATTTTAAGACAACTTTTTCACCTTCTTCTTTCATTTTCATCAAGGGGCTTTTTAGTTTTTCTTTGCTTTCTGCCATAAGTGTTGTGTCATCTGAATATCTAAGGTTATTAGTGTTTCTCTGGGCAATTTGATTCCAGTTTGGGATTCATCCAGTCTAGCATTTCTCATGATGTACTTTACATATAAGTTAAATAAGCAGAGTGACAATATACAGCCTTGATGTGTTCCTTTCCTGATTTGGAACCAGTCTGTTGTTCCATGTCCAGTTCTAACTGTTGCTTCCTGACCTGCATACAGATTTCTCAGAAGGCAGGTCAGGTGGTATGGTAATCCCTTCTCTTTCAGAATTTTCCACAGTTGTGATCCACATAGTCAAAGGCTTTGGCATAGTCGATAAAGCAGAAGTAGATGTTTTTCTGGAACTATCTTGCTTTTTTGATGATACAACAGATGCTGGTGATTTGATCTCTGGTTCTTCTGCCTTTTCTAAATCCAGCTTGAACATCTGGAAGTTCACAGTTCACATACTGTCGAAGCCTGGCTTGGAGAATTTTGAGCATTATTTTGCTAGTGTGTGTGATGAGTGCAATTGTGCGGTAGTTTAAGCATTCTTTGGTATTGCCTTTCTTTGTGTTTGGAATGAAAACTGACCTTTTCCAGTCCTTTGGCCCTGAGTTTTCCAAATTTCCTGCCATAGAAAGTACAACACTTTCATAGCATCATCTTTTAGGATTTGAAGTAGTTCAACTGGAATTCCATCACCTCCACTTGCTTTGTTTATACTGATGCTTCCTAAGGCCCATTTGACTTCACATTCCAGAATGTCTGGCTCTAGGTAAGTGATCACACCATCATAGTTATCTGGGTTATGAAGATCTTTTTTGTATAGTTCTTATGTGTATTCTTGTCATCTCTTCTTAATATCTTCTGCTTCTTTTAGGTCCATACCATTTCTGTCCTTTATTGAGCCCATCTTTGCATAAAAAGTTCCCTTGGTATCTCTAATTTTCTTGAAGAGATCTCTAGTCTTTCCCATTCTATTGTTTTCCTCTATTTCTTTGCACTGATCACTGAGTAAGGCTTTCTTATCTCTTCTTGCTATTCTTTGGAACTCTGCATTCAAATGGGTATATCTTTCTTTTTCTTCTTTGTTTTTGCTTCTCTTATTTTCTCAGCTATTTGTGAAGCCTCCTCAGACAACCATTTTGCCTTTTTTTCATTTCTTTTTCCTGGGGATGGTCTTGATCCCTGCCTCTGTAAAATGTTGCAAACCTCCATCCATAGTTCTTCAGGCACTCTGTCTATCAGATCTAATCCCCCTTGAATCTATTTGTCACTCCCACTGTATAATTGTAAGGGATTGGATTTAGATCATGCCTGGATAGTCTAGTGATTTTCCCTATTTTCTTCAATTTAAGTCTGAACTTGGCAATAAGAAGTTCATGTTCTGAGCCACAGTCAGCTCCCAATCTTGTTTTTGCTGACTGTATAGAGCTTCTTCATCTTTGGCTGCAAAAAACATAATCAATCTGATTTCAGTATTGACCATCTGGTGATGTCCATGTGTAGAGTCTTCTCTTGTGTTGTTGGAAGAGGGTGTTTGCTATGACCAGTGCATGTTCTTGGCAAAACTCATTAGCCTTATAATAGAAAAACTCTATCTCCTTATCAAGGAGAAAGCACAATTTTAATTATGGTCTGCTTCACTCTTCTCCAGGGAATCATCCCGACCCAGGGATTGAGCCTGAGTCTCTTCCATTTAAAGCAGATTTTTTACCATTTGAGCCCCAAAGAAATCACAGATAGTTCAGCTGAGTCTCAATTATCTGTGCATAGTCACTCAGCAGTTTAACAATGAAGGCAAAACATGAACCCAAATCTTTAGAGTTCTAATTCAGATCTTTTTTTTTTTGCCTCTGTATTTGTCAGACCTTTAATGTCACTCATTCCTAGAAGGAACACATCAACATCTTACTAGTTTAGTAAAGTTAATCTTGGAGAATAAGATTTCCATCTCTTTTTCTTTCTCTCCTGAGGTCGTATTTACTCACAATTTCCCCCATGACTGTCTTACTTTCATCTGAATCTTTTTCTTCTTCACATAGTTGGTGTTCTATTCTTTTCCCACTTGATTAAAGTGCTATCAGTCAATTTAGTTCAGTTCAGTCACTCAGTCGTGTCCGACTGTTTGAGACCCCATGAATCACAGCACACCAGGCCTCCCTGTTCATCACCATCTCCTGGAGTTCACTCAAACACATCCATCGAGTCAGTGATGCCATCCAGCCATCTCATCCTCTGTCGTCCTCTTTTCCTCCTGCCCCCAACCCCCCCCACCCCATCATCAGAGTCTTTTCCAATGAGTTAACTCTTTGCATAAGGTGGCCAAAGTACTGAAGTTTCAGAATCTCTAAATCATATTATGCATTTTCTATATTATCATTCTTATTTGTTTTTTAGGGATGAAATGTTCCCATATGCCATATCAAATGTATGTTCTTTAGGGTGCTAAATGTTAGGAGGACACATCTAGACCAAAAGCAACATCTAGGCACCAGATTCTGTAGAGAATGGCTATTTAGCACAAAATTGGTGTTGACGTGAATTATTATAGCTCAATCAACTTTGGCAAAAAGAAAAAAAAAATTCCTTAGAAACTCTACCCCTGGCTTTTGTGTTATTTGGTTCTAGCTTTTTTATTGGATATGAATTATTATGGTTAACTTTGATAATAAAGTTTCTGAAGAAGTATCAAAAAAGCAGAGAAGGACTCCTTCCTAAAAGCTTGAAAAGGTTTTTTTTTTTTTTTTCCTTAGAATGACAGGCTTGATTCTGTGGGGAGTCCAGACATCAAATGGTGAACAACAGTAACAAATTTAAAAACCACAGTTGTCCACTCAGAGTCACACTATCTGCTGAATATTATCCACCCACCAGGAAATTTGGTTTATGAAGAGAAAATGGGAAGGCTTACAGATGGAACACTAAGATACTAGAAAAATATAAACATGCCCCAAAGTGTTGGCTACGAGATTTGTGATGCCTTAAGTCTTGAGGAACATTGGACCACCAGGAATTAAAGAGTAAGGTCAAATGTTGATTTTCAGTTCCGAGCCACACTCTGTCAATTCTGGGCCAGGTGTTGCAAAGCCTCAGCAGATCTCCAGGGTCACTGCTGCTGCTAAGTCACTTCAGTCGTGTCCGACTCTGTGCGACCCCACAAATGGCAGCACATCAGTCTCCCCCGTCCCAGGGATTCTCCAGGCAAGAACACTGGAGTGGGCTGACATTTCCTTCTCCAATGCATGCAAGTGAAAAGTAAAAGTGAAGTCTCTCAGTCGAGTCTGACTCTTCGCGAACCCCTGGACTGCAGCCTACCAGGCTCCTCCATCCATGGGATTTTCCAGGCAAGAGTACTGGAGTGGGTTGCCATTGCCTTCTCCAGGGTCACAACTATCCTCAGTCCACCTGACCTCAAACCTTCCTTATCCCAAGCCTGCTCACTATCCTGGTGTGGAACCTGCCACTGCATCCTCTGGTAGAGCTTTCTTATCAAGTTGTCCTCAACACACTCCCAGTGCCCACCATCCAAACTTGTGATTTCATACCACATCAACCTTACCACTCTTCCCAGTTATCTTCTCATTTATCATCATTTTGTATCTTAAAACTATATCTTTATTTGATTTCTTTTTACCATCATTGGAATATATTTAATCTCTCCATCTGAAGATAATACATTTAGACAGCAGATTCTAATCCAGCTCTCATTTTTTTCTTCCCATTCCCAGCCAAGATACAAGTACTTTATCAGATATTTGATTTGCAAAGGTTTTCTCCCAGCCAACACTTTGTCTTTCTATGCTCTAAGCAATGTCTTTCAAAGAGCAGGAGTTCTTAATTAGGATGAAATCCAGTTTAACAGTCCTTTGTCTTGTGGGTCACACTTCTGGTGATGTAGATAAGAAATCCTTGTCTGACCCAAGGTTACAAAATTTTCTAGCATGTTTTCTTCTAGAAGTTATGTAATGCTAAGTTTTACATTTAGATCCATTAGCCACTTCAAGTTACTTTTTACTCTGTGGTGCCAGGTATGAATTTAAATTGCTGTAGTTTTACATAGGATTTTCTAATTGTCTCAGCAACATCCATTGAATAAACAGCATGTCTACTTATCTGGTTCTTTTTCAGTTAGTTTATTTCAATCATGTTTTGCAGTTTTCAGTGTCTGTTCTTGAAAAATTCTGTGAGATGTATTTCCAAGTACTTCCATTTATGAAATAATGCCACATCAGGGATTCAGTGATGGTTTTGGCTATTTGCAGATTAGTCACTTAGCAATAGTCTTTACCCTTAGAAAGGAGACATCCAAGTTGTTGAGTCTATGTCCCTACCATTGTGATCATTCTCCTCATGGTCCCACTGAACAAGACCTGGAATGAATGGGCAAGGAAACTGACTGATGTCCTCAAATTATGTCATTTTGTCCACTGATTATTCTTTTTTCCACTCTGGTTATTAAAAATTTATTCAGCAGTGCATGCTTTTTGGTGGGTGTTCACTCAGAACACAAGTTCTTTTATAATGTGTGCCTATTCTAAGAGAATAAGGCACACACTTCTCTCTCAAACTTAATTTTTGCTAGTCTTTTAATCTTATTTCTTCTAACTCCATAGCCATCCACACAGATACTTATGAACTACCCATAAATCATTATAGATCTGTCTTTCTGCCCAAATCTCATTCATTACACATTGAGCAACAAATTTACAACTCATTGAGAAAATGTTTCTCCACCACTGACCTTCAAGCCCATTCCTGAATGGGTTAATAGTACTACAGCCTTACATTTTGGAATGGGCATGGCTTATCTTGTGACCCATTTCTAAAGTAAGCTCCAGTTTATTCTTCCTGAGTTATTTGGTTTCAAGGAACCCTTCAAGAATCCAAGGTCTTGAACTGCAGGAGAGAACACAATGTGCAGGGTTTAGTTTAAGGAGTCAGAACCACGTGTTCATGCAACTTACTTGAATCTTGCAAATTAGGTACAGTCATTCAGTTCAGTTCATTTCGGTTCAGTAGCTCAGTCATGTCCGATTCCTTGCAACCCCATTGACTGCAGCATGCCAGGTTTCCCTGTCCTTTAGCAACTCCTAGAGCTTGCTCAAACTCATGTCCATCGAGTAGGTGATGCAAACTAACCATCTCATCCTCTGTCATCCTCTTTTCCTCATGCCTTCAATCTTTCCCAGCATCAGGGGCTTTTCAAATGAGTCAGTTCTTCACATCAGGTAGCCAAAATATTGGAGTTTCAGCTTCAACATCAGTTCTTCCGATGAACATTTGGGACTGATTTCCTTTAGGATGGACTGATTGGATCTCTTTGCAGTCCAAGGGACTCTCAAGAGTCTTCTCCAACACCACACTTCAAAAGCATCAATTCTTTGGTGCTCAGCTTTCTTTATAGTCCAATTCTCACATCCATACATGACTACTGGAAAAACCATAGCTTTGACTAGATGGACCCTTGTTGGCAAAGTAAAGTCTCTGCTTTTAAATATGCTGTCTAGGTTGGTCATAACTTTTCTTCCAAGGAGCAAACATCTTTTAATTTCATGGCTGTGGTCACCATCTGCAGTGATTTTGGAGCCCGAAAAAGTAAAGTCTCTCACTATTTCGACTGTTTCCCCAACTTTTTGTCATGAAGTGATGGGATTGGATTCCATGATCTTAGTTTTCTGAATGTTAGTTTTAACCAACTTTTTTACTCTTTTCTTTCATTTTCATCAAGAAGTTCTTTAGTTCTTCTTCACTTTCTGCCATAAGTGTGGTGTCATCCACATATCTTAGGTTATTGATATTTCTCCCTGCAATCTTGATTTCAGCTTGTGCTTCATCCAGCCCAGCATTTTGCGTGATGTACTCTGCATAGAAGTTAAATAAGCAGGGTGACAATATACAGCCTTGGTGTACTCTTTTCCCTATTTGGAACCAGTCTGTTGTTCCATGTCCAGTTCTAACTATTGCTTCTTGACCTGCATACAGATTTCTCGGGAGGCAGGTAAGGCGGTATGTTATTCCCATCTCTCAGAATTTCCCAGTTTGTTGTGATCCACACATTCAAAGGCTTTGGCATAGTCAATAAAGCAGAAGTAGATGTTTTTCTGGAACTATCTTGCTTGTTCAAAGATCCAATGAATGTTGTCAATTTGATCTCTGGTTCCTCTGCCTTTTCTAAATCCAGCTTGAACATCTGGAAGTTCACAGTTCACATATTGCTAAAGCCTAGCTTGGATAATTTTGAGCATTACTTTGCTACCGTGTGAGATGAGTGCAATTGTGTGGAAGTTTGAACATTCTTTGGCATTGCCCTTCTTTAAGACTGAGATGAAAACTGACCTTTTCCAGTCCTGTGGCCACTGCTGAGTTTTCCAAATTTGCTGGCATATTGAGTGTAGCACTTTTCCAAATGCACAAAAGGAGGAAAGCAAGATGAATTGGGCCTCTCTGTTTGGGGTTGGCCCACCTTCATCCCTCCAGGGTGTACTTTTCTTTGCTTGCTAAATAAAACTGAGCTGTAACCAAACTGTAACATTTTGGTCCGCCATTTCAAATCTTTGCTGCAGCAAGACAGAACTGAGGAAATTACATACTCCCCTGTCATACCCAAAACTGATACCTACCAGAGATGCTCAGAGGGCTCAAACAAAACCTTGTGCACACCAAGAGACCCCACAAAGTCTGAGGCAGACTTGCCTTTGAGTGTTTGAGTGTCTCCAGTGGTGATATGGGTCAGCAGTAGCCTGCCACAGGGGCAGGGGCTCTGAGTGCAGCAGACCTGGGTGTGGCATAAGCTATCTTGAAGGAGGTCATCATTAACCCCACCATAGAGCCACCAAAACTTATATAAGACTAGGGAAATAGATTCTTGGAGGGCACAAACAAAACCTTATGTGCACCAAGACCCAGGAGAGAGGAGCAGTGACCCCACAGGAGACTGACCCAGGCTTGCCTCTGAGTGTCCAGGAATCTTGGTGGAGGTGTGCGCCACTGGTGGCCTGCTGCAGGGTCAGGGGCACTGAGTGCAGTAGTGAGTACATGGGACCTTTTGAAGGAGTCACCATTTTCTTCATTACCTCCAGCATAATTTGGTCTCAGGTCAAACAACAGGGAGGAAACACAGCCCCACCCATTATAGAAAACTGGATTAAGAACAAGACCCAGTTTCCCCCACAGTCAGTCTGTCCCATCAGGAAGCTTCCATAAGCTTCTTATCTTTAGCCATCAGAAGGCAGACAGAATGAAAGCCACAATCACAGAAAATCAATCAAACCAATCACATGGACCACAGCCTTGTCTAACTCAATGAAACTATGAGCCATGTCATGTCTGACCCAAGCCAGACGGGTCAGGGTGGAGAGTTCTGACCAAATGTGGTCCACTGGAGAAAGGAATGGCAAACCACTTCAGTATTCTTCCTTGAGAACTCCATGAACAATAGGAAAAGGCAAAAAATATGACTGAAAGAGGTATGATCTTTAGGTATCAATATATTAGACCAATATGATGGCTTATAGAATGTCATGATGATCAACATCTCAGCAGACAACATTATGGCAAAGATCTTGGGATTAACTTTAGTGAAACACTAAGTTATGTTGTTGGCCCTGACATATAAAATAAACTGCTAAAACTACCTAAAAATTGGTATGAAGAGAAATGCATGAGCCAGGCCAATACTGGCACACCAAATACTAGAGGCTATACTGATTTTCTCTGGTAAAATACTATATTTGTTACCACAGTGGGACAGTTGAAGTTACCACTTGATTAAATTTACAGTAGTTCACTATCATTCTCCATTTGATTTCTGCACAGGTGACATTTATAAATTAGACGGGAATATGATATGTATTACCACTCCTATTTCTTTCAAGTCTTCATGGTGGCATTAACTGTTGCAATTCTTCCAGGATATTATATTGCTTCTGGTTTACTATCCTAACTTGGTAGGAAATTCAAAGGACTTTATTTAGCCCTCTCACCATAATGAAACTCACAACATGGGTTAAAGAGCTATGTGAGTATTCTGCCAGTTGTCAAGGGTGTCTAAGACTGGGAGCTGACAGTGGGTCAGATCATGAGCTCTTTGCTGCAGAATTAAGATTTAAACTGAAGAAAATAGGGAAAACCACTATGCCATTCAGGTGTGACCTAAATCAAATCCCTTATGATTATACAGTAGGAGTGACAAATAGATTCAAGGAATTAGATCTGACAGAGTGCCTGGAGAACTACTGATGGAGGTTCATAACATTGTACAGGACGTGGTAACCAAAACTATCCCCACAAAAAAGAAATTCAACAAGGCAAAATGATTGTCTGAGGAGTCCTTACAAATAACTGAGAAAAGAAGAGAAGTGAAAGGCAAAATAAAAAGGGACAGATATATCCATCTGAATGCAGAGTTTCAGAAAATAAGAAGGAGAGATAAGAAAGCCTTCTTAAGTGAACAGTGAAAATAAATAGAGGGGAAAAAAGAATGGGAAAGACTAGAGATCTCTTCAAGAAAATTAGAGATACCAAGGGAACAGTTCATGAAAAGATGGGCTCAATAAAGGACACAAATTGTATGGACCTAACAGAAGCAGAAGATACTAAGAAGAGGTGGCAAGGATACACAGAATAACTATACAAAAAAAGTCTTAATGTCTTGGATAACCACAATGGTGTGATCATTCACTTAGAACCAGATATCCTGGAATGTGAAGTCAAGTGGGTCTTAGGAAGCATTATTACAAACAAAGCTAGTGGAGGTGATAGAATTCCAGCTGAGCTATTTCAAATCCTAAAAGATGATGCTGTTAAAGTGTTGCACTCAATATGCCAGCAAATTTGGAAAACTCAGCAGTGGCCACAGGACTGGAAAAGATCAGTTTTCATCTCAATCTCAAAGAAGGGCAATGCCAAATAATGCTCAAACTGCCACACAATTGCACTTATTTCACATGCTATCAAGGTAATGCTCAAATCCTTCATCTAGGCATCAACAGTATGTGAACTGAGAAATTCCAGATGTACAAGTTGGATTTTAAAAAGGCAGAGGAAGAAGACATATGGATGGCTAACANTCAATCTCAAAGAAGGGCAATGCCAAATAATGCTCAAACTGCCACACAATTGCACTTATTTCACATGCTATCAAGGTAATGCTCAAATCCTTCATCTAGGCATCAACAGTATGTGAACTGAGAAATTCCAGATGTACAAGTTGGATTTTAAAAAGGCAGAGGAAGAAGACATATGGATGGCTAACAAACACATGAAAAGATGCTCAACTTCACTTATTATCAGGGAAATGCAAATCAAGACCACAATGAGATACCATTTCACACCAGTCAGAATGGCTGTGATCCAAAAGTGTGCAAGTAATAAGTGCTGGAGAGAGTGTGAAGACAAGGNATTTGATCTCTGGTTCCTCTGCCTTTTCTAAAACCAGCTTGAACATCTAGAAGTTCACAGTTCATGTAGCAAGGTTTAGATGAGATCATAAGGATGAAACCCTGATGATGAGATTAGTACCTTTATAGGAAGGGGGAGAGACCAGAGCCCTCTGAGTCTCCAATGTGTAAAAACACAGCAAAAAGGAAGCCTGAAAACCACAAAGAGGGTTCTTGCTAGTTACTACATATGCTGGCACCTTGATCTTGGGCCTCCCAACCTTCAGAAATTTGAGAAACAAATTCTTATTGTTTAAGCCACCTAGTCTATAGTAGTTTGTTATAACAGCCCGAGCAGGCAAAAACATTCTATTATTTGAAAGTACTTAAAAATGAGGCATTAAAGGTATAATGTCAGCTGGATGGCTGAATAACATGTCCCTCATTGTATACCCAACAGCAACAATTTGGCATCCATCTGTGGTCCAAAGTGCCTTTATGGAAGCTGTGGGATCCAGTACCATAGAAAAAGGATCTAGGAAAAGTCTAACTCAATTATGCATTGAGTAATAGGCATGCAAAAGTTGGTCTTGACTTTGGACACCAAACTGACCCATTAGCTGGCTCCAGTATTTCTTGTCCATGGCCTGGGAGCCCCTGGAGAACACTGTCTTAGACAGCCACTGACAAAGGAGAGAGGCTTATGGGAGTCCAAGTTTTCAGGGTGAAATTTTCAGCACACTATTGGAGCAAGAAATACAACTTTGGATGTATTGGACAGAGTAAGAGAAAGAGCTTTAAAAGAAGATGGACTCTACTGACTGCATCATGGACTCTATCAAGAAAATCACCCATGAGTGGGTAGGAAGACTTACTCACGGATTACCCTAGCAAACCAATGTGCAGTCTTAGCATTCTGCACACCATCACCACCACACACACACTATGGCNGAGAGAGGCTTATGGGAGTCCAAGTTTTCAGGGTGAAATTTTCAGCACACTATTGGAGCAAGAAATACAAGTTTGGATGTATTGGACAGAGTAAGAGAAAGAGCTTTAAAAGAAGATGGACTCTACTGACTCTATCAAGAAAATCACCCATGAGTGGGTAGGAAGACTTACTCATGGATTACCCTAGCAAACCAATGTGCAGTCTTAGCATTCTGCACACCATCACCACCACACACACACTATGACCAGTTCTCTGCATACACAACAACAATGGTGAGAATGGGCTTAAGCAGACAACTTTCAGCCAAAACTGTGGGCTAGAGAAATCACAAAATTTATCTCTGCCCTTGGGAAAACAAGGGAATTCTGTCATTATGAAGCCTGGTGCCTTGCAGAATCCAGAGAAGGCACCCAAGTGTAAGAATTCTGTCACAAGAGGGAGCAAGACGTGTGAAGTAGATGTGTCCATAGAAGACCTGAGGAAAGCCTCAGAATCCCTAAAAGGACTGATGGAAGGATTTTTTTCCTCCCTAAGTCTGTTAATGAAAATTAGAGGAAGTGATAGCCACTTCAAATGTGAAAATAGCAACACGAAAATTTAGGGAACCTGAAAAAAATCAAAGAAACATGACAATACCAAGGAATCACAATACTCTTCCAGAAACCAACCAGAAAAGTATGAAGACCTGCAATTTATGTCATAAAGACATAGTTGTTTTAAGAAAGTTCAATGAGCTACAAGAAAGAAAGACAATGGAACAAAATCAGAAAAATAATACATGAATAAAATGAGAAATGTAACAAAAGTAAAAATCATTAAAAAAAAAAAAACCAAAACACTAAAGAATACAGTGAATAAACTGAAAAGTACAATAGAGAGCATCAACAAAAAGAATGGATCAGAAGAAAAAAATCTGAATTAGAAGACAGAACTTTTGAAATTATCCAGTCAGAGGAAAACAAAGGAAAAAGAATGAGGAAAAGTGAAGAAAGCTTACAAGACCTATAGGATAGCATCAGAAGAAATTATCTGTAAAAAATTGAGAATCTCAGGAGAGATAATATGGTAGAAATTTTACTTAAAGAATGACTGAGAACTTCATAAATCTGGAGAGAGATTTGGATATCCAAGTTAATGAAGCTCACAGGTCACCAAACAAACTGAACATAAAGAGATCTCCTCCAGGACACATTACAGTAAAACTATCAAAGGCAAAGAAAGAATCCAGGAGGACAAGAGAAAACAAGCCTATAATTGACAAGAAAAGTCTCTGTTACGACTATAAATGGTTTTCTCGGCAGAAACCTTAAGGATCAGGAAAGAGTGGCATGATATATTTAAAGTGCTTACAGAATAAAAAGATTACCAACCAAGAGTACTCTATCCAGTAAAATTGTCCTTCAAAAATGAAGAACAGATAAAAGAACTTCCTTGACAAAAATAGAGGTAGTTCATCACTACTACTTTATAAGCAATAATGAAAGAATTTCTTCAAGCAGAAATGAAAGAATGCTAATAAACAACATGAAAACAGCATAAAATGTGTATCATATGGTAAAGGTAAATATATAGTCAAAATCAGAATACTATAATATAGCTACCATAATTTGTTGCTGAATACACAATTTAAGAGGTAAATTATAAGTTCAAAAACATAAAATGAGGAAATAAACAGGTACTATTTTTATATTCAATTAAAGTTAGGTTGTCATCGGAATAAAATAGGTTTTATAACATTTTTAAATGTAAGTAACATGTTAACTACAAACTATGAGCCTGCAGTAGATACACAAAAGATAAAGAGAAGAAAATCAAAGAATGCCACTATGGAAAGTCACCAGTTTACAAAGAAAGGGCAACAAGACAGGGAAAAAAACAAGGGAACTATAAAACGGCCAGACACAATATGCTACCATTAGTAAGTCCTTACCTCCAATTATTTCTCCACATGTAAGTTGACTATATTCTCCAGTTAAAAGGTGTAGAGTGGCTGAGTGAATTTTTTAAAAAGTACAACTATATGCTATCTACAAGAGATTCACTTCAGCTTTAAGGACATACAGGCTCAAAGGGATGGGAAAAGACAGTCCATGTAAGTGAGAACAAAGAAAGCAGAAGTAGCTATACTTACATTAGACAAAATAGACTTTAAGTCAAAGACTATAATGAGACAAAAAGATCATTTTATAATGATAAATAGGTCAATTCATAAATAGGATATAACAATCAGAAATATATATACACCAAACATCAGGGCACCTAAATACATTAAACAAATGCTAGCATATCTGAAAATAAAAATAACTAATACTATAATAGTAGGGAACTTCAGTAACCCATTTTCAACAACATGGATCATCTAGATAGAAAGTTAATAAGAAAACATTAACTTGAACTATAGAGTAAATAGATCTGACAGACATATATAGAATGTTGTACATATATTTTCCAGAATAGATCACATAATAGATCACAAAGCAAGTTTCAGCAAATTGAATAAGATTGAAGCCATACCAAGCATCTTTACTGGCCCAAATAGTATGAAACTAGAAAGCAGTTTAAAAAAAAAAAAGAAAAACTGGAAATTTTTTAAATATGTGGAATTCAAACAATACACTTCTGAATAACCAATGAGTCAAAGACGAAGTCAAAAAATAAATCAAAAAATATTTTGAAACAAATGAAAATGTAAATACAACATACTAAAACTTATGGGATTCAGCAAAAGCAGTTCTAAAGAGTAAATTTTATAGCAGTCAATGCCTACATAAAGAAAAAAAGATCTGAAAACAATCTCACTTTACAACTCAAGAAACTAAGAAAAAAAAAAAAACACTAAGCCCAAAGTTAGCAGAAGAAAGAAAATAACAAAAAATTAGAGCAGAGACAAATGAACTAGAGATCAGAAAAACAATAGGGGGGAAAAAACACCCAACCAAATTAAGAACTGTTTGAAAAGAAACAAAATTGATAAACTTTTAGCTCAATAAACTAGGAAAAGAAAAACCCAAGTAAATAAAACCAGAAATAGAAAAGGAGACATTATAACTGATACCATGAGATACAAAGGATTTTAGGGACTGTGAAAAACAATCATAAGCCAACAAATCGGATACCTAACCTAGAAGAAGTGCATAAGTTCCTAGAAGCATGCAAGCTACCAAGACTAAATTGTGGAAAAATAGAAAATCTGAACAGACCAATTACTAATATGGAGACTGAATCAATAATCAAAAACTCTCAACAAAGAAAAGTCAAGAACTAAATGGCTTCACTAATAAATTCTGCCAAACACCTGAAGAATTAATGCTAATTCTTCTCAAACTTTTCTAGTAAACTTAAAAGGAAGGAACATTTCCAAACTCATTTTTACAAGGCAAAATTACCCTGATATCTAAGTTAGATAAAGATCATAAAAGAAAATTATAGGTCAATATTTCTGATGAATATCAATCCAAAAATTCTCAATAAAATAAATATTAGCAAACATAATTCAACCGCACATAAAAATATTAAAATAATCTATACCATGGTCAACAGGATTTATCCTTGGAGTTGGTTAATACATGCAAATTAATAAATGTGAGACACATTTTAACAGAATGAAAGATAAAATCTATGATCATCTCAATAGATGCAGAAAAGCATTTGAAAAATATAAATCCTTTTAGGATAAAACCTCAATAATTTGGGTATAGAAGGAAAGTACCTCAACATAATAAATGTCATACAAAAAACCCACAGCTAATATCAACAGTGAAAAATTGAAAGCTTTTTGTCTAAAATCAGAAATAAGACAAGGATATCTACTCTCATCACTGCTATACAACAAAGCAATGGAAATCCTAGCCAGAGTGAGCAGGCAAGAAATAGAAATGAAAGGCATCCAAATCAGAAAAGAAAAGTAAAATAGTATGTTTGTAGATATGATTTTATATAAAGAAAATCCTTAAAATGTCCATTAAAAAACCTGTTGTAACTAATCAGCAAATTTAGTAAAGTTGCAGGATACAAAAATCAACTTAAGAAATCAGCTGCATTTCTATAAACTAACAATGAACTATCTGAAAAAGAAACAATCTCATTCATAATAGTATCAAAAACAATAAAGTATTTAGGAATAAATTTAAGCAAGAAGGCGAAAGACCTGGATACTAAAAACTAAAAACTTTGATTAGAGATATTAACGAAAACACAAATGTATGTCTCATGCATAGATTGAAAGAAACAATATGGTTAAAATGTCCCTTCAATCCAATGCCATCTACAAATTCAAAGCTAAAATCTAGCAAAATTCCAATCCATTTTAAACAGATAAAAATAACCCCCAAATTTGTATGGAATCACAAAAGACCCAGTATAATCAAAGCAATCATGAGAAAGAAGAACAATGCTGGAGACTTCACATCTCTTGATTTCAAACTATTAGAAATCTGTAGTAATCAAAACAGTATGTCTAGCATAAAAATAGACACATAGACCAATGGGATAGAAATGAGAGACCAGAAATAAATGCTCACATATAAGGTCAACTAATATTTGACAAAGGAATCAAGAATACTCAGTGGGGAAAGGATGTGCTAAGTTGCTTCAGTCATGTCTGAAACTTTGTGACTCCATAGACTGTAGCTTGCCAGGCTCCTCTGTCCATGAGACTCTCCAAGCAAGAATACTGGAGTGGATTGTGATTTTCTAGTCGCTTTAATAAATGGTTTTGGGAAAACTGGATAATCCTATGAAGAGGAATGAAATCGGATCTCTATCTTATACCACTCACAAAATTTTGAAAATTGATTCAAAATAGATTAAAGACTTAAACGTAGCATCTGAAACCATGAAATTAGAAGGAAGCATAAGGGAAAGTTCCTTGACACGGATCCTGGCAACAATATGTTGGACATAACATCAAAAGCACAAGGAGCACAAATAACTAAGTATAACTACATCAAACTTCAGAACTCCTGCACAGCAAAAGAAACAGTCATCATCATGAAAAGGCAACCTACAGAATGAGAGAAATATTTGTAAATCAGATATATAAGGAGTTAATTCTAAACTATTAAGAACTCATACAACTCAAGAGAGAAAAAAAAAAAACCTTCTTAAAAATAGAGGAACTGAACTGACATTTTCCCAAAAATGACAATAGAAATGGTCAATAGCTACATAAAAAATGTTTACCATCATTAATCATCAGGGACATGCAAATCAAATCCCCAATATATCACCTTACACCCGTTAGGATGCTGCTGCTGCTAAGTCGCTTCAGTCGTGTCCGACTCTGTGCGACCCCACAAACGGCAGCCCACCAGGCTCCCCCATCCCTGGGACACTCCAGGCAAGAACACTGGAGTGGGTTGCCATTGCCTTCTCCAATGCATGAAAAGTGAAAAGTGAAAGTGAAGTCGCTCAGTCCTGTCTGACTCTAGCGACCCCATGGACTGCAGCCTACCAGGCTCCTCCGTCCATGGGATTTTCCAGCCAAGAGTACTGGAGTGGGGGTGCCATTGCCTTCTCTGACACCGGTTAGAATTGATATCATCAAAAAGAGAGGCACAGATGTAAGGGAGCCCTTGTGCATCATTGGTGGGAAGGTAAATTGGCATAGCCAAAACAGAAAACACTGTGGAGTTTCCTCACAAAAATTAAAAATAGAACAACCATATGATCCAGCAATCCTACTCCTTGGATATATACTTGTGGCATGTGAAATGAAATTAGTATCTTAGAGATAGCTGTATTTCTATGTGGCCCTGTTAAGTCTGACGTTTGACTCAAGGTATTTACTATGCTGCTGCTGCTGCTAAGTCACTTCAGTTGTGTCCGACTCTGTGCGACCCCATAGATGGCAGCCCACCACGCTCTGCTATCCCCTAGATTCTCCAGGCAGGTCGCCATTTCCTTCTCCAATGCATGAAAGTGAAAAGTGAAAGTGAAGTCGCTCAGTCGTGTCCGACTCTTTGCGACCCCGTGGACTGCAGCCTGCCAGGCTCCTCCGTCCATGAGATTTTCCAGGCAAGAGTGCTGGAGTGGGGTGCCATTGCCTTCTCCGAAGGGAATAGCAACCCACTCCAGTATTCCTTCCTGGAGAATTCCATGGACAGAAGTGCCTGGTGGAATACAGTCCATGGGATCACAAAGACTTGAACACGACTGAGCAATTAACACTTTCACTTCATAAAAATCAGGCACATTTAATTTGGACACATTTTTAATGATATGAAAACAATCAATACTTTGGCCACCTGATGTGAAGAGCTAACTCATTGGAAAAGACCCTGATGCTGGGAAAGATAGAAGACAATAGGAGGAGAGGGTGGCAGAGGATGAGATGGTTGGATGGCATCACAGACTCAATGGACGTGAATTTGAGCAAACTCTGGGAAATAGTGGAGGACAGGGGACTGCCTGGCATGCTGCAGTCCAAGGGCTCACAAAGAGTCGGACACAAGCTAGAGAACAAACAACAACAAGAATCAGATTATATATTTTAAAGAGCTAATATTACTATTGCTGATAGCATGCTCTGATTTTTTTCTTTTTAACCTCTGGGGCAATTTTTCCTTTTATCATACAACTAAAGTATTTCTTATATAGAAAGTTAGTCATTAAAAGAAGAGTCATATTATCTGGGAATGTGTATAAGTTTAGAAAGTGTTGAATATATGAAAACACTAGCAGAATTTGTCCATCTATTTGGGGGGGGGTCATACATTTAAGTTTTCATTACTAATGATCCAACTTGAGTTCTTTACAGCCCCATTCTCAGCCAACACTGGAAAAGTGTCGATGTATATTATCCCCAGAAACCTGTGCCTTAAATTAAAGCTATGGCAATCTGGCCACATTAGACCATGAAGCAGGACGTGCACAACTGAAACAGATCCATCTAACATTTCAAGGGAAGAAACCGACATCCTCGTAGGGTGTTCTTACAAAATGCAAATTCACCAATGTGGAGACCTCAGCATAAAACCCCTTATTTTACTTGATGGCATTTTAACACCATCCTTTTTTAAAGAAAGGAATAAAGCAGGATGAAACTAAACCCTTAACTTGGGAGAAAATATTTATAGAATAGATAATGTATTTTAAGATCAACTAATGACTGCTGCCATTCAAATTATAGAAAATCTGCGTGCTTCCATTTGAGGAAAAAAAAAAAAAAAGGAAGCCCAAATATTTATGCTGAATCAACTGTGGTCCCTCTCTCATGCACTCACACACAGTGGTTACAAGACATGAATAATTCTGTTCTTCACATTGAAGTCTTTGGTTAGGTTTACTTCAGAGGCTGGGACTACAGTTCAAGCTCTGTAGCTGCCCTAATATGATATGGTTGGAGGCAAATCAACCCCTAATTTTAACAGGCTGAGACAGAAGGGAATAGTAGGCCTGAAAAACTGAAAGCAGAGGATGTGTTCCCTAATTAAGTCATAGAGACCCTGCTCAGGCCCCAGCCCCACTGAGGCCCTCTGCCTCAGTTGGGGGACAGCTCTTTCTTCCTTTGGATGTAAGTAGGTGAATAATGAAACTGAAGCCGCAACAAACACAGTTAAAAGTTTATCCAGTGGCCAAAGAATAAAGAAGCTAGAACAAAGTTCACAGATCAGCTTCTCGCCCACTTGGCAAGAGTGATTTAAAGAATAAAGATGAATGAGGCTAATGACAAGGAAGCAGATGCAGGAATCTACCCTGGGAAGAGCAGGGCTTTTTCAAGTGTGTGGGGTGCCACTCCTTTCTATCTTTAATGTCCAGTCCAGTCATGGCTACTGGTAGATGTGCCTTTTAATATGCTAATTAGTAAAATCAGCATATAATGAGACTCAGGTTCTATTGAAGATCAAATGCATTACCATCTTGGTCCCATCTGGGCTGTTTTGTTTTTAACTTTATCTCTGTACCCTTTCAAAAATTATGTTAATTCCTGCCAACGGTGAGGGTTGGAGGGTTTGGTTTCTATCTCTCTATCTCAAACTGGCATGAGGGGAGCAGGTCCAATAGGAATATGGCAAAAATATATATATATAATAAATAAGAGTGGAGACAAGCTTAACAAAGCAGCCTGAGATCTAGGGCAGGGTTGTGTGGTCAAAGAATCCAACTTTCTAGCATCTGAAGAGTTGAGAAGCAAGAGTTCGAATGTCTTTGGACAAGTTGGACTCTGCAGAAGAAGAAGTGCCTTTGCTATTAGGAATAAGTCATTTGCTAGAAAGAAGTTGGCACCATAAAGTTCTAATGTTCGCTGCTTGTTGCTATTGGTACACCAAGCACAGTTCAGTTCATTTCAGTCACTCAGTTGTGTCTATTTGCAACCCCATGGACTGCAGCATGCCAGGATTCCCCGTCCTTCACCAACTCCTGAAGCTTGCTCGAACTCATGTCCATCGAGTCGGTGATGCCAATCAACCATCTTATCCTCTGTTGTCTCCTTCTCCTCCTACCTTCAATCTTTCCCAGCATCAGGTGGGATGCTGAGGATTGGTTGCAAGTGACCTCTTTAGTCAGACTCTCCATGAAGAAACTGAGAAAGTAAATAAAACTAGTTCATCTCCTCCTCCATCTATTGCCAGAGATGCTCCAGGTATTTGCTCCAAACCCTCACTGTTGGCAGGAATTAACATAAATCTTTAAAGGGTACAGAGATAAGGGAGTTAAAAACAAAAAAGTTAAAAACAATCTTTTCCAGTGAGTCAGTTCTTCACATCAGGTGGCCAAATTATTGGAGCTTCAGCTTCAGTCCTTCCAATGAATATTCAGGACTGATTTCCTTTAGGATTGACTGGTTGGATCTCCTTGCTATTCAAGGGACTCCCAAGAGTCTTCTCTAATACTACAGTTCAAAAGCATCAATTCTTCAGTGCTCAGCTTTCTTTATGGTCCAACTCTCACATCCATACACAACTACTGAAAAAAACATAGCTCTGATTACATGAACCTTTGTTGGCAAAGTAATGTCTCTGCCTTTCAATATGATGTCTAGTTTGATCATAGCTTTTTTTCCAAGGAGCAAGACTGGAGGCCAGTGGGATTTGATTATAGAACTTTCACAGGATTGGGGAAAGAGACTCTTGGAGGGCACAAACAAAGTCTTGTGTGCACCAGAAGACAGGAGAAATTCCAGGAGTGTCCGGTGGAGGCGTGGGTCGACAGCGGTCTGCTGTGGGGTCAGGGGCACTGAATACAACAGTGAGAGCACAACTCCTTTTGCAGGAGGTCACCATTACCATAATCACCCCTATCCCAGTTTGGCCTCAGGTCAAAGAGCAGTGTGGGAACACAGTCTTGCTCATCAACAGAAAATTGGATAAAGTTTTACTGAGCCAGGCCCTGCCCATCAGAACAAGATCCAGTTTCCCCCAGTCAGTCTCTCCCAACAGGAAGCTTCCATAAGTCTCTTATCCTTATCCATCAGAGGGCAGACAGAATGAAAACCACAATCACAGAAAACTAACCAAACTAATCACATGGACCACAGCCTTGTCTAGCTCAATGAAACTATGAGCCATGCTGTGTAGGGCCACCCATGGCAGACAAGTCATGGTGGAGAGTTCTGACAAAACGTGGTCCACTGGAAAAGGGAAGGGCAAACCACTTTAGTATTCTTGCCTTAAGAACCCCATTAACAGTATGAAAAAGCAAAAAGATATGACACTGAAAGATGAACTCCCCAGGTTGATAGGTGCCCAATATGCTCCTGGAGAAGAGTTTAGAAATAACTCCAGAAAGAATGAAGAGATGGAGCCAAAGTGCAAACAATACCCAGCTGTGGGTGTGACTGGTGATGGAATAGTCTGATGCTGTAAAGAGCAATACTGCATAGGAACCTGGAATGTTAGGTCTATGAATCAAGCCAAATTGAGTGGTCAAACAGGAGATGGCAAGAGTGAACATCGACATTTTAGGAATCAGTCAACTAAGATGGATGGGAGTGGGTCATTCAGATGACCATTATATCTACTACTGTGGGCAAGAATCCGTTAGAAGAAATGAAGTAACCCTCATAGTCAACAAGAGAGCCCGAAATGCAGTATTTGGCTGCAGTCTCAAAAATGGCAGAATGATCTCTGTTCGTTTCCAAGGCAAACCATTCAATATCACAGTAATTCAAGTCTATTCCCCATTGACTAATGCTGAAGAAGCTAAAGTTGAACGATTCTGTGATGACCTACAAAACCTTCTAGAACCAAGCACAGTAGGAGATGAGAGTTACAAGAAGAGAAGAAAAATTTAGGGAGGAGAAGTAAAGAAGTGACTTACCAGCCTAAGAACCTTTTTTTCACTGAATTTCCTTCTTAGCAGCCCTGTCTTTTGTTATTCCTGCCAAAAAAGACTTCTGCCTATTTAACTTGGGCCCCACAGCTGACATACAAAAGCCTTACTCCATCAAGTTTCCTTACCTTTTTCTTATGTTACATAAAGACTTACGGTTAGTCTTAGTTTGTACTTCAGTTCAGTCGCTCAGTCGTGTTCGACTCTTTGGAACCCCATGAATCACAGCACACCAGGCCTCCCTGTCCATCACCAACTCCCAGAGTTCACTCAGACTCACCCCCATTGAGTCCGTGATGCCATCCAGCCAGCTCATCCTCAGCCATCCTCTTCACCTGCCCCCAATCCCTCCCAGCATCAGAGTCTTTTCNATAATGAATGATGTTGAGCATCTTTTCATGTATTTGTTAGCCATCCGTATGTCTTCTTTGGAGAAATATATGCTATCTAGGTTGATTATAACTTTTCTTCCAACCAGCAAGTGTCTTAATTTCATGGCTGCAGTCACCATCTGCAGTGATTTTGGAGTCTCCAAAAATAAAGTCTGTCACTCTTTCAACTGTTTCTCCACCTATTTGCCATGAAGTGATGGGACAGGATACCATGATCTTAGTTGTCTGAATGTTGAGCTTTAAGCCAACATTTTCGCTCCTCTTTCACTTTCATCAAGAGGCTCTTTAGTTCTTCTTCACTTTCTGCCATAAGTATGGTGTCATCTGCATATCTGAGGTTATTGACATTTCTCCTGGCAATCTTGATTCCAGCTTGTGGTTCCTCTAGCCCAGCATTTCTCAAGATGTACTCTGCATATAAGTTATAAGCAGGGTGACAATATACAGACTTGACGTATCCCTTTTCCTATGTCCAGTTCTAACTGTCACTTCCTGAACCTCCATACAGATTTTTCAAGAGGCAGGTCAGATGGTCTGGTATTCCCATCTCTTTCAGAATTTTCAATAACTTATTGTGATCCACACAGTTAAAGGCTTTGGCATAGTCACTAAGGGAAAAATAGATGTTTTCCTGGAATTCTCTTGCTTTTCTGACGATCCAACGGATATTGGCAACTTGATCTCTGATTCCTCTGCCTTTTCTAAATCCAGCTTGTACATCCAGAAGTTTATGGTTCACATAGTGCTGAAGCCTGGCTTGGAGAATTTTGTGCATTACTTTACTAGCGTGTGAGATGACTACAATTGTGCGGTAGTTTGAGCCTTCGTTGACATTGCCTTTCTTTGAGATTTGAATGAAAATTGACCTTTTCCAGTCCTGTGGTCACTACTGAGTTTTAAAAATTTGCTGACATATTGAGTGCAGCACTTTCACAGCATCATCTTTTAGGATTTGAAATAGCTCAACTGGAATTCCATCACCTCCACTAGCTTTGTTCGCAGTGATGCTTTCTAAGGCCCACTTGACATTCCAAGATGTCTGGCTCTAGGTGAGTGATCACCCCATCATGATTATCTGGGTTGTGAAGATCTTTTGTGTACAGTTCTTCTGTGTATTCTTGCCACCTCTTCTTAATATCTTCTGCTTCTGTTAGGTCCCTACCATTTCTGTCCTTTATTCAGCCCACCTTTTTATGAAATGTTCCCTTGGTATCTCTAATTTTCTTGAGATTTCTAGTCTTTCCCATTTGATTGTTTCCCTATATTTCTTTGCACTGATCACTGAGGAAGGCTTTCTTATCTCTCCTTGCTATTCTGTGGAACTCTACATATAGATGGGTATATCTTTCATTGCCTCCTTTGGGCAGCGTTGGAGCGGCCAGCGCCAGCTGCGTGGCACTGGAGCAGCGATCATTGGAGAAGAGATATCCCATGTCCAAGGTCAGGAGCAGTGACTGCACTTCGCTGGGCTGGCCGTGTGGAGATACCCCATGTCCAAGTTCAAGAAAACCCAGAAAGACGTCAGGCACTTGAGTGGCCACGAGGAGATATCCCTCTCTGAAAGCGATAGCTAGTCAAATTTATCTTTCTAGACTGCTATTTGTCCTCGATTCAGTTCAGTTCAGTTCAGTCACTCAGTCCTGTCCGACTCTGCAACCCCATGAACTGCAGCAAGCCAGGCCTCCCTGTCCATCACCAATTCCCAGAGTTCACTCAAACTCACGTCCATTGAGTTGATGATGCCATCCAGACATTTCATCCTCTGTTGTCCCCTTTTCCTCCTGCCCCAACCCCTAGCATCAGAGTCTTTTCCAGTGAGTCAGCTCTTCGCATGAGGTGGCCAAAGGACTGGAGTTTCAGATTTAGCATCAGTCCTTCCAAAGAACACCCAGGACTGATCTCCTTTAGAATGGACTGGTTGGATCTCCTTGCAGTCCAAGGGACTCTCAAGAGTCTTCTCCAACACCACAGTTCAAAAGCATCAATTCTTTGGCGCTCAGCTTTCTTCACAGTCCAACTCTCACATCCATGCATGACCACAGGAAAAACCATCTATGGACCTGCAAATTTTTTCTTCTTTGCATGCTAAATTGTTTCAGTTGTGTCTGATTGTTTATGACCCTATAGACTATAGCCCACCAGGCTCCTCTGTCCATGGGATTCTCCAAGCAAGAATACTGGAGTATGCTACCATTTTCTTTCTTCCTTAGACACTTTCCAATAAATTAATTTAAACAGATTTATGTTGTTGCGTGTTCTTTCAACATTTGAATTACCATACATTCTGAATAGGAGGACTGGTCTGAAAATCACAGTTCACACTTATCAGAAAACCTTGTGTTTTATTTCTTTTTGTTGTTGTTAGAGATTGTTGATCAGTATCTCAGCTCTATTTTAATGTGTTTAAAACCACAAATTTGATATCATTGGCTCAGCTGGTAAAGATTCCACCTGCAATGTAAGAGACCTAGGTTTGATCCCTGGGTTGGGAAGATTCCTGAGAGAAAGGAAGGCTATCCACTTCAGTGTTCTGGCCTGTAGAATTCCATGGACTGTATAGTCCATGGAAAAGAGTCAGGCAAAACTGAGCGACTTTCACTTTCATTACTAACTTATGTAATCAATGCTTGTATAGATTACCTAAGATATATTCCATTTTTAAAAGTTGACTTTCCCACTTATTATTTAGAACTATAATGTTTCTAGGATCATTTTTCAACTCCTCTGTAATTTCCTCTGCTGAATTTCTGTGTTGCTATATACTTCAAGTTTCTTTTTGCTTGTATATGCCTTTATTTCACCTTTATTCTTGAATAATTCTTTTCTTTGGTGTTCTGCATTTTTACTAGCAAGTGTCTATATGTGAGTTTTTCTTTCTTTCTTTTCTTCAGTCCTCTTTGGAATTGCTTGTGACTCCTGAATAGATGGCTTCATCTCTTTTATTCATTTGAAGAACTTCTGAAAATTATCCATTTGAATATTATCCTCCCTGCATTTTCTCTAGTTTCTCCTTTAGAAATTCAGTTAGATGCACGTTATGCCATCTTACTCTATCTTCTGTTTCTCATCTCTCCTTCACATTTTCCTGCTCTACATTTCTATAATTTGGTTAATTTCTTCTGGATTGTGTCCTAGTTCTGGAATTCTGTTTTCAACTATGGCTAATCAAGTTGGCAGAATATTGTAGAGGAGAGTGGCCTTTGCAGACAGACTGCTGAGGTTTTAACCTTAGGTCTGCTATCCACTAGTTATACAATTTCAACAGATTCCTAATTTGTTGTCTTATTATTATTATTTTTTTAATCTGTGCTCAGTTGCTCAGTTGTGTCTGACTCTTTGCGACCCCATAGACTGTAGCTCCTCATACATCTCTGTCCATGGGATTCTCCAAGTAAGAACACTGGAGTGGGTTACCATTTCCTCCTCTTGGGCATCTTTCTGACCCAGGGATCAAACCCGTGTTTCTTCTGTCTCCTGCATTGAGAGGCAGGTTCTTTACCACTAGTGCCACCTGGAAAGCCCTTTTTATCTGTAAAATGAAGTAAATAATAGTACTTCATGGATTGTTATAATATTAAATTTTTAAATTAATGTAAGTGCTCAAAACAGTACTTGGCATATAGTAAACCTTATTAAGAGTTAGTTATTGTTATTCTCATTAATCTGCTATCTAATCTAGCCACTTACTTTTAAATTTCAAGTATTTTTGTATTTTTATTTCAAAATTTCCATGAAATTTAAAAAATCTTCTATTATTCTTGATAGTTATTTTTTTTCCTCCTCATGAATTTGGTTCCCATTTTTATTTCTCTAGCCATACTAGACACATTTATTTTGTTCTGTGTCTAAGAATTCTAGTTGGTTGAAGCCTATAAAATTATGAGTTGTGCTCAAAAACCTATCATGAAAAATTGGCTTTGTGTTATTACAAATTAATAAAATGAGTAGGTCGAGCCATTGTAAGTAGCCTGCTGTGTTTTGGGATCCTAGGATTTAGTAGTCAGTACTTTAAACTATGAACTGTGGAAACATTTTTGATGGATTTTACTATATTGAAGTTTCTGTGGATCTGATTTTGATGTTTGCTTTTTCCGAATATTTTTGTTTATTATGTTGCTTCCTTGTACATTTTTTTCTTTCCTGAGACCTTATTTTCATTTCGGTATTTTTCTCTGCTGTATAAGGGTGTATTCCTTTAAAGAGGATTTGAATTTACTTACATCAAGCTCTAAATGTGCTACCTTGTGATAATTTTTTTAAACCTGAATTCTGTTGTTTCTTAAAGTACAGTTTTTAAGAATCAGAGAAGCTTGTTAACATGGGATGGGAAAAGGTAGCATGAGGAAGTAAGAAGTAAAAGCAGACAATGCTAAAATAAGTATTTACTTGGGTGTTTTTCAGATCTACAAATAAGATGAAGAGCAGCTCGAAACTATGATACTTTAGGAGATAAATTAATTTTTCTATGATAGGCTGAAAATGGTCCCACAAAGATACACGTCAATCTCTGGAACTTGTGAATGTTACCTGAAAAGGGTCTTTGCATATGTGTTAAGTTAAGGACCCTGAGCTAAGGAGATAGGTCCTGAATGCAGTTTCATGAGTCCTCACAATTCAGAGGCAGAGGGGGATTTTAAATGAAGAGAAACCCAAGTGACCACAGAGGAGTAGATGGGAGTGATGCAGCCAGGCACTGAGGAATGCCCATACCACCAGAAGCTGAAAGGGGGGAAAGAATGGATCCTTCCCTAGAGCACCGTTCTGCTGACACCTTGATTTTAACCCAGTATGATTGATTTCATACTTCCGGCTTCCAGAACTGCAAGAGAATAAATGTATACGGCTTCAAACTACTTAGTCTGTGGTCACTGTTACAGCCACTACAAGAAGCCAAGATATGCTGCACAAAAAGCCAAACAAGGCTAAGGCAAATTCCTCTGGCATCTTTCTTTGTGGAATGATAGCAAAAACTAAATATTGGTTGATTAAATTCATGTCGATTACTACATTTATAAAACATAGTCCATGGAGTTAGAAGAGGGTCACAAAACTCCAAAGCTTCATTTAAAATTTCCCCACATGCTCTATTCCAGCAACTTGGGCTTCCCTTGTGGCTCAATCGGTAAAGAATCCGCCTGCAGTGTGGGAGACCCGGGTTTGATCCCTGGGTTGGGATGATTCCCTGGAGAAGGGAAAGGCTACCCACTCCAGTATTCTGGCCCGGAGAATCCCATGGACTGTGTAGTCCATGAGGTCACAAGGAGTCAGACACGATTGAGTGACTTTCACTCACTCCACTCCATATCACAGTTAGTCCTTCGTTGTCCAAAAGAAATAGAAATTCCCAAAAGTGTATCTTCACAATTCTATATTTGATGGTAGCATCCTTAGGTTGATCTTTAAACAGACCACCACACTGTATTGCAGTAAATCACTAGGTTTTGAAAGCTAATTGAAATCTGTGCTATTTATATTTTTAAACTTTGCTTTTATCCCATAAATGTTTAGTCCCGAGCAACATCCGATTATTTGACTAGAGAAAAGTTTCAACAACTAGGCCAGTAGTGGGCTCTGCTGCCTTTGAATTGAAAGGGACCTTCTCATAACCACTGAAAAAGATAAGTTTATTTCTACTTCATACATTAGTTTTCTAAAGGCCTTTGATCTCTTTAAAGGTATTCATGGTCTAAATAACCACCACATTCTTATAGAAATAAGTGAAATCTGGATTTAAAATAATTGACACCTAAGGGAAAACTTATTAAATGTAGTCATCTTTATCTACCATGTAAAAGTTTTTCTTTTAGATCAAACATTGAAGGTGAATAAATTCTTTTCTCCTTTCTTTAAAATTAATCATTTAAATAAAAAAGTAAGGCTATCTGTTTATTTCACTATTAAATAGAAAATCACACTAAAAAACAAAGATAGTTTAAGTGGAGGCATGCTGCTCAAATTGAGCCACATTCAAAATATATTCCCCTCAATTCAAAACAGAAAAAAAAAGAAAAAAACAGATGGTGTATAGAAAACAGTGACATATGATGACAAATGTAACTAACAAGCATTTGCATCTTTTAACACAGCGCCACTTTTCCCTTGGGTGTAGATGGACGGGTGAATTCTTTGAAAACCAATAATTCTTATTTTAAGTTTAGGGATTCCTATGGGATTTTATTTGATACGGAATTTCTCACTATTTGAAAAAAATTCATTTTCTCACAATTGCATTTACTTTCATCAATTGAAGTTCAAATCTTATGATACCTAAAGTTTGAGAAGGAAACTGATCTTGAGTACAAGGAATTTCACTCCTGGGATCTCATTTCAGATACTAAAAGCCATATGGCTAAAGAATTGCTATGTTCCAGGGTTTAGACGTGCAATAGATTGTGCTTTGGAGTTACACCTCAGGGAAGCATAGGTTCTTTTGAGGAATTTGAATTAAAAGAGCAAATATATAATAATGAAATTGAGAGATTAGCCCTATGAAAGACACAGGGAAAACCATTTCTGACTCCAGAATATCAGCACAATTTTACATTTAACATGGGACTTTTGAGCATGGGGCATATTTGCTTCATTCTAAACTGAAATAAATTTGTATCTCTCTGGTTATCTTAAATTGTTTCACTTTTTGATTTATACTGCGTGTGTTTGTTCTATGATTGTGAATGGGTCATATAAAGATGAGTAAAATACTATTTCACAGACTGGGCATTCTTACCAGTTGTGACCTTGAATTTCATATTGTATATGAAGGGAAAGTTGCTCAGTCGTGGCCGACTCTTTGCGACCCCATGGATTGTAGCCTACCAGGCCTCTCAGTCCGTGGGATTTTCCAGGCAAGAGTACTGGAATGAGTTGCCATTTCTTTCTCCAGGGGATCTTACCGAGGCAGGGATCGAACCAGCGTCTACCGCATTGTAGGCAGACGCTTTATCCACTTCCCTTATGTATAAATACTTTGCATGACAGACCACATTGATTCCATGTGTATTCCTTTCCTAAGATAAGTGTGGCATCACTATATGTCAATTCAAACCACTGGCACACACATTTTTTTTCCCCAGAAATCTGATTCCTGAGAGCTGATGTTTTAATGATTGTAACTTTTCTGAGTGACATCAAAAGAAGGTGAAATTGAATTGACATATGAGGAAGAGAACTGTTTAGCTAACGGTACGTAAAATGGAAGAACACAATGCAGGCTTATTAGGAGCTGGTTATAGACAACTATTGAAGAAGGCAATGGCACCCCACTCCAGTACTCTTGCCTGGAAAATCCCATGGATGGAGGAGCCTGGTGGGCTGCAGTCCATGGGGTCGCTAAGAGTTGGACACGACTGAGCAACTTCACTTTCACTTTTCACTTCCATGGATTGGAGAAGGAAATGGCAACCCACTCCAGTGTTCTTGCCTGGAGAATCCCAGGGACGGGGGAGCCTGGCAGGTTGCCGTCTATGGGGTCGCACAGAGTTGGACACGACTGATGTGACTTAGCAGCAGCATATAGACAACTATTCAAGAAAAAGAAAATATTACCTCAGAATATTTTGAAGAGTGAGAATGTGGGTTTTAATATTCACAGTGATCACAGGAAAGAGAAAAGGATTCTTAAATGATTGTTTAAAGATTAGTCACAGAAATGCTAAATTGCTTCAGTCGTGTCCAGCTCTTGTAATCCCATGGACTGTAGCCCACCATGGGATTCTCCAGGCAAGAATACTGGAGTGGGTTGCCATTTCCTTCTCCAGGGGATCTTCCTGACCCAGGAATCAAATCCACATCTCCTATATCTCCTGCATTGGCAGGTGGGTTCTTTACCGGGTAGTTCTGGCACCACCTGGCAATATAATTGTGTGTGTGCCTGTGTGTGTGAAGGCGAGATTTTTTTAAGACAAATACCCAAGTGGTGCCCTTCAAGTCTATGTAGCATCATTGTGAGTAATTGATTGATAGATTCTTATCTCAAAAGGAATACCTGGAATAAAGAAGAAGGAAGTTAAATTAGACATCTAAATAAACGTCTGACGGTCAGATAGAAGTCATAGATTAGATTTCCAAAACCTGATTCAGGAAAAAAAACAATCCATGGACAGTATTAGGGAGAACTTGACTTTTGACATCCATATGTGTCTTAGGACTTTACTATTGTCTGCAAAATGAAATGGTGTGGTTTTATTGAGAATGGCTGTTGCCTGCCTTTGTCTGAAAATTTAAGTATCTTTGGATATTAGACATTTAAAATAAAGATTCTTTGCTGTAACATAAACTATATTTTGATCAGCGGAATTTCTAGCAACTGTTGCAGGGCATCATGGGATATTTCCTTTGTTTTCTGTTTTCCCCTTGAATTATACACATTTCCTTACCCTTCGCCAATGGTAGTGAATATTATTTAGGAGATCAAACACAGATCATATGAAAGAAACATCTGTTGTAGCTATTGTTTTTCAGAAGTTCAAGTTGCCCAAGAAGTCCACCAGGTAAAATTTTCCAATCCTCATTTCTATACAACTGGCGGATCTTGGTGGCAGCAGAGGAGAAAAGGTTGTTAATTTAATGTTTGAGATGTGTGGATCCTGAAGTTATTTGTACTGAAAAATGTTTTGGAAGGAAAAAAATCCATAGTGACTGTTTTAGTTTGTTCTGCTCTGTAGCCAACTAGGGCTACAAAACTCATCATCGAGAGCGGATAAGAAAAAGCCAAAGAGTGGAAGGGATGGGAAGCAGCTGTTATTTTAATTGTTTCTTGATTTCCTCATTCCAGCCCCATCTATTGATTTAATCCCCCAAATTTTCCTAAGCCAAGCCTCAAAGCAGAGCTCATTTTCAGGGGAGGGGAAGCTTCTTTCCAGTCCAACATTCTCCTCTACTCTGATTTCTTCTACCCCCTGCCTCCCAGTCAGCTGTCAGGCCTGCAATTCTCCTTTAAAATAGATCTAAAAGGGAAAGGTAATTTATATTTTGATGACAAGGCTTGGTTATGTGTTGGACACAGAGGGTTTACAGCCCTGGGAGGTAATTACTCAGGTTGAAAGGTGCTTCATCTATGCAGATCGCAGTTTCCAACTGAGTGATGTTCTCGGTGAAACCGGTGATGACAAAACCATCTGAGATATCAAACAAAGAAATTGCACTGAAGGACCATTTCCCTTGTTCTTCAATTACTAGATTTTAAATTAATTACAAATATCATTGCTTTCATTAAAACAATCCAACTGAAACCCTTAACATGCTGTATAAAATATATAAAATGGAATGCAATGAAGGATGCATGAAAGAGCCTTGGACCAGGGGTGCTCAGTAAACCACAGCACTGCCACTCACGAGTTCTGTGACCCTGGACCTGAACTCTAACTTAACTTGTGTCACACGTGATCTTATAGAATACAGGATAAATCAGAGTTTCCTCCCACAGGTGGCACAGTCTTTTACACAGAATCCATTTTACGAGAAAGATGGGGAAGTCAGAGAGAAACAGACAAATTATTTTCTTATTTTTACTGTAAACGTACTCACACAATGCGACTTTGAGCTTGAAGAAATGGACTGATTAATTCTTTCACGTAGAAATATCATCACTCTACCTGTGACAACCACTTTCATAGGATTTTTCTTGTAGTATCCCAAGGGAAAGAAAAATACTGTCCTGTCCTAGGGATCAAGAAAGGAGTCTGAGAACTAGTGTTACGTGAAATAACAGTATGATGCTGACATTATAAGAAGAATTTAATATGTGACTTTAAGATTTTTATTTTGAAATAATTTTAGGCTTAGAGCAGAACTACAAGATTAATTCAGAAAGTTATGATATATATTTCACCCAGCTTCCCAACATCTTGTGTACTATTAGTATAATTTTCAAAAGTAAGAAATTAACTTTGATACAATACCAACTAAGTCATGGATTTTATTTGCATTTCATCAGTTTACTACTGCTGCTGCTAAATCGCTTCAGTCATGTCCGACTCTGTGTGACCCCAGAGATGGCAGCCCACCAGGGTCCGCCGTTCCTGGGATTCTCCAGGCAAGAACACTGGAGTGGGTTGCCATTTCCTTCTCCAATGCATGAAAGTGAAAAGTCAAAGTGAAGTCACTGAGTTGTGTCCAGCTCTCAGCGACCCCATGGGCTGCAGCCTACCAGGCTCCTCCGTCCATGAGATTTTCCAGGCAAGAGTACTGGAGTGGGATGTCATTGCCTTCTCCGCAGTTTACTACTAATGTACTTCTATTTCAGGGTCCAAGTCGAGATACCACATTGCATTTACTTTCAGATCTTCTTTGTCTTTTCCAATCTGTGAAAGCTCCATGGTCTTTCCTGTCTTTCATGATTGCGATGCTTTTGGATAGTACTGGTTAATTATTTTGCAGAATGCCTTGTAGTGTTTATTTGTGCAATCTTTTCTCATAATTAGATTAAGGGTATGTAGTTTTGGCAAGAATGCCACAGAAATGGTGTGTTCTCGTAAGTGTATCATTCATACACTTACAGAGCATACATGAAGGGTATACAAAGTTAATATTTCTCATTTCACCTTTCAGTTCAGTTCAGTTCAGTTCAGTTGCTCAATCGTGTCTGACTCTTTGCGACCCCATGAATCACAGCACGCCAGGCCTCCTGTAGATCACCATCTCCCAGAGTTCACTTAGACTCACGTCCATTGAGTCCGTGATGCCATCCAGCCATCACATCCTCGGTCATCCCCTTCTCCTCCTGCCCCCAATCCCTCCCAGCATCAGGGTCTTTTCCAATGAGTCAGCTCTTCGCATCAGGTGGCCAAAGTACTGGAGTTTCAGCTTTAGCATCATTCCTTCCAAAGAAATCCCAGGGTTGATCTCCTTCAGAATGGACTGGTTGGATCTCCTTGCAGTCCAAAGGGCTCTCAAGAGTCCAACTCTCACATCCATACATGACTACAGGAAAAATCATAGCCTTGACTAGACGGACCTTAGTTGGCAAAGTAATGTCTCTGCTTTTGAATATACTATCTAGGTTGGTCATAACTTTTCTTCCAAGGAGTAAGCGTCTTTTAATTTCATGGCTGCAATCACCATCTGCAGTGATTTTGGAGCCCCTGAAAATAAAGTCTGACACTATTTCCACTGTTTCTCCATCTATTTCCCATGAAGTGATGGGATCAGTTGCCATGATCTTCATTTTCTGAATGTTGAGCTTTAAGCCAACTTTTTCACTCTCCTCTTTCACTTTCATCAAGAGGCTCTTTAGTTCCTCTTCACTTTCTGCCATAAGGGTGGTGTCATCTGCATATCTGAGGTTATTGATATCTCTCCCAGCAATCTTGATTCCAGCGTTTCTCCCACTCTTTCTTCCAGTCCAGCGTTTCTCATGATGTACTCTGCATATAAGTTTCACTTTTATCACCTGGTTAAGGTGGTGTCTGTTATGCTTCTTCACCATAATACTATTTTCTCTTTTTGAATTAATAAATATCCTGGGGAAGAAAATTTAAGACTGAAAAATACCATTTTGCCCAATTTTTGTCCCCTACTTTTAGAATTCATCTTTCAATCTTACTTGCAACAATTTTTATGATGATTTTATAATGGTGATTTTCCATTTTCTTTATACTTTCCATACTTATTAACCCAAAATATTCTGTAAGGAAGAGCTGCTACNCAGGTCAGGTGGTCTGGTATTCCCATCTCTCTCAGAATTTTCCACAGTTTATGGTGATCCACACAGTCAGTTTGTACTTAGGGTGCCTAAAAAAGGAGTTCAATAATACTCAAAAATAAGAACTGGCAAGGATGAGTCAAGATGGGAGTGGAGTAGAAAGACATGCAGTTCACCTCTCCCCACAGATGCATCAAGAATACCTTTATGTATAGAATAATTCTCACAGAACACCTCCCGAACACTAGCAGAGGACCTCAGACACCTGAAAGGACAAGAAGGATCCCTGCATGACAGGATAGGATGGAACAAAAAAGGGGAAAGGAAGAGGAGAGGAAGTAGGCTGGGACCTACATCCATCGGGTGGGGAAAGCTGAAGAAGAGAAGTTCCTGCACCTGGGGAAGCCTCCTTGCTGGTGAGAAAATATTCTAGAACAGAAGGGGAAGTTTGGGGGCCAGGTCTATGGCAGGCAGGACAGAGTGAGACCTACACAGAGGTCTACGCCACAGCCCTGCACACCCCAGTCTGAGACATGTGTCTGCCAGTGTGGACCAAGGCTAGATGTTGGACCATAGGGTTTAGAGAGCAGATCCAGGGAGAGGAGTGCTGTTGCCATGAGGAGAAGCTAAGGGAACAGGAACAAAGAGCCCTGCAATCAGGAGGGCTCATGGACGAAGCCGGACGACCAGAGAAGCAAAGTGCTGTTGTTGAGTGATGCACAAAGGATGGGCTGCTATTGCACACTCTCTCCCCACATGATAGCCCCTGCCTCCACAGACACTAGGAAGGGCTCCCATCGAAGCAGGCTTGTGCACCCGTAGCCACCACCTCCTATGCCCTTTCCTTCCCAGGTGGGTTCCTGTGCTCTGGGGCAGTCCCACACACCTGTGGGTGGCCCAGACACAGAGGTGGGCTAAAACCACATTGCTGCTGCTGCTAAGTTGCTTCAGTCGTGTCCAACTCTGTGCAACCCCACAGATGGCAGCCCACCAGGCTCCTCCATCCCTGGGATGCTCCAGGCAAGAATACTGGAGTCAATTGCCATTTCCTTCTCTAGTGCATGAAAGTGAAAAGTGAAAATGAAGTCGCTCAGTCGTGTCCAACTCTTAGCGACCCCATGGACTGTAGCCCACCAGGCTCCTCCATCCATGGGATTTTTCAGACAAGAGTACTGGAGTGGGGTGCCATTGCCTTCTCCTAAAACCACATTCAGTTCAGTTCAGTCACTCAGTCATGTCCGACTCTTTGCAACCCCATGAATTCCAGCACACCAGGCTTCCCTGTCCATCACCAACTCACGGAGTTCACCCAAACCCACGTCCATCGAGTCAGTGATGCCATCCAGCCATCTCATCCTCTGTCATCCCCTTCTCCTCCTGCCCCCAATCCCTCCCAGCATCAGGGTCTTTTCCAATGAGTCAACTCTTTGCATGAGGTGGCCAAAGTACTGGAGTTTCAGCTTTAGCATCATTCCTTCCAAAGAACACCCAGGGCTGATCTCCTTTAGAATGGACTGGCTGGATCTCCTTGCAGTCCATGGGACTCTCAAGAGTCTTCTCCAAAACCACATTAGAAGAGCATATAACTAAGGAAGAAGAGCTGAAATCTCTCCTGGTGGATGTGTGAACCACGGATTTAAACCCCCATGACTGGCTTTGCAACCTCAGTGCCTTCAGAACATCTGAGTGCTCCCGCAGCTGAGTCAGCTCTCGCTTCAGCAGTTACAGACTTTGTGGACACATTGGCATGGTGACTGGGCCAGGCCAGAGTCTGAGCTATCTCCAGAGTGCCCAAATTGGGCCCAGTTACATGATTTATTGCAATCCTGGGACCTGACTTCAGTGGATCTGTGCTGGTGGCCTGGTGAAAACTCCTGAAAGACACCAGGGCCATTTGCTGGCATACGCATGGTTAAGGTGGGGCTAAAAGCAGTGCCAACAACAATGTACTCTGAGAGCTCACACGATGGGTAAAAGATGACACAACAGAGTACATTCACCAATGAACAGCTCCACAGGAGAAACATTCAGTGGCTTCCCTCCCAGTGGGAGCGCTCCAACCCTGCCCACCTGAAAGCACAGATTAGAAATATACTAAGTTACAGATCAGAGAGCCTCTACTCCAACAACTAGAGCTTCTGCTCCAACAACTGCCCCATGACAGGGCAGTGACAAGCACAGAGTCAAGTGTGGGCCCTGATCAATATCCAGTGAAGGCTTGGTCACCACGTGAGTCACAACACCAACGAAAAGGGTAATGGCCAGCACACACTGAGCAAAGATGTGACACACATCTGTACTAAAACAGAGATGTTTCTACACAAAATAGTTCTCTAAGACGATCTGAGGGTCTGGCATTAGGATGAAGAGCCCTCAGAGCATTTAGTCTTGAAGGCCATCTGAGCTCAAGTGCAGAAACTCCACAGGGCTGAGAGAAACACTAACTCCATCCTTGGAGGGCACACACAAAGTCTCATGTGCACCAGGACCTAGCAGAAAGCTGTACTCGCATAGGAACCTGGGCTAGCTCTACCAAGGGATGTTGGTGTGTTTACTGGGAAAACAAAGGCTGGCCGTAGCTCACTGTGGGGGCAGAGACACCGGTAGTAGAGGATGCAGAGAATATTATTCAGTGTGAGTTCTCCTGAAAGTCTCCATTTTTGCACTAAGACCTGGCCATACCCAGCAGCCTGCAGGATCTAGGGATGGAAGGCTTCAGGCTAAACAACCAATAAGATAGGAATTCAGCTCCACCCATCAGAAGGCAGGCTGCCTAAAATCATAATGAGCTCACAGCCAAGGTCTTCCCTGGTGACTCAGATGATAAAGAACCTGCCTGCAATTCAGGAGACCCAGGTTCGATCCCTGGGTCAGGAAGATACCATGGAGAAGGGAATGGCTATCTACTCCAGTAATCTTGCCTGGAGAAGTGCATGGACAAAGGAGCTTGGCGGACTACAGTCCACGGGGTTGCAAAGAATCTGGCAAGACTGAGCAACTAACACTGACACAACCCTGGAAAGGGACAAAATACAACTTTACTCACCAGAGTGCAGGCACTGAGTCCCTCTCACCTGGAAGTCTGCACAAGCCCCCAGACCAGCCTCATCCATCAAGAGGCAGGAATCACAGGCAAGAGGTACTATGATCCCACAGCCTGGGGAAAAGAGACCATAAACAGTGAAAATTAGATGAAACAGTAAATCAGAGAAATATGGTACAGATGAAGGAACAAGATAAAAACCCACAACAATAACAAAATAAAGAGGAGCTAGGCAATTTCCCTGGAAAAGAATTCAGACTAATGATATTAAAGGTAATCCAAAATCTCATAAAAAATATAATGGAGGCACAGACTGAGAAAATATAAGAAATGTTTAACAAAGATATGAAAATTTTAAAGAACAAACAGATGAACAACACAATAACTGAATTAAAAAATACACTGTGTACAGTCCCTTAGTCATGTCCCACTCTTTGTGACCCCAAGGACTGTAGCCCAACAGGCTCCTCTGTCCATGAGGATTCTCCAGGCAAGAATACTGGAGTGGGTTGACATCCCCTCTTTCAGGAGATCTTCCCAACCCAGGTATCAAACCCAGGTCTCCCGCATTGCAGGAGTATTCTTTACCATCTGAGCCACTAGTTCAGTTCAGTCCCTCAGTCGTGTCCAACTCCTTGCAACCCCATGGACTGCAGCCCACTAGGCCTCCCTGTCCATTGCCAACTCCCGGAGTTTACTCAAACTCATGTTCACAGAGTTGGTGATGCCATCCCACCATCTCATCCTCTGTCATCTCCTTCTCCTCCTGCCTTCAGTCTTTCCCAGCATCAGGGTCTTTTTCAATGAGTCAGTTCTTAGCATCAGGTGGCCAAAGTATTGGAATTTCAGCTTTAGCATCAGTCCCTCCAATGAATATTCAGGACTAATTTCTTTTAGGATGGACTGGTTAGATCTCCTTGCTGTCCAAGGGACTCTCAAGAGTCTTCTCCAACACCACAGTTCAAAAGCATCAATTCTTTGGTGCTCAGCTTTCTTTATAGTCCAACTCTCACATCCATACATAACCACTGGAAAAACCTAGCTTTGATTAGATGGACCTTTGTTGGCAAAGTAATAGCTCTGCTTTTTAATATGCTGTCTAGGTTGGTCATAACTTTTCTTCCAAGGAGAAACATATTTTAAGTTCATGGCTGCAGTCACCATCTGTAGTGATTTTTGAGCCCCCCAAAATACAGTCTGTCACTGTTTCCACTGTTTCCCCATTTGCCACGAAGTGATGGGACCAAATGCCATGACCTTAGTTTTCTGAATGTTGAGTTTTAGGCCAACTTTTTCACTTTCCTCTTTTACTTTCATCAAGAGGCTCTTTAGTTCTTCGTTTTCCGCCATAAGGGTGGTGTCATCTGCACATCTGAGGTTATTGATATTTCTTTCCCAGTGATCTTGATTCCAGCTTGTGCTTCATCCAGCCCAGTATTTCTCATGATGTACTCTGCATATAAGTTAAATAAGCACAGTGACAGTATACAGCCTGTACATACTCCTTTCCTGATTTGGAACCAGTCTGTTCTATGTACAGTTCTAACTGTTGTTTCCTGATCTCCATACATATTTCTCAGGAGGCAGGTGAGGTGGTCTGCTATTCCCCTCTCTTTAATTTTCCAGAGTTTGTTGTGGTCCACAGTCAAATGCTTTGGCATAGTCAATAAAGTAGATGTTTTTCTGGAACTCTCTTGTCTTTTTGATGATCCAACAGATGTTGGCAATTTGGTCTCTGGTTCCTCTGCCTTTTCTAAATCCAGCTTGAACATTTGGAAGTTCACTGTTTATGTACTGTTAAAGCCTAGCTTAGAGAATTTTGAACATTACTAGTGTGTGGGATGAATGCAATTGTGCAGTAGTTTGAGCCCCTCTCACCAAACCACTAGGGGAGCCTTGAAAAAATTTAAAAATACATTAGATGAAATCAATAGAAGAATAACTGAGGCAGAAGTATAAGTAAGTGAGGTGGAAGACAGTGTGGTTAAAATTACTGCCACAGAACAAAATAAGGAAGAAGGAATGAAAAGAAATGAGGACAGTCTCAGACACCTCTGAGACATTAAATGCATCAATATTTGCAGGATAGGGCTCCCAGAAGACAAGGAGAAACAGAAAGGGTTGGGGAAAATATTTGAAGCAATCATAGATGAAAACTTCCCTAACATGGAAAACACTCACCTATGTCCAAGAAGTGCAGAAACTCCCATACAGGATAGACTCAAGGAGGAACATGCCAAGGCACGTAGTAATCAAACTAACAAAAATTAAAATGCAAAGAAAAAATATCAAAAGCAATGAGGGGAAAGCAGCAAATAATATACAAGGGAATTCCCATAACCTTATCAGCTGATTTTTCAGCAGAAACTCTGCAGGCCAGAAGTGAGTATCATGATATATTTAAAGTGATGAAAGGAAACCTACAACCAAGAATACCCAGCAAGGCTTTCATTCAGATTCAACACAAAATCAAAAGCTTTACTGACACACAAAAGCTCAGAATTCAAAAAGACAAAACCAGCCCAATAACAAATGCTAAAGAGCCCTATAATAAATGCTAAAGGAACTTTTTCAGGCAAGAAAAAAAGGAGGTTACAACTAGAAACAAGAAAATCCCAAATGGGAAAGCTTACCAGTAAAGGCAAACATATGGTAAAAGTAGGAAATCATTCACACACAAATATGATATCAAAACTAGCAACCGTGAGGAGAGAACAAATGCAGGAAACAGGAATTGAATTTGAAATTAAGAGACCAGCAATTTAAAACAACTTTGTACATACACAGACTGCTATATCAAAACATTATGAGGACTTCAGTCCAAAACACTACAATAAGTACAATACACATAGAGACAATCTAAACAATATTAAAGATAGTCATCGAACCACAAGAAAAAAAAAGAAGGAAAGAAGACTGACAAAAATCATAAGCAACTAAAAAATGTCATTGGGAACATACATATTGATAATTACTTTAAATGTAAATGGATTGAATGTTCCAGCCAAAAGATATAGACTGGCTGAATGGATACAAAAACAAGACTGATATATATGCTGAAAAGAGGCCCTTTTCAGACCTAGGGACATATAATTGCTTGAAAGTGAGGGCATGCAAAAAGATATTCTGTGCAAATGCAAATCAAGAAAGCTGGAATAGCAATACTCATATCAGACAACATAGACTTTAAAATATAGACTGGTACAAGAAACAAGGAAGGACACTACACAATGATCAAGGGTTCAATCTAAGAAGATATAACAATTGTAAATACATATGCATCCAACATAGGAGTACCTCTATAATGCAAGTACTAATAGCCATAAAAGGAGAAATAATAACAATAGTGGGAGATTCGACCCCACTTACACCAATGGACAGATCATCCAAACAGAAGTTCAGTACGGAAACAAGAGCCTTAAATGACACATTAGACCGAATGAACTTAATTGATAAGGGCATCCTATCTGAAAGCAACAGAATATAATTTCTTCTCAACTGCATATGAAATATTTTCTAGGATAGATCACATTTTGTACCACAAATGAAGTCTTGGTAAATTTATGAAAATCAAAATCATTTCAATCATCTTTTCTGATCACAATGCTGATATTAGAAATCAACTAAAGGGGAAAAAAAAACTATAAAACAAAACAAAACACATGGAGGCTAAACAGTATGTTAGCAATCAATGTATCACTAAAGAAATCAAAGAGGATATGAAAAAAAATCTATAGATAAATAACAATTACAGGACAACCTAAAATCTATGAGACACAGCAAAAGTGGTTTTAAGAGAGGAGTGCATAGCAATACAATCCTACCTCAAGAAACAAGAAAAATCTCAGATAAACAACCTAACCTTACAAATAAAGTGACTAGAGAAAGAAGAGCAAACAAACTCAAAGTTAGTAGAAGGAAATCATAAAGATCAGAATAGAAATAAAAAGAGACAAAGAAATTAGAAAAGATCAATGAAACTAAAAGCTGGTTCTTTGAAATGATAAAAATAGTAAACTTTTAACTAAGCTTATCAGAAAAAAAGGGAGAGGGTTCAAATCAATAAAATTAGAAATAAAAAAATCACAATGGACACCACAGAAACACAAGGATCATAAGACTACTGCAAGCAACTATATTCCCATAAAATGGACAATCTAGAAGAAATTGACAAATTCTTAGAAAGATACAACCTTCCAAGACTTAACCAAAAAGAAACAGAAAATCTGAACCAACCAAACACAACTACTGAAATTGAAACTGATTAAAAAACACTCAAAAGTCATGGCTTTACAGGTGAATTCTATCAAATTTTAAAGAATTCTATCAAACATTTTCTTCTAAAAATCTTTCCCAAAAGTTGCAGAGGAAGGGACACTCCCAAGTTCATTCTACAAGGCTACAGTGATACCACAAAAAAAGAAAATTACAGGCCAATATCACTGAATAACACAAACACAAAAATCCTGAACAAAATACTAGCAAGCCAAATCCAACAATACATTACAAGGATTCTATGCCATTGATAAAGTGGGATTTATCCCAGGGATTAAAGGATTCTTTGATACATGTGAAATCAATATGACACACCATGATAACTGAAGAATAAAAACTATATGATCATCTCAATGAAAGTGAAAGTCACTCAGTCTTGTCTAACTCTTTGCAACCACATGGACTATAGCCTACCAGGTTCCTCTGTTCACAGGATTCTCCAGACAAGAATGCTGGAGTAGGTAGCCATTTCTTCCCCAGGGAATCTTCCTGACCCAGGGATCAAACAAGGCAGGCAGATTCTCTACCATGTGAGCTACCAGGGAAGCCCATCATCTCCATAGGTGCAGGATAAAGCTTTTGATGAAATTCAATGCCCATTTATGATTAAAAAAAATTTTTGCAGAAAGTAGGGATAAAGGGAACCTACCTCAACATAATAAAAGCCATATACAACAAACCCACAGCCACTTCATTCAAAGATGAAAAACTGTTTCCTCTAAGATTAAGAACAAGACAAGAATGTCCACCGTCACCACTTTTATTCAACATAGTTTTGGAAGTTCTAGCCATGGCAATCAGAGAAGAAGAAGAAATAAAAGAAATCCAAATTGGAAAAGAAGTAAAACTATCACTGTTTGCAGATGACATACTATATATAGAAAATCCTAAAGCCATTACCTGAAAACTACTAGAGCTCATCAATTAATTTGGTGACATTTGCAGGATACAAAATTAATACACAGAAATTTCTTGCATTCCTATACACTAACAATGAAAGGTCAGAAAGAGAAATTAAAGAAGCAATCCTATTTATCATTACATCCAAAATAATAAAATACTTAGGAATAAACCTACCTAAGGAGACAAAAAACTTGTAGTCAGAGAACTATAAGATGCTGATAAAGAAATCAAAGACTACACACAGATAGAGAGATATACCATGTTCTTGCATTGGAAGAATCAAATTTGTGAAAATGACTATACTACCCAAAGCAATTTATATATTTAATGCAATCCCTATCAAATTATCAATGGTATTTTCTGTTCATAGAAGTAGAACAAAACATTTTTGTCATTTGTACAGAAATACAAAAGACCTTGAATAGCCAAAGCAGTCTTGAGAAAGAAAAACGGAGTCAGAGCATTCAACCTCCCTGACTTCAGACTATACCACAAAGCTGCTGCTAAGTCACTTCAGTCGTGTCCGACTCTGTGCGACCCCATAGATGGCAGCTGCCACCAGGCTCCCCCATCCCTGGGATTCTCCAGGCAAGAACACTGGAGTGGGTTGCCATTTCCTTCTCCAATGCATGAAAGTGAAAAGTGAAAGTGAAATCGCTCAGTCATGTGTGACTTAGCGACCCCATGGACTGCAGGCTACCAGGCTCCTCCATCCATGGGATTTTCCAGGCAAGAGTACTGGAGTGGGGTGCCATTGCCTTCTCCACTAGAGTGATCAAAACAGTATGATGCTGGCACAAAGACAGAAACATAGGTCAATGGACAGGACAGAAAATCCGGAGATAGATTCACTCATCAATTACAAGGAAGGCAAGAATATACAATGAAGAAAATTCTCTTCAATAAGTGATGCTGGGAAAACTGGACAGCTACATGTAAATGAATGAAATTAGGACACTCTTTGCAATGGCACCCCACTCCAGTACTGTTGCCTGGAAAATCCCATGGACGGAGGAGCCTGGTGGGCTGCAGTCCATGGGGTCGCTAAGGGTCAGACACGACTGAGCGACTTCACTTTCACTTTACACTTTCACGCATTGGAGAAGGAAATGGCAACCCACTCCAGTGTTCTTGCCTGGAGAATCCCAGGAACGGGGGAGCCTGGTGGGCTGCCGTCTATGGGGTCGACAGAGTCAGACACGACTGAAGCGACTTAGCAGATAGCAGCAGATAACATCACATACAAATAAACTCAAAATGGATTAAAGGTGTAAAACTAAGGCCAGATACTATAAAACTCTTAGAAAAACACAAGTGGAACACTCTGACCCAAATTGAAGCAACATCTTTTTAGATCCACCTCCTAGAATAATAAAAATAAAAAACAAATTGAACCTAATTAAACTTAAGAGTTTTTGCACAGCAAAGGAAATGTTAGCAAAATAAAAAGTCAACCCTCAGAATGGGAGAAGTTATTTGCAAACAAAGCAACTGACAAGGGGTTAATCTCCAAAATATATAAACAACTCATGCAGCTCAATATTAAATAAGCAATCCAATCAAAACATGAGTGGAAGATCAGACCTCTCTCCAAAGACATACAGATGGCCGAAAAATATGTGAAAAGATGCTCAGCATCACTATTATTAGATAAATGCAAATCAAAAACTACAATGAGATATCTCCTCACATGGATCAAATTGGCCAGCAAAAAAAAATCTACAAACAATAAATACTGGAGATGGTGTGGAGAAAAGAGAACACTCCTACACTTGGTGGGAATTTAAACTGGTATAACCGTTATGGAGAACAGTATGGAGGTTTCTTAAAAAATATAGAACTACCATCTGATCCAGCAACCCCACTCCGGGGCATATATCTAAATAAAATCATAATTTGAAAAGACAGATGTACTCAAATGTTCATTGCAACACTATTTACAATAGACAAGATGTGTAAGCAACCTAAGTGGCTGTTGAAAGAGGTGAGGATAAGTAAGATGTGTAAGATAGGTACAATGGAATATTACTCAGCCAGAAGAACAAAAAAATGCCATTTGCAGCACTTGTGGGACCTAGAGATTGCAATTCTGAGTAAAGTTAGTCAGAGAAATACAAAAATCATATGATATCACTTATATATATTACTTTGCCAACTAAGGTCCATCTAGTCAAGGCTATGGTTTTTCCAGTAGTCATGTATGGATGTGAGAGTTGGACTGTAAAGAAGGCTGAGCACCGAAAAATTGATGCTTTTGAACTGTGGTGTTAGAGAAGACTCTTGAGAGTCCCTTGGACTGCAAAGAGATCCAACCAGTCCATTCTAAAGGAGATCAGCCCTGGGATTTCTTTGGAAGGAATGATGCTGAAGCTGAAGCTCCAGTACTTTGGCCACCTCATGCGAAGAGTTGACTCATTGGAAAAGACTCTGATACTGGGAGGGATTGGGGGCAGGAGGAGAAGGGGACGACAGAGGATGAGATGGCTGGATGGCATCACTGACTTGATGGGCGTGAGTCTGAGTGAACTCCGGGAGTTGGTGATGGACAGGGAGGCCTGGCGTGCTGCAATTCATGGGGTTGCAAAGAGTTGGACACGACTAAGCAACTGAACTGAACTGATATGTAGAATCTAAAAATAATGTTACAAATGAATTTATTCACAAAATAGAAATAGGCTCACAGACGTAGAAAACAAACTTACGGTTATAGGGGAGAGGGTGGGGAGGGATATACTGGGAGATGGGAGTTGACATATACACACTACTATATATATATAACTAATAAGGACCTACTGTATAGCACACAGAACTCTACTCAATTCTAAGTAATAACCCATACGGGAAAAGAACCTAAAAATAGTGGATATATGTGTATGTACAATTGAATCACTTTGCTGTACACCTGAAACTAACACACTATTGTAAATCAACTATACTTCAAGAAAAAAATTAAAAGAAAGAAAGTACTGGCAAAAAAAATATTGTTTAAAGATCTAAAGTAAAACTTGTTTTTTTGTTTTGTTTTTCTTATGTTTTATCTGCCTTTCCCTATATGTCTGTTCAATTATTTTTGTTACCCACTGATGGACCCCCTCCACAGTCCATAGTCCAAATCCAAATAACTGACTTAGTTCATTAACTCTTATTGATATTAATTACTAACAGAGCACTTCTGCAAAGCTTCTCCATGCATTACTGACAATATTGCAGATTCCACCTTTGTATCATATACCAGTAAGTGATCTGAAGCAAGAGTTTTGGGTAGAACAGCTAAATTCAGGGGAAGATGAACATGGCACCTATCTTGAGTGAACTGTCCAATAACTGACCCTTCCTGTAATACCTCCTCTATGCTTTCTACTGACCCATATTTCACATACTTTTCAAAGAACAGCTCTTGTTGCTTTTCTTTATGGAACTCTCTCAACTATTTCAGGTTGCAGCATACAGACTGCAGTGGCAAAGATATGAGGTCTGACATCACACAGGTCTCACAATCATCACAGAATTCATACCTTAGGCCAGGTGCTTTCCAACTTAAGTGTGTATTAGAATCTCCTAGAAAGCACATTTCTGAACCCCAGTCCCAGAGATCTGACTCAACAGGTCTGGGTTAGGCCTTGAAATCTGCATTTTTAAACTAACTCCCAGGAGATGCTGATTGTGCTTGTCCATGGAACACACTTTGAAGACAGCTGCCATAGTTTACTCACCTTGTAGTTACAGGGTTCTGGACTGATTAATTAGTTTCTATTTGTAAAGTGGGGATGCTAATAGTATTTTCATTGGGCTGCCATGCAATTCATATGATTTATGAATAGATTCCATATCAAAATAGATTCCAATCAAAATACATTCCATGTTTGTTTTATAGTAGCAATAAAAATTAACTGATCTACCTTGCCTTTCTGTGATCTTTCTTACATATGCAATTAACAATGAAAATTCAATCTGTGATTTGATACTTCCTTAAAATTAATTCGACACTGATATAAGCTTGCTGCTGGTGGTATATCATGGCTCTTCAATTAGATTCCTGGTCACTCCAGAGAGGTTGCACAACTCCCACAGTGCTCTCCATACTGGATGCACTTTCAGCCCAACGGAGAGGCAGTGGGGTGACAGGGTTAAAAGCAGACACAAGGCATGAGAGGGCCTGGGACAGAATTGCAGCCCTGAAACTTAGAATCTATGTGACCTCAAATGAGTTATTTAGCCTCTTTCTTCCTCAGTTTCTTCCTCTGTAAATTGGGAACAATCATGAGTTTCCTCAGAAGCATGTTGTATTAAATGAGGCACTATATGTAAAGCACTTGAAAAGCACCTTTTTATGTCAACTGAAAGTCTCAGAGATGATCTCATTGGCCTCCCTTTATCCATGGCACACAGTTACTTTGGTAAACACATTTTCTGAACACATCCTTTTTGCATATGATAAAATATAGCCTTGGGGTATGCTCAAGAAAGAAAACATAAGTGCAGGACTAGAACTATCGAATCAGCTACTGTATAAACATAATGAGTGAAGCATTAATATATACCCAGAGCAATGTCATTTCCTTCATTGTTTTACCACTGTTTACTCGTTTCTCTTCCCTGCTAGAATTCACCTATTTGATCATAAGCATGTTACTTTTTCAATAAACCAGGAAGGGTGTGGCTATCACAACAGAAAGAGCACAATTTGTAGTCAGACTTCTTTAAGTTCAATCTTCTTCAAACCAGTATGTCAAAGTGGGAAAGTTCCAAGAGTGGAAATAAAACAAAACTTGATAGTATCAGTTACCATGAAGTATCATAGTAAAGATGATATTTGATAATGTATGTAAAAGCACTTGGCATAAAGTAGGTAGTCAGTTAATAGTACTTAGTATTCTTTTTTGAATCCCTGGCATCTTCCACCATGAGTAATGTAGCCTTAGCACTTGAGAATGTTTTTGAAAAAAATCAATGTATAAATTCAGCAGTGTGGTGGTACTTCATTTTCAATGTTGATTAATTCCAGATAACAAATCAGCGTGTTCAATAGCACTAAGTCACCAAGTCATAGATCTCCCCACATCATCTGTAGAAGATTATGACTGTCCATTAAACAAACAGACTAATTGCTCTGTGGGTTAGTTTAACCCCAGGACACAATCATATGTGATAAGAAACTCTAACTACACTCTTGCCTTTCCAAGATATTTTCCTATTCTGTTTTGCTCATCTCCATGTAAGGCAATAAGTTACTTTATTGCAATAGGATAAACCCCATCTTAAAGCAATGTCTGAGGGAATTCTAAAAGAGCGTGTTCTGGAATGAGTGTAATTATTGGTTGTGATTCTTTGGACAAGTTATTGAAAACATTTCCGGGCCTCAGATTTCACATGGGTCTAATAGGAACTATAATACTCACTAAACTGTCCTGTAATGAGATTTATATGTCTGTCTAGTCCTTTTCCTGGCTCTTTATTTTTATCCCTAGAGTTCCCTGCTGAAGATGCCTTGATGATCCCAGTTCTTTCTGTTTAGATAGTAAAAACATTTATCAGTGTGGATTTCCTCTTACGTGAGGCTCCCCTTCAGATAGTCTCACATACAGCCTTGTTGGTATGCAGTGTGAATGTGGCAAAAGCCAAGTCACACAGTTCCTGCAGTGTAGTCCTGGGTCTGGGAAACAGCTGCCCAGCCAAGGCAATATTCATTCAGGTGTGGCCATGTGCCAAGGTGGTTAAACAGTGGGCACACCTTCGCTACTCTTTTCCCCATCTGCCAGTTGGATACAGAGGACTCCAGGCCCCAGGAGATGGTAGAGCCGTAATCCAGGGTCACTGTGGAAGGAAAAGCCTCTGGCCAAAAGTAAACAATTGCACCAAACTATTTCATGCAAGAGAAAGAAATTTCTATTGTATTGAGCCACTACAACTAGGGGTTTGATTTGTTTGAGTACCTAACATTACGTTTAAAATGTGGTAGAGAAATAGTTTCTCTTAGAATGGCTATGGGTCCTCTGTATATAAACTTGGCAGAAGATGTTGTACTAAGAAAAAAGTAATAACTATTATATAAGTGAAAGTTATACATTTCAAACCTTCAAGCTATATGGGATCTGCAGCGATGTTTAATTTGGCCTTCAGTTGTTAAAGACATGGAATTAGTGGCCAATGTTTTCTAAACAGATTTTACATAAAACTTGGAATGTTCAGCTTCTTTTGAAAACTTGGAGAATTTGACCACACTATTCGAGTTCCTAGGCTGCACGAATTAACCACAGGTGAGGAGCTGGTGACCAGTAGGTTTCCACCATTCCATTCCTTCAGTCTTGTCAGCTATTCTTGTGTATAAACTTACAGATTTCATCAGTCAGAGTCTAACCAGGAATACAGAAACCAAAACAAACACAGGGAACTAGGATTAATAACACAGCTGATGGAGGAGAGGAGAGAATCACGGTGATTGTGAAATAAACCAGAGGTTGACACAGCAAGAAGCTGCTTCTACTACGTGGCTGGAGAGAAAAAGGAGACAGTGTTGTAGAAGCCCAGGGGCTGTACTACTCCAGGTACTGGAATCTGAAGGAGATGCCCCTGTTGCTGGAGAGGCTGTTGTTGCTGTGTTAATCACTGAGTCATGTCTGACTCTTTGCAACCCCAGACTATAGTCCACCAGGCTCCTCTGTCCATGGGGAGTCTCCAGGCAAGAATACTGGAGTGAGTTGCCATTTCCTTCTCCAGGGGATCTTCCTGACCCAGGGATTGAGCCCCAGTCTCCCACATTTCTGGCAGATTCTTTACCATCTGCCACCTTGCCCTCTGGGTTCCTACTGTGACCTCACCCAGCAGGAAATCAGCTAACTTAGGGTATGGGGAAAACATTCACCCTTTGGGGTGATTCCTTCTGACACAGAGCAGGGCAAGGAAGAGAAGGCATAGCTATCTGAAAGCAAACCAGCCTAGATCCTGGACCCACGCCTGCTTTAATCACGTATAATGTCTGCCTGGTCCCTGACAGTGTTTCAGTGCGTCGTGTCTTTAGAGCATGAGAAGATAGACTTTTCAGTTTCTCTTCAGAGAAGTCGCTTTCCCACTTATTTGTTTTTCTTATTTCAATGCATTAGTATTGAGAAAATCACTTTATTTGGTTTCTTTTTTTCTTTAAACAGTGAAACTTTATTTTCATTGGTAAACACCCATCCAAAATAAATCAACCAAAAAAATGTGGAAACTTCCATCTGAGTATGTGATAATTTCTACTTAGAGGCTCTAAAATTTAAACAGAACAACGCAACAAAAAAAAACTGTCACTTACCAAGCTTAGATGGACTCAGAACACAAAGCTTAACTACCCTCCAAGAATGAAGAAAACAGAATTCCTCTTATTCTCCTTATAAAAAGAACAAACGCTGTTTTATCCTACCACGAAGACTATCTATAATTGAATCTAAAAATACAAAGTATTACAAATTTAAGCTTTTAAATAGACATGTTCATTTACTATATGAAACTTTATTTTTAATTTGAGGTGTAGCCAATTAACAATGTTGTGGTAGTTTCAGGTAGACAGCAAAGGGACTCAGCCATACATATACACATAACCATTCCCCCTCAGACCCCACTTCTGTTATTTGGTTTCTTAAACTTTGCTTTTGTATGTCATGAGGAAACCTTCCCTAACCTTCAGAGTTATGCCAGGGTAAGATCAACAGTATATACAATACTACCATTTACTAAACACAGACTATGTGTCAGGTCCTGTAATGTGTGATTGATCACAATAACAATATTTGCAAAGTATTGTTTCCCTCATTTTAGACCTGAATCTCAGGTCAGTTAAGGAAATATCCAAGGTCACATGGCTGACAAGTGACAGACAGAATTTCCATCAAGATCAGCTAGACCTCTTTGGACACAGTTATTGCTGCTGCTGCTAAGTCGCTTCAGTCGAGTCCGACTCTGTGCGACCCCATAGACGGCAGCCCACCAGGCTCCCCCATCCCTGGGATCCTCCAGGCAAGAACACTGGAGTGGGTTGCCATTTCCTTCTCCAATGCATGAAAGGAAAAAGTGAAAGTGAAATCACTCAGTCGTGTCCGACTCTTCGCGACCCCATGGACTGCAGCCCACCAGGCTCCTCTGTCCATGGGATTTTCCAGGCAAGAGTACTGGAGTGGGGTGCCATCACCTTCTCCAGTTACTGCTGCTAGATAGTCTCTATTTCAAACTAATCTTAAGTTTTTTTTCTGTGGAATTCTGGATATATAGTTGTCCTGAATGCCTCATCACCAACTGCTTATCACTTGATGTGATTGCCTAACATAACTCTTTGTCTATACAATAACGAATACATGGTTAGTTAAGAACCTTTCCTGATAAGGCCAATCACATTTGTATTTAAAAAAAAAAAGTTCTGCTGAAACATTTTGTTGAGAAAAATTTGCATTCCAGTTCAGGAAAAAAATGATAGATTCCTTTCAACATGTATCAATGTACTGTTACTGCCCAGACATATATAAAGATACTGAGAAATGTAGGATGGTTTCAAGAGAACATATTTTGGAGAACACACAGAGAAGATTTAGGGATGAAGAAGATTCCATATTGGGACTGTGATGCAGGTAAAATAATAGCAGTGTTAGTTACCTTAGAAATTAAGTATGTGATACTTTTGCTTTTCCTCTCTCCTCTTTTATTTAAGTCACTACCCAAGACTGCTATTTCTGCAAATACTAGACTACCTGGCTTTTCAAAGCATATAAGTAACATTCAATTCATATAAAAGTTTAATTTTAGTTTCTTTTTACATATTTTTTTCTGCTCTGTTTCACATCGATGATGACTCTATTCCTTTTGAAATACTTTACCCCCATTTTTTCAGACACAACCTGCTTTTGGCCCTCCTCCATCTTAAGTACATTTGTCCCAATTCCTAAAGTGTCCTCTCATTCTGCTGGGAGGCAGGGCAGTTTAGTGGTTGCAAGCACAAGCTCTGGAGCCAAACCACCTGGACACGAACCTTGATTTTGCCATTACTAGCTCTCTGACTTTGGGCTGCTTACAAAAACTCCCCTCGCTAGACATTTGTGGTACAGAATATTAAGATCTTAATACATTATGTATTCAATCTTAATACATTAAGATTGAAAAGTTTGAGTGGAGGGGCAACATGGCAGAGTAGAAGGACCTTGAACTTATCTCTTCTCATGAGCACACCAAAATCACAAATAACCACTGAATAACCATCAATAAAAAAAAGACTGCAATCTACTAAAAAAGATAGTCTGTGTCCAAAGACACAGGAATCTATGAGACAAATTTATAAAATGGGAAAGGTCATGGTAAAAGCCAACATACAGTAAAGGTAGGAAATCATCCACACACAAACATAGTATTACGAATGCAGGATATTTAAAGTACATTTGAAATTAAGAGATCAGCAACTTTAAACAATCATATCTGTACACCATGTACTTTATATCATGTACTACACATAAAATATAGATTGCTATACCAAAACCTCATGGTAACTGCAAACCAAGAATCTATAATACACACAAAAATGGAAAACAAATCCAAACACAACACTAAATACAGTCATCAAATCACGAGAACAAAAGAGAAAAGGAAAACAAAATAATTCTCCAATATATCTACCTTAACACTTGTACTTTGAGCCTGCATGCTTCCTTCTGCTCAGATCCTTAACAAGGTACTATAACAGCTACTCAACCCTCCAACCAATCGGGTCAGAATTCAAAGAACCTGGAGCAGCTCTGAGGTCCATAGACTCACATGATTCCTTCAATATTAAACATAACAGTAACTGCCACTTAATTAAGCATTTTGAGTCCTCTATTAGACTTTGGATATGCATTCATTTTCATTTGCCTAGGAAGACTACCTGAGGATAAAGTTACTCAAGATCACACAAACCCAACTTGGATGCTAGAACCCATGTTCTTTCTATGTCAATGCTTATGAACAGGGACCTCTCAACCTGGGTCTCTAGCTTAAAGTGTCTGCTTCCTCCTTTTCAGTCTGTAACCCTATTCTGAATATAGACAGTCTTGATTGAGTTCTCTGACATCCATGTATATCTTATTGGGCCCCACTCTGCAACGGTTGGACCTGACTTGTGGACTAGCCGAAGTTCTGCTTCTTCAGGAATGAGTTTCTGGCAACAAGCTAATTGGTCAGTGGTCACTGTCCAGACCAGTATTACTGTCCCCGTCACCACCACAGAAGTTCTGGGGTGGAGCTAGTTCACCCAAGTAGATCTACCTACAATGCCTACTCCAGCATACGTGCTGATGAGAGATGTTTGAATGTCACCTCCCGTGAGCCAACATTACATTAAGCACCACCTAAAATTTATTGTTGAACTTGAATGGTACACATCCACCCTGGACCCTGGATGTGGGACTGACATCCAAGTCCACATCAGATCATGGCCAAATATGTTGACATAGTTAAAAAGAACTTGTATAAAATATATACCAAGAGATAACAAATGTGAGATGTACAAAGAGACACTCTGGATTCCTGCAGAACCTTGGGTTGTCGGTCCTAGTTCACACTGTCAGTGGGAAATTCACCCAACATAGGTTTGTAAAATTATCAGTGGTGATAAGGAAGTTAGAAAAAGTAGCAATTGGTAAGGCTGAGTCACAAATAGTCACAGCCGGGAGCATCTCATCCTACAGGCACTAGCGACACCACACATTAGCTTTACTCAGTGTGAGTGAAAATCACCTGTGGCTCTTGTTATACTGTAGATTCTAAGTCAGTACATCTGAGGTAGGGCCTGAGGCTCTGCATTTCTGAAAGCTTCCCTAACACACTTATAGCCACTGATTCTCAGACCACACTTTGCATAGCAAGCCCATAGACCTCCTTGACACAGGTTTATTAATAAGAAGGAAAAAACAAACAAACATAGTTGACTTACTTAGATTGAAGTCACATGTAGGTGGCACTACAATCCTCCAGCCAAGGTGCATGATCTTACCCTAAAAATAATCATTTATAGAGAAAAAAAGACCAACCCAGCACTCAGTCTCAGAGTATGAGGGAGATGGAACCTCTGGTTGAGGGGTCTGGGCAGCAGTCATAGAAACAGCAATAGCGGTGTTCCGCTGAATATCTGCATTTGAAAAGCAGAGAGGGTAGCCTGGGGTATTTCAAACCAGGCCCGGGGACGCCAGGCCAAGGAGACGAGACTTACTGGCACAGAAAAGGCAAACTCAAATTCTAAGCAACGAGCAGTGAAAGAATCAGCACAGGCAAACCAACACTGCCAAAGGCGAGCGTAGGGTCACAAACGTCCAGAAGGCAACCAGGCCAGTTCTCAGATGTGGGAAGTGAACTTACCTGCTTATCTTCAGCTTCCAGAAGGAACTGAACAAGGAAAAAGTGTCCTAGTCCCAGACTAGGACAGCAAAGAACCCAAGACGGGATGAAGTGCTGGAGCTGACAAACTCAACTCTGTTACTCACATTGAATATGCTAAAAAGATATGTCTTAAATTATGTCGTAAAGTTATGTCCTACTGAACCAATGAAAGGCCTGTATTCCTTCTTACCAGCGTGGGGCAGAATCAACACATGTGTAAATAAAGCGGCTCTAGTGGGAGTTGGTGATGGACAGGGAGACCTGGTGTGCTGCTATTCATGGGATCGCAAAGAGTTGGACACGACTGAGCGACTGAACTGAAATGAACTGAACTGAATACTGGAGTGGGTTGCCAGTTTCTCCTCCAGGGGATCTTCCCCACCTAGGGACAGAATATGCATCTCCTGTATTGCAGACAGATTCTTTACAGCTGAGCCACCCAGGAAGCTAAAGAACTAGTGAAGACTAAATGCTGCGCGGGCTCAGGAGGGCCTAAAGGAGCTATCCCACGTTGAAGGTCAGGAAGGGCAGCAGTGAGGGGATACCCCTCATCCAAGGTAAAGAGCAGCAGCTGGGCATTGCTGGAACAGCCGTGAAGAGATACCCCATGTCCAAGGTAAGAGAAACCCAAGTAAGACGGTAGGTGTTGCAAGAGGGAATCAGAGGGTAGACACACTGAAACCATACTCACAGAAAACTAATCAATCTAATCACACTAGGACCACACACTAGCCTTGTCTAACTCAATTAAACTAAGCCATGCCTGTGGGGCAACCCAAGATGAGCGGGTCATGGCGGAGAGGTCTAACAGAATGTGGTCCACTGGAGAAGAGAATGGTAAACCACTTCGGTATTCTTGCCTTGAGAACTCCATGAGCAGTATGAAAAGGTAAAATGATAGGATACTGAAAGAGGAACTCCCCAGGTCAGTAGGTGCCCAATATGCTACTGGAGATCAGTGGAGAATTAACTCCAGAAAGAATGAAGGGATAGAGCCAAAGCAAAAACAATACCCAGATNTTCTCAGGTACACCCTCCTCTGGGAATTGTGCCTTCACAATAGCATTTACACAGATCACAGAAACATCCGGAAATAACTACAGTTTAACTCTGCTTTTCCTCAAATCAGAGGATGATATTCGTGTGACTTTCCATCAGGAACAAGTTAGTTTGTGAGCACTTTTCTACATTAATGCTGAAGTTGTATGTTAATGTGAAATTATGTTCTAATCAGGTATTTAAAGATTATTGGGGAAAAGTGATAACAGAATCATTGTTCCTGTTACTGTTGTTGTTATATTTGAATCTCAAGTAAATACTCATTTTCATACATTTAACAAGTTGCATGAATCAATTGCATGAATATGGTCTATGACTGAGATTAGTGTACCATTTGTATGAACAGAAATACTAATTACTGAATTATGTCATGGACAATGAAACCCTAGTTCCTTGTATATGTAGAACTTAACATCAGAAGCACAAATGATTTTTACTATACTTCCCTCAAACTTTACATTTGTTTTATTCCTTTTCCAGTCCCAAATACATATTTATATTCTGTATCTGCATCCTTCTGATATTTTTGCATGATGAAAACAGCAATATTAGTAAGCTCTACCACTTTGTTGAGTTTAGCCAGCAACATAATATCTAATATATTAACAACAATATACAACTTGTTGTTAAAATTCTGCCAATATATCTTCTAGCTACTGTTTCAACCATTTGGAATTTGTACTTATACCACACTTATACATATTTTTATACCAATGCTCATTTAGGAAGCAACCATACACTCTTAGTAAAACCATAAGAAGTTCACCGGTGCTTTTTTGTATAAGAAACTATAGTTTCTATCATCTAATTATGTATTTTAGTAGCAAACTCACACTTTACCTACTTCAGTTGTGCTTGCTATCTTTTATCTTTCCAAACCACCTATTCTCAATTGCCGCAGTCTCTTTCCAAAAAGGACTCTTAAATCCTCCATAATATGGAAACAGGGAAGAAGCAGAAATCTTCTTCTAATCTTGGTGCTATAAGAAGACAAGTCACATGCAAAGGAGCTCATTTTATGACACAAGAAGGAAACTTCAGAGTAGGCAAAAAGAAGAGAATGCCAGGAGTCTTTTTAAAGCAATTTCCCTGGATCATTTAGTACAAGAGGAAACCAAGATCAGAGACTGTAGAGGAAAATAATTGTCAGGGGATAGGAGTCTAGATATCATTCTTTTCACCCTAGCACATTTTTTGATGTTCCATAGCATCTTTTTTCTTTTTTTTAACTTGATTTTTATACTGAAGGATAATTGCTTTACAGAATTTTGTTGTTTTCTGTCAAACCTCAACAGTGTCCTGTGGACTTATAAAGATACCCAGCTGCTTCTGAGACTCTGACTTCAGTTTGCTGATCCTCAGGAGGCAGGAGTAGAAGTATGTTGAGTCAGGGATAGTGCTCAGAACTGCAGCAAGGTCCCAGTATAACCAGTTGGGTAAATATAGTTCACTGGGTTCTAGAGGATCTACCCCAGCACTGGCTGCAATGAATCATAATACCTAGATGTATGAAACCTTGTCAAATTCTTTGTGGAGCAAGACAAAAAACGATCCCATTTAGGATACTCTAGAGTAACATTAGACACTCGTAGGTGTTGGACAAAGGGGTCCATGGAGTTCAGGATTTTGCCTAATCTGCTCAGAGCACTGGGAAAACATCTTTCCAGATGGCAGGAGTTGTAGGTGAAAGCCACAGAGTTAGTAATTTTCTGCCACCAGAGTTTCATATGGCTGAATAAGTTAGAGGAGCTCAAGAAAATGTCTTGCTAAGAAGAGCTCTCTGAGTTGAACTTGTATGAATGGTGGCTTTAAAATGATCTTTATTGTGATCTGAAAGGGGTAAGATTGCAGCTGTGGGTAAATGAATTATATGGTCTGAAAGCTATAGAAATAGTAGAATGGGGTATTTTGAGTTGAGGTGTAGACTGCATTAATAAAACATGGTAGCTGGCAAAGTACCTCAGCCGCATTGTCATTATGAAATGCGGCACCATAGGCACCTCTGTTTGCATTCATGCTATTTATACAGAGAAGCTGGCCTTCCGATGGGAATTATTATTCAAGCAGTGGTACGTTGATGTGAAGGTTGTTAAAAAATAGAGATCGCTAGATGGCCAAGGTCCAGGACACTTGGTTTTGTCAGTTGTTATGGGAGGGAAACTGATCTTTCTCAGCTCTATCCCGCTGGTGGTAGATAATATTCCCTTAAACAGCCCTCCCTGTTCCACTATAACCAGGCTACACTGTTTCCCTGTCCTCTCCTGCCCTGTGCTGTTCTTGTCTCTTTAAAGGGCCAACCCAAACATGACCTCCACCTCTTCCTCTCTGTCTTGGTCCACCAAACATCAATTTTCTGTCCGTGTTAAACCTCTGCCTTGTCTTTCAAATCCACTGCACACCATTGCTTTCTATTTCATAAGCTATGTTCTATAGGATGTGTTTCTTTGCCCGGAAGGAAGGACTGCAGTAGCACCCCAGTAATAGGAAAAAAGCACCAGTGAGTTAAAGGGTGGAGCTCAGGGTCGTACTGCTGCACTAAGAGGTAAGAGCTGTTATTAGAAACTCTATTGACAATAGCAATACAGNGCTTTCTATTTCATAAGCTATGTTCTATAGGATGTGTTTCTTTGCCCGGAAGGAAGGACTGCAGTAGCACCCCAGTAATAGGAAAAAAGCACCAGTGAGTTAAAGGGTGGAGCTCAGGGTCGTACTGCTGCACTAAGAGGTAAGAGCTGTTATTAGAAACTCTATTGACAATAGCAATACAGAAAATAAATATAATGAATGAGAGTGAGTAAGAAAGTCTGAACCAGTTCAAAATGTACATCTATCTAGGTGCTTTCCCCAGTGGCTCAGCTGTAAATAATCCACCTGCAATGCAGGAGATGAAGGAAATGCGGCTTGATCCCTGGGTCAGGAAGATCCCCTGGAGTAGGAGGAAATGGCAACCCATTTCAGTACGCCTCCAGTATTCATGGACAGAGGAGCCCGGCAGGCTGCAGTCTGTAGGTCAACAGAGTCAGACACGACTGAACATAACACACATCTATCAATCGATCCATCATCTAGCTAGCTATATTTCTATCTATATACATATTAAACCAGTTCGGAGGTTCTTACACTCTCATTCATTCATTTTATTTTCCATACTGATAGATAGTTATAGACACAGATGATATAAGTATACAGCTAGAGAGACACTATTGTCTACCATACTGGGTTGAAAACTTAGGCATCATAATTTGTTCAATAAATAAAAATTCACCAGTTGTCTTTATAATGTGTAAATGACCAAAAGTTCAATATGACTTGTTCTACAAGGATTCTTCCACATAAAAATGTCTTGCATTTCAAAATGCAACTTTATATATTTATTTTCATACCATTTATTTGAGCTTTTCACCAGTGTGTTAAATTATGGAGTATTCAAACTGGAGTCAATTTGGAAAAATCTGAGCACTTTGATCAAGTTAATACCAAAGGCATTCTTCCAGATAAATTTTGCCAGAAAGGATTTTTATTTTTTTTCCCCCTCCATTCAGGCTCTGATTAATCTAAGAAACATAATTGGCAAAGTAATGTTATTGATTTGCACTCAGAAATTATTCTTCCTTGTCTATAAGTTTTGCTTATTTATAATTTGAGTGTGTGTGTGTACTGGTCGCTTAGTAGTGTCTGACTCTTTGCAGCCCTGTGGACTATAGCCCACCATGCTCCTCAGTCCATGGAATGCCTGAGGCAAGAATACTGGTAAGTGTTGCCAATCCCTTCTCCAGGGGATCTTCCTGACCCAGGGATCAAATCCTCATCTCTTGCATTGCAGGCAGATTCTTTACCTACTGAGTCACCTGGGAAGCTGGAGTAATAAATGTCTACAATTTAATAAATTTAGAATGATAAATCTGATAAATATGGAATACCTCTAATTTAAGAATTATAAAAGGAGAGTACCAAAGATGCTAAAACAATAAGATCTAATGCTAAAGTTATATTGTTTCAGTGTTTCCTAGAGCATGAAAGATGAATGTGCGCATGTGTAGCACTTATCAAAGTCACAGAATAAAAAACCACCTCCAAACCAGGTTAGATAAAATAATCAAACTTCACACCAAGTCCAGAATGATTAAAAACTCACTGCCGACACCTTATGACCCCACATTCAGTATCTTATACATGCTATAAAGCTGGTAAGCATCAGACCATGCTGAGTAATATAAAAGATTTGCTGGAAAACACAGCTTTCTGAGAGATATCTGAAGATGGAAGCACAAAATCCCTGCTCCACTAGAGAGCACTAATGACCAGACTCCCATTGCTGGAACTTTGGCAGAGATAATTTAACTTTTTATCCATCTCCTCAATACACTTTAACCATTTCACCGAAGAAGCATGGGACTTTACTGATACATATGAGGAAGAATACTCTAATAGGATCTTTAATAGAGAAGATGCTTCAGTGTTTTGACTTATGATAGTATCTGGCCAAAAATATAGAAGTAGATTGCAAAATCATTCATATCACCTTGTCTTTTTTTTTTTTAAACTCCAACATACCACCATAGGACTTCAAAATTGCAAACAATGTCAACACTAGTAGGGGAAAAATGATAAACATGACAGTGTGGGATATGATGTCATTCCACTGCTCAAAATGCTGACTTGGTATCAGCCAGAGTTATTTAATGCTCCCTGAGGTTCACTGGCAATCTTACAGGGATCTCCTAGTTTTTAGACACTGAAGAAATCCAGAAAGCAATAGCTGGATTATTACACCATTATCAAAAAACTACAAACCAATTGGGTAGAAGTGATGCTGATGGGTATTAAAGATATTACATTTCAGTAACACAGAACTAAAAATAACAGTTTAAAAGCTTCCAACTAAACTAATTTTTTAAACTTCAACTTGCATTTGTTTTATGCTGAATTTATTCCCAGGAAATATAATTTTGCTTCATTTCTTCAGGGATATCTTCTTCTGTGCAAACCCAGCTTGTGATTTAAGAACCATAGGTTCTTTTTCAGTTGATCATCTCCCTGTGACAGGGTGAGTTCCTGTATGAGTTGATTCAACCATGAGCTCTGTGAATAAACAGCACACCCTAAGGGGCTTTGTTCACCTATATGAACATAATGATTAGAGAATCTACATTAAGTTCAATGTTATTCCACATTTTTAAGCAAGTGCAGCAAAAAGTCAGCACTATTTCTGCAACACTGACCATGTGCTCAGACCCACTGTTTTTTCTAGGCAAACATACCAGTTCCACCATGTAGCAATGGAATGGCAAGAACTTGTTTCTATAAAGTGATATCTTTCTGATACTTTGTGGCTTTTCAGATATGTATATCCTTGATGGCTTGAGTTCACAGGTGTTCTTAAGGTGGTCACAAACATTTAAAACTCTTGATTTGCATTATTTTGTGGAACTTTCTAGGTCAAGTGCATAGCCTAAGAGATCACCTTAGGCTACCTGTGGGAAGAGCAAAATGAAATATTTTTGAAAAGTATATTTTTATCATGTCCTCAGAAAACTTGAGAAATGGTGTTCGGTTGAGAAGTCTTGTACAAAAATTTGTTTGGTTGTCAGCTTATTCTGAGTCAAAATCCACAGATAACGATTGAGGACTCAAACTTTGTATTGATCAAATGAGTAGTGGGTATAGAATTTCTCAGACTCGGTTATAAGCATGCTGATTTGGGATCCCTTTGGTGTGATCTCATTCCCTTTGCTGTGGGTCTCACGTATTTCATAGTTGGCTCCATAGTTCCTGCTTAAATCTGTGCTCTTGCCTATTTTTCCACTATCATTGAGATACATCAGTCCATTCAATCCATTCAGCTAGAAAATTGTGTCATCAATCTCTCTCCATCCAACTGGCTAAGTCCTAGTGACTCTCCTTTCTAAAATGTATTATTATTTTAAAATTATTTTCATTTATTTATTTTTATTGAAGTATAGTTACTAGCATAGTGTACATCATATATGTATATATACATATATATTCTTTTTCAGATTCTTTCCCCTTATAGGCTATTATAGAATGTTGAATATATAGTGAGTCTTTATTTTATTTATGTATTTTATACATAGTAGTGTGGGTTCTTCTTAAACCCTTCTCAACTCTTTCCTCATTTCTAGCCTCTCTATGATAACTTTAGTTTGACCCTAATTTATCTCACTTAGATTTAGAAATCATTAGTTAGTTTATCCCTCTGTTCCAGTGTAACTTTCCAATTCACCTTCCCTATTAGCGTAGTGTTTTCTCTCTCAACTATCTAAGTGATATGTCATTCCCTACTTAAATGCTCAAATACTTGTATGGCTCCTTATTGCCTGTGAGAGTGCTCTTTATATTTTTTAATATTACAGTATGTTGTAATAAGTGCTAGAGTTGACATACACAAGATATATCCATGTTGCAAAGGTGGATAAGAGCAACGCTACTCTGATGATGCAAAACCTCCTTTATCATCTTCACTACTCATAGGAAGGATCACACCCTTGGAATGAGGGACAATTTACCAAAAAGTAGGTGCTAAAGTAAGCTGAAACTAGAACACAGTCAATCATAAATTCAATTTTTGAGTCTGTTATGTACAAGGTGCACATTTGGACAGGTCACTATACCTTTCTAAACCTAGTTTTTCACCTGTGAATTGGGAATAATTATGCCTGTATTATTATCATTATGACTCATTGGAAAAGACCCAATTGGAAGGCAGGAGGAAAGGGGGATGACAGAGGATGAGATGGTTGTGTGGAATCACTGACTCTATGGACATGAGTTTGAGCAAGCTCTGGAAGATAGCGAAGGAAAGGGAAGCCTGGCGTGCTGCAGTCCATGGGGTCACAAAGAGTTGGACATGACTGAGTGACTTAGCAACAACAATGTCTGTGTTAGAGCTTCTGTGACAGTTTATTAAGGCAATTGATTTAATGCCTTGAACACAATGTCTAGTGCAAAGTAGCAAAGTATGTATCCGTAAGTGTTATTTCTTGTCCCTGTAAAGACACTCAGGAATACAAGAGAATGCCTTATTTTGAAAAGCTATTTCAAGCAGGAAAAAGTACTGTCCTGATGTACTTCACTCCTGTTAATAGCTGAGTAATATTCCATTGTATATGTGTACCACAGCTTCCATTTATGTGTTGTTGGGCATTTAGGTTATTTTCATGTATTGACTATTACAAATAGTGCTTCCATGAACATAGGGGTGCATGTATCTTTTCAGATTATAGTTTTGCCTGGGTATATGCCCAGGAGTGGGAGTGCAGGATCGTATGGTAGCTCTGTGCTGTTCTGTGCCTATCCATGGAGAACAGCATGGCCTATTTGAGGAACTCTAAGTGGCAAGAGGCATGAAAAGGAGAAAAAAACAGATGAGAACTGAGAAGAAAGTGGTGGCTTGTTCTTAGAGGGTCTTATCTCCTATTTCACCCTCTGGTCTTTCTTCTCTTAATCTCATCAATCGAGCCTCTTCAGTTTTCTTGTCATTTTCATTCCCTTCTTAACTAATAGATCATATTCACTGCTTCTACTTCCTCAACCCACCTCAGTCTAGAACCTAACCCTATCACTCCACTGACATTATCACCATCAAGGTCACCAACCAGTTCTAAAGATCTCATCAAATGAACACTTGTCAGTCCACAGTCTTCTGGAACTCTTGGCATGATCTTGCTGTATTACTAGCCTTGTGGAAAGTAACTTCCTTCTTGATTTTCATTAAGTTTTTCACTTTCATGGCTTTATTTGATCTCTCTGGACCTTGGTTTCCCATCTCTTTCAAGAGACTTTAATTCTTTGCTATCTCTTAAATATGTGATTCTGTCCTTGAATCTTTTCTTCCTTCATTCTGATTCTCTCATCTTCAAAAATAACAACAGTCATCCACTATGTACTTATGATTCTCGAATCTAAAATGTATCTGTCAACCACATCTCTCTACTTAAAACTTCCATCTCTCCACTGGACTAAGTTTGATAAGAGCCAAGTCATATCTTTCTTGTTCACTCCTTTACCAGCTGTCTAACTATGGTAGATAGCACTTCTCTCCTCAGTTCCTGGCCCCATGTGACTTTACATTCCCTCCTATAGGGATAGGATTCTTTCCCCCAACAGACTGATATAAGATTCCTTGGAAGAAAAGTTATGACCAACCTAGATAGCATATTCAAAAGCAGAGACATTACTTTGCCGACTAAGGTCCGTCTAGTCAAGGCTATGGTTTTTCCAGTAGTCATGTATGGATGTGAGAGTTGGACTGTGAAGAAGGCTGAGTGCCAAAGAATTGATGCTTTTGAACTGTGGTGTTGGAGAATACTCTTGAGAGTCCCTTGGACTTCAAGGAGATCCAACCAGTCCATTCTGAAGGAGATCGGCCCTGGGATTTCTTTGGAAGGAATGATGCTAAAGCTGAAGCTCCAGTACTTTGGCCACCTCATGCAAAGAATTGACTCATTGGAAAAGACTCTGATGCTGGGAGGGATTAGGGGCAGGAGGAGAAGGGGACGACAGAGGATGAGATGGCTGGATGGCATCATTGACTCGATGGGCATGAGTCTGAGTGAACTCCGGGAGTTGGTGATGGACAGGGAGGCCTGGAATGCTGCGATTCATGGGGTCTCAAAGAGTCGGACACAACTGAGCGATTGAACTGAACTGAACTGATGGCCAAATGACTTGTTTTGTGCAATGTAGTACAGGCAAGTTTACAGTATGTCAGTCCCAACCCTAGTCATAAGAAATGCCATGTCCATCATTAAAAACTCCACAAACAATAAATACTGGGGGTGGTGTAGAAAAGGGAACCATCCTACACTGTTGGTGGGAATATAAGTTGATACAGCTGCTATGGAAAATAATATGAAGATTCCTTAAAAAAAAAAAAAACTAAAATTAGAGCTACCACCTGAGGAGGGCATGGCAACCCACTCGAGTATTCTTGCCTGGAGAATCCCCATTGACAGAGGGGCCTGGTGGGCCAGTCCATGGGGTCCCAAAGAGTCAGACATGACTGAGTGACTAAGCACAGCACCACACAGAGCTGCCATATGATCCTGCACTCCCACTCATGGGCAATACCCAGAAAAAACTGTGATCTGAAAAGCTACATGCACCCCTATGTCCATAGATGCACTATTTGCAATAGTCAAGACATGGAAGCAACCTAAATGTCCATAGACAGATGAATGGAAGCTGTGGTACACACATACAATGGAATAGTACTCAGCTATTAACAGGAGTGAAGTGATGCCATTTTCAGCAGCATGGATGGATCTAGAGATTATCATACAAAGCAAAGGAAGTCAGAAAGAGAAAGACAAATGCCATATGATATCACTTCTATGCTGAATATAAAATAGGACACAAATGAACTTATCTGTGAAACAGAAACAGATTCACAGACAGAGAACAGACATGTGGTTGCCAATGGGGAGGGATGAATTGAGAGTCTGGGATTAGTAGATGCAAACTGTTACATATAGAAGGTATAAACAAGGGCTTACTGTATAGCACAAGAAACTATATTCAGTATACTGTAATAGCCACAATGGAAAAATTATTTTAAAAAGATATATATATATATATATCTGAATCACTTTGCTATGCATTAGAAACTAATTCAACATTAGAAATCAACTATACTTCAATAAAGTAGATTAAAAAAAGAAGTGTCATGTGTTCCTATCCTCCCCACTGGAGGACTCTGTCATGAAAAGAACTTCCACTGAGAAACTGGTGCCCCTTCAGCCTGAAGCCCGGAATAACTCTGATGGAAGAGAACCAGTTGAGCAATCCCTTAGGTTTGCCGAGAGAAACAGCAGCTCCAACCAATCCACAGTTTTGTGAATGAGATGATAAAGGAATATTTTTAAGCTGCTGAATTTAAGTGACTTGTTATGTAGTATCTTTGTAATGATAGCCAACAGAGATACTAGCTACAATGCAACCCTGTGATGGAAAGATAGGGAACACAGGAATAAATTCAGATAAACTTACAGATTTAATGCTGTGGTATTGGAGTTTTTGCCATACTACTTTTATTTCCTCAATGGAGAATGATATACAACTACCTGAGAAGTGGACTGGGTGCAGAAGGAAGAATGAGAAAAAACTGAAATTATAAAATAAAAATGTTAAAGCATGGGGAAGTGGAGTATGAGAAAAGGAAAATGGTTGGTCCTTCAGGCAATTCAGCACTTTTATTCATAAGTTTACCAGCTATACAAATTTTGACTTTTGTGACTCATATTTTTGTGTGAATTTCTACTTAGTCTTAAAAATATGAGTCTTAATTTTCTTTTGAATTTATATTTTTCATATACCAGGGTATGATACTTTGGCATGTTTTTAATAAGTATCTTTCCATTCAGGAGCTCATCTTATAAATATTTTGTCTATAATTGGGGGCACAGAGAATATTTTATTTTTATGTCATAGAGAATGTTTTCTTTGATTGGTGAAATCTGTCGGTCTTTTCCTTGGTTTTAGTGTCCATGCTTCTATTGAAACTTTATAGGAAGTTCAAGAAAATAAAGTTTATTATTATTTTTTCTTTAGAGCTAGATGTCATCATTTTCACATGATGAATTTCATTCAGAAAGATGCAGTCTAGAAAGGTTAGAACACTGACTCAGCAAGTGGTACAGCCTAGGGCAGACTGCTTGACTCCTGGTGAGCTTATGATATTAACTGATTGTTCCAATCCCATCTCTTTTGATCATTTCTAACATTCCAAAGCTAGGGACCCTCAAATTTCATCTATGTTTCACATGACTTTGAGATCATGAGAACAGAAATCTACTTTGCTCTCTGGATAATTTAGAGGAGTAGGCTTTCTGGGTCTTTTCTGGTGGTGCCAAAGTGCAACTCTTGTTTATGACACCCGTGTCTCTACAAGTGTCTCATGGCTTTTTTTTTTTTTTTAAATCTTGGCATATTATTTTATTTTATTATTTTATTATTTTTATTTTTTTTCATCTCAGGTGTACATGAGTTCCCAATCTTGAACCCCGCCCCCCACCTCCCACTCCACATCAACTCTCTGGATCTCATGGCTTTTTTAAAAGTTGAATTTCAAACTGGACCTAAGATACTGGCCTTTTGTTTGAACATGGAATGGGTTTCAAATACTATTAAAAGTTTAAAGCATAACAATATAGTTATCTACTGTAACATGATTTAATATCTTTGGCTGTATTAACGACATTCTATGCAGTTTCTGCTTTTGGAGGGAATCTTTCCAACACAGTAGTATTTTACTTCAGTTGCTAGCGCAAAGAAGGAGCAAAAAGGAAAATAATTTTTGAGAATTTTAAAATGTAAACACTATCATAGAGATGTTGCAACATGGTTGTAGGAACATAGAGGCACCTTATCTGTGTGGATTTCAAAATAAGAAATTCCCCTCAATATCTTTCCAGATGTGTATAAGAGACAGGTATCTTTCCATTCAGGAGCTCATCTTATAAATATTTTGTCTATAATTGGGGGCACAGAGAATATTTTATTTTTATGTCATAGAGAATGTTTTCTTTGATTGGTGAAATCTGTCGGTCTTTTCCTTGGTTTTAGTGTCCATGCTTCTATTGAAACTTTATAGGAAGTTCAAGAAAATAAAGTTTATTATTATTTTTTCTTTAGAGCTAGATGTCATCATTTTCACATGATGAATTTCATTCAGAAAGATGCAGTCTAGAAAGGTTAGAACACTGACTCAGCAAGTGGTACAGCCTAGGGCAGACTGCTTGACTCCTGGTGAGCTTATGATATTAACTGATTGTTCCAATCCCATCTCTTTTGATCATTTCTAACATTCCAAAGCTAGGGACCCTCAAATTTCATCTATGTTTCACATGACTTTGAGATCATGAGAACAGAAATCTACTTTGCTCTCTGGATAATTTAGAGGAGTAGGCTTTCTGGGTCTTTTCTGGTGGTGCCAAAGTGCAACTCTTGTTTATGACACCCGTGTCTCTACAAGTGTCTCATGGCTTTTTTTTTTTTTTTAAATCTTGGCATATTATTTTATTTTATTATTTTATTATTTTTATTTTTTTTCATCTCAGGTGTACATGAGTTCCCAATCTTGAACCCCGCCCCCCACCTCCCACTCCACATCAACTCTCTGGATCTCATGGCTTTTTTAAAAGTTGAATTTCAAACTGGACCTAAGATACTGGCCTTTTGTTTGAACATGGAATGGGTTTCAAATACTATTAAAAGTTTAAAGCATAACAATATAGTTATCTACTGTAACATGATTTAATATTTTTGGCTGTATTAACGACATTCTATGCAGTTTCTGCTTTTGGAGGGAATCTTTCCTACACAGTAGTATTTTACTTCAGTTGCTAGTGCAAAGAAGGAGCAAAAAGGAAAATAATTTTTGAGAATTTTAACATGTAAACACTATCATAGAGATGTTGGAACATGGTCGTAGGAACATAGAGGCACCTTATCTGTGTGGATTTCAAAATAAGAAATTCCCCTCAATATCTTTCCTAGATAAAATTTATTCAGATATCAAGTAAAATTTCTAACAAGTAGTCACTTTGCATTAAGATCTTTAAAAGAATGGCCGAATCAGATGTTGTAAAGAAAAATTTTGTATTCAAATTTGGACATTGGAAAGAGGAGGGAATCATTCTAAATGCTATTTTTCCACAAATCCACCCAATGATAGTCAGCAAAATTATGTTGCAGCCATTAATCCAGACAGGTATAACTTTTTCCACGTGATGATGCGAATGTCTAAACCACCACCCTGCTAACAAGAGCACCGTAGTACTTTTACAAAGACAAAAATATATTCAGCTGGCAGAAGTCCTTACCAGGTTAGGAAATTTTCACTAGTCCTGCTATTTACATTGTGATCATGAATATATATTTCTTAGCCATCAGTATGGGCCATCCTAGGGGTTCAGTTGTAAAAGAATCTGCCTGCAATGCGGGACACCGAAGACTGAAAAATCCCCTGAGTCAGGAAAATCCTCTGGAGGAGGAAATGGCAACCCACTCCAGTATTCTTGCCTGAAAATAATCCCACAGACAGAGGAATCTGGTGGGCTACAGTCCATGGGGTCACAAAGAGCTGGACACGACTAAGCGACTAAAGCACCACCACCAGCAGCCATCAGTATCTGTAGCTTGAGAACACTCAATATCACCCCTGTGGATTATACCTTTTTATTAAAACTCTCCTCAGAGGATTTGTCTTTCAGTAAACATAGCCTGTCTTAGTCTTTGCCAATTTGCATAATGAGCTGTGTGCAGCTATCTGTATGCTTGCATGCATGTGTAGGCCTGTGGCCCAGGTTGTGAATATTTTCTAGGAAACAAGAGTCCTTGGCTGATGAGAAATATATCTTAGAGGGGAGCGAGTCCCTATCAGCTAGGTTTTTGGTTTTTTGTGGGTTTTTCCCCCCGATTTTCCATAGCAAGGGAGTATTGTGGCTTTCCATTTCTGATATTGAATAGAACAGCTTAAACACTTCAGAATGTACTTACGTAGCTAGAATTAGAGGTTATGGGTGAAGGAATCACTGCTATGTTACGGATTAAGTCCAACCAGGTAACATGTAAAGCAGTGAAGCTATAATTAGCTGGGCAGCATATCCACATCTATATTATATTTCTCAGTTGGGGTGCCGACAACATTGCATGTAAACAGAGTCTTTATTGGACTGGATTTTCAGGAATACACACAGGATAGTTACATCCTTGGTCACTGCCAACAATATGCAAGTTATGTACCTCAGTCACTCTGATGATCTGAAATGCCCACCCCCCTTAACTCACACACCTTTTCAGACGTTTCAAAGAGCAACAGGTGACACCCTAGGCTGCAAACCACTAAATAAAAGATTTCATATAGATGTCATTGATACATTTAATACAATTTTCTAAATTTTCCTAAAATGTTACATTTTCTATTCTTCCTGAAGTGTAGGGCAGTTTTTGGTCCGTAATGTTTCACAAAGCACTGTATCCAAGTGGGCTTTTGTTGTTTGCTCAGTGTGGATTCCATCCAGGATTCTCTTTCTGCTGCCACAAACTTTGGGTAGAGATTTAGAGAAACATCTCTAAAAAAGAATTATTTGTGCCTCTCTTCTTTTTTCTCTTGGAGATTCTCTGCTTCCTCCACTCTCTCAACTGCTTTGCGACTCATGATTTAAATACCTTGTCTCCAAAAGGTGAGAGACAGGTTGAGTTGAGTCACCTTTCACCTGAGGAAGAGGTGAAAGGTCCTGAATGATGTTTCTGTGTACCTGGATTAGTAGTGTTGCTAGGCAGGGTGCAAGAAATAATCCATGGAGAAAGTAAAAACCAGAGGAAATAAAAATCAAGAATAAAATGTTGCTAAATAGAGAATATGTAGCCCAGTGGAAGGGGAGGTGGATTTGAACTATTTGCACTACAGAGCAGAGCTGCATATTACCTGTAAGGAAAATCAGGGTCATCTGGGATAAAAAGAAGTATCCTGTTCTCTGTACAGGACTGAGGAAGGCTCACAGGCCCCCCAGCTAAGGAAAATAGCGCTGATGCAGGGAACACAGAGGGGAAATTACATGGACTGATTCCATGCTGAGCCTTCTGCAATGGCTCCAGTCCAGGTTGACCTGACTTCTTGAGTAGTGGATTTTGTTTTTATTTCTGTTTTGAAACTGTCTGACTCAGTTTATCAAGTCCGTAGACTTGTTCTATCCACTTCTGCTTTTGCATATGGGCAATGAACTACACTCATGACCTGAGACAGACAGGGAACCTGACNGTGCTCTGTGATACCTAGAGCAGAGGTATGGGGGGCTGGTGGGAGGGAGGTACTTGCGGGAGGGGACCTATATAATACATACAGCAGAAACTAACACAACAGTGTAAAGAAATTACACTCCAATTTAAGAAAGAACTTATTTAAAAAATAAAATCATAATATTGGATGAGAACTGCCAGGGAGTGAGTATAAACAGATAAGATGTCTAAACTTTGGATTACTGCAGGGGTAAGAGGTTAATAACACAGGAGGTAAACCAGGAATATGGTTTCCTAAAAGCTGTGTGAAGAAAATGCCAAATGCTGCTGATGGGGTCAAATAAAAGTAAAGCCGAAAACTTCGGATTTAACAAGGTGCAAGTCATTAGAAATCTTGACAAGAGCCTAGTTGGATTGCAGTCGTTTCAGTAGATAAAAAGGATATTGTGACACAGCATATACACCATTCTTTCAAGAAATTTTTCTGTCAAAGGAAAGAATAAGCTCCAGGTTGGCAGGGAGAGTGGAATTATATCTGCACATAGATACAGAGGGATATCAATGAGTTCTGATAAGGAGATGAGTGTACAGACACGCACAAAGGTTAGAATCTACGGACCTCTCTTCATCTTAATGGAGGTGTGGGGCCCTTCATCAAGAGATGCCCTAACTGTATAGTTATCCATGTAACCAAAGAGTTTTCGATTTTTTCTTAAAGGCCAAAAGTCCTTACTACCAATTTATTGGCTTCTGTAAGGGGTAAACTCAAATACATAGCAGGCGCCTCTAGTTTCTGTTTCTCCACATACAATAAATGATAATTTCCCATAAATAATCACATAACCAAAGTTTTGGCACATATATCAGCAGAAGTTGATCATGAGGTTGTATTCGGAGCAGTAATAGTAATGGAAGCTTGCCATCTCTTGCCAAACCAATTAGTGGTGAAAATAAAACTGCTCTGACTACAACCCTAGGATTGCCCCTGGCAGCTTCTTTCAAGGCTTTCTGGACCTTTCAGCATCATTATTTCTGTGGACCACTCAGCAGTTTAGGAATACCCTTCCTTTTGGGAATTCCTGTCACTATCTCCCTTCCTGATATCTCTTTCTGAGTCACCTTCCTTGTCTTCTGAAGCTCATCTGTCCCTTAAATAGACTGTAGACATCCCTAAAATTTTCTACTAGATCTCATTCCTATTTTATTCTGTGACAGGGATCTGAATCTTAAATGCCCTCAAGAGACAGAATGTGTCTCCTTCCTCCAAATCATCTTCTCCAACATCCATCAGAGGGACTTCCTCAAAACCCCAAAAGCTGATAGTAAACATCCCATATTCAAAACACCGAATGACCTCTTTTGACTACTGAGCAGTCTTTTTTCACTTAGCATAAGGCTGAACATTGTCCATCACTGTTTTTCTTCTTAGGCAACCGTTAGTTGGAGCCACATTAACACATCAGTTGTGGGTTCTGATATACACTTGCGTTCCTTTGCTTCCCAATATTCTTTCTCCTCTTCTTCATTTGTTAGTCCAGTTCAAAGAAGCCTTCTTTTGTGAGGTCTTTCTGAGAAGCATCTCAGTCCTTCAAATTGCGCAGTCTTTCCCGTTTGCTGTCATGACACTGAGTGTGTGTGTGCTTAGTAACTCAGTTGTGTCTGACTCTCTGCGACCCTATGGACTATAGCCCACCAGGCTCCTCTGTCCATGGGATTATTTTCAGGCAAGAATACTGGAGTGGATTGCCATGCTCTCCTCCAGGGAATCTTCCTGACCCAGAGATCAAAACCCACATCTCCTGTGTCCCCTGGATTAGCAGGTGGATTCTTTACCAGCTTAGCCCCTGGGACACTTTGTTTAACATACTCCCAACAGAGATATTTTCATAGTCTGTTTTTGTGTTACACTTTACCTATTCATTTAAATTCTTCTTAGAAAAGAAGTGAGATAATTGTCATTAAATCTGTGTGTGCATGTTTATGTGTGTGTGTTTTTCCCCTGAGTACTCTCTATTAGATTATTAACTTCTCCAGGGCAGTTTTTTATTCCCTCAGTACTTCATACTGTGCTATGCACATATCTGGTGTTAAAGAAATGCTTATTCAATTAAAATATGGCAGGGAATAATTGAGGCTAGAAAGGAAAAGTGAATGACCATCAGCTTAATAAGGAGATGCCACTAGAATGTGAGTTCCAGAAAAATAGGAATTTTAAACTGCTTTGTCTTTTAGGAGTGCTGTTAAAATTCATTGAATAAAAAAGACTAATATAGGATATTTCACACTTTTATTTCAACACTTAACCTTGAACAACATACAAGAGTTATATGAAAGGTAGGGTTTGCTACAGCCCAATTCAAATGCACTTTTCAGAAATGGTGGCTGCTTTTCTAAGGCTTTTGCAGTCAACCTTAAAAAAATCTGAATATACGTAAAGGAGAAAAATGCTTTCCCAAGCATAATATTACAATAAAATAGTCATTCTTCTTTTCATCAAACTTTTAGGTTTAAAGAATGCTCCCTAATTCTATTCAATTTTTATATCAATCACTCTTGTGGTGAATATTTTTAAATGAATATGGCACTTTTGCATGGATCCATAAATAAACAAAACGTGCACAGCTTTGTTTATGTTAGGAACCTTCTGCTAAGTGTTGCTTCTATTTATTTACTTTTAAATTATGCCAGATTTTTGCAAATTTGAGTCAGTCTGGGGATCAACTTGAAATTTTAAAGACTGGCTATTTACTTTGTTTCTCATACCGCGCAAATATATTAAAGAAATAGTTTTAAGGGCCAGCAGAAGTTACAAGAGGAAATTATTCATGATGGACTTAGTTATGGAAATAGATGTGATACACCATTTCTCTTAATTTATTTTAGCTTCCTCATTCTCTTTGCTTTCTCCTCTTATCCAGAGTTTTTAGCCCCATCCCTTATCTTAAGCTCAAATATTACCTAATTTGCATGCCTAAATGCTAAGTCATTTCAGTCATGTTTGACTCTTCGTGACCCTATGGACTGTAGCCCGCCAGGCTCCTCTGTCCATGGGATTCTCCAGGAAAGAATACTGGAGTGAGTTGCCATTTCCTCTTCCAGGGGATCTTCCTGACCCAGAGAATGAAACTGCATCTCCTACAGCTCCTGCTTTGCAGGCTTATTCTTTACTGCTGAGCCAGCTGAGAAGTCCACCTGATTTGTGTAGCATGACACAATTTTGAGAAGAACCTGAAGGAGTCTGTTAAGGATATGTTAATAAATCAAAGCTTTACCTAAAAACCGTGTTGCTAAAAACAAGCTCTACTTATAGACATTCATAGCTGAAATTATAACTTCACTCATCATAAAGGACTGGTGTCCATGAACTGACTTCTTATCATGTGTAATTTGGCATGATTCATGAGATTTAGAGCTGGTTAGCTTTTCTTAGAGAGCAGAAATGAGGTGATGGAGTTGTGTAGGGTAACAATAAACATTGATACTGGTCTCACCAACATTCATCTAATCCTCCTACTTCCTTCTTCCTCTTTCTTAATTGAACCACAATTAAGTTCAGGTATTTCCTGTCCTTCACACTGGCATGTGCTTCAGGATGATCTCATCTCTAGCTCTATGGATTATTGTTATTATTTAGTCACTAAGTGTTGTCCGACTTTTTGCACTGTAGCCTGCCAGGGCCCTCTGTCCATGGGATTTCCCGAAAAAGAATACTGGAGTTGGTTGCCATTTCCTTCTCTAGGGGATCTTCCTGAGCCAGAAATCAAACCTGCATCTCCTGTGTTAGCAGGTGAATTCTTTACCACTGAGCTACCTGGGAAGTCCAGCTCTATTACCTACGAAACAAGTCAATCTCACTCTCTTTGAGAGTGGTTGATTTAAGCGTGGGCATGTGACCTAATTGTGGCTAATGAGATCGTAGTGGAAGTCAACCTTAGTGCTTCTAGGAAATTATATCCCTAGAGATATACACACAAAAAGACAGTCATTTTCTTTCCTTGATTGCTTTTTGTGCCTGGATATGATGACTGGAACTGCTGCAACAGTACCTGTGAGGGAAGGCTGCCTGAGGGAAGAGCCAAGATGATGGGGAAGGCCGAGTGAAAGAGTGGGAAGAACCTACACCACCCACGACACATTGAAGCCTCAGGCTGTTCCTGCCTGGAGCCTGCCCAACCTGGGGCCACCGCATGCAGGCCACTTTTGAGCCATTTTCTATTACCTGCAGTCGGTAGAAATCTAACAGCTTTCCTTCTCTTTGTGGTTAAGAAGAAAATTACGTTTTCTATGTGAAAAAGACGCAGATACCCAGATTCCTTTTGGAAGTACATTAGTGGCCGTAACATAACTGAAGATTAGCTTTCAGTGGACATTGTTCAAGTTCTGGACACTTGAACTTCAGTAAGGAAAGAAGTGTAATCAATTACTGCTGCCATTGGGTAACAGAATTATTTCATTTTCCCTAATATAAGGTAGCCAACATTACAGGAATAGAATAGCTTTAAAAATAGAAACACTCAAAAGGAAATGCCATCAAATCATCATGCATTTTAAAAGAGCTAAGTTACAAATAGATTAAAAAAAAANTACACCATTCTTTCAAGAAATTTTTCTGTCAAAGGAAAGAATAAGCTCCAGGTTGGCAGGGAGAGTGGAATTATATCTGCACATAGATACAGAGGGATATCAATGAGTTCTGATAAGGAGATGAGTGTACAGACACGCACAAAGGTTAGAATCTACGGACCTCTCTTCATCTTAATGGAGGTGTGGGGCCCTTCATCAAGAGATGCCCTAACTGTATAGTTATCCATGTAACCAAAGAGTTTTCGATTTTTTCTTAAAGGCCAAAAGTCCTTACTACCAATTTATTGGCTTCTGTAAGGGGTAAACTCAAATACATAGCAGGCGCCTCTAGTTTCTGTTTCTCCACATACAATAAATGATAATTTCCCATAAATAATCACATAACCAAAGTTTTGGCACATATATCAGCAGAAGTTGATCATGAGGTTGTATTCGGAGCAGTAATAGTAATGGAAGCTTGCCATCTCTTGCCAAACCAATTAGTGGTGAAAATAAAACTGCTCTGACTACAACCCTAGGATTGCCCCTGGCAGCTTCTTTCAAGGCTTTCTGGACCTTTCAGCATCATTATTTCTGTGGACCACTCAGCAGTTTAGGAATACCCTTCCTTTTGGGAATTCCTGTCACTATCTCCCTTCCTGATATCTCTTTCTGAGTCACCTTCCTTGTCTTCTGAAGCTCATCTGTCCCTTAAATAGACTGTAGACATCCCTAAAATTTTCTACTAGATCTCATTCCTATTTTATTCTGTGACAGGGATCTGAATCTTAAATGCCCTCAAGAGACAGAATGTGTCTCCTTCCTCCAAATCATCTTCTCCAACATCCATCAGAGGGACTTCCTCAAAACCCCAAAAGCTGATAGTAAACATCCCATATTCAAAACACCGAATGACCTCTTTTGACTACTGAGCAGTCTTTTTTCACTTAGCATAAGGCTGAACATTGTCCATCACTGTTTTTCTTCTTAGGCAACCGTTAGTTGGAGCCACATTAACACATCAGTTGTGGGTTCTGATATACACTTGCGTTCCTTTGCTTCCCAATATTCTTTCTCCTCTTCTTCATTTGTTAGTCCAGTTCAAAGAAGCCTTCTTTTGTGAGGTCTTTCTGAGAAGCATCTCAGTCCTTCAAATTGCGCAGTCTTTCCCGTTTGCTGTCATGACACTGAGTGTGTGTGTGCTTAGTAACTCAGTTGTGTCTGACTCTCTGCGACCCTATGGACTATAGCCCACCAGGCTCCTCTGTCCATGGGATTATTTTCAGGCAAGAATACTGGAGTGGATTGCCATGCTCTCCTCCAGGGAATCTTCCTGACCCAGAGATCAAAACCCACATCTCCTGTGTCCCCTGGATTAGCAGGTGGATTCTTTACCAGCTTAGCCCCTGGGACACTTTGTTTAACATACTCCCAACAGAGATATTTTCATAGTCTGTTTTTGTGTTACACTTTACCTATTCATTTAAATTCTTCTTAGAAAAGAAGTGAGATAATTGTCATTAAATCTGTGTGTGCATGTTTATGTGTGTGTGTTTTTCCCCTGAGTACTCTCTATTAGATTATTAACTTCTCCAGGGCAGTTTTTTATTCCCTCAGTACTTCATACTGTGCTATGCACATATCTGGTGTTAAAGAAATGCTTATTCAATTAAAATATGGCAGGGAATAATTGAGGCTAGAAAGGAAAAGTGAATGACCATCAGCTTAATAAGGAGATGCCACTAGAATGTGAGTTCCAGAAAAATAGGAATTTTAAACTGCTTTGTCTTTTAGGAGTGCTGTTAAAATTCATTGAATAAAAAAGACTAATATAGGATATTTCACACTTTTATTTCAACACTTAACCTTGAACAACATACAAGAGTTATATGAAAGGTAGGGTTTGCTACAGCCCAATTCAAATGCACTTTTCAGAAATGGTGGCTGCTTTTCTAAGGCTTTTGCAGTCAACCTTAAAAAAATCTGAATATACGTAAAGGAGAAAAATGCTTTCCCAAGCATAATATTACAATAAAATAGTCATTCTTCTTTTCATCAAACTTTTAGATTTAAAGAATGCTCCCTAATTCTATTCAATTTTTATATCAATCACTCTTGTGGTGAATATTTTTAAATGAATATGGCACTTTTGCATGGATCCATAAATAAACAAAACGTGCACAGCTTTGTTTATGTTAGGAACCTTCTGCTAAGTGTTGCTTCTATTTATTTACTTTTAAATTATGCCAGATTTTTGCAAATTTGAGTCAGTCTGGGGATCAACTTGAAATTTTAAAGACTGGCTATTTACTTTGTTTCTCATACCGCGCAAATATATTAAAGAAATAGTTTTAAGGGCCAGCAGAAGTTACAAGAGGAAATTATTCATGATGGACTTAGTTATGGAAATAGATGTGATACACCATTTCTCTTAATTTATTTTAGCTTCCTCATTCTCTTTGCTTTCTCCTCTTATCCAGAGTTTTTAGCCCCATCCCTTATCTTAAGCTCAAACATTACCTAATTTGCATGCCTAAATGCTAAGTCATTTCAGTCATGTTTGACTCTTCGTGACCCTATGGACTGTAGCCCGCCAGGCTCCTCTGTCCATGGGATTCTCCAGGAAAGAATACTGGAGTGAGTTGCCATTTCCTCTTCCAGGGGATCTTCCTGACCCAGAGACTGAAACTGCATCTCCTACAGCTCCTGCTTTGCAGGCTTATTCTTTACTGCTGAGCCAGCTGAGAAGTCCACCTGATTTGTGTAGCATGACACAATTTTGAGAAGAACCTGAAGGAGTCTGTTAAGGATATGTTAATAAATCAAAGCTTTACCTAAAAACCGTGTTGCTAAAAACAAGCTCTACTTATAGACATTCATAGCTGAAATTATAACTTCACTCATCATAAAGGACTGGTGTCCATGAACTGACTTCTTATCATGTGTAATTTGGCATGATTCATGAGATTTAGAGCTGGTTAGCTTTTCTTAGAGAGCAGAAATGAGGTGATGGAGTTGTGTAGGGTAACAATAAACATTGATACTGGTCTCACCAACATTCATCTAATCCTCCTACTTCCTTCTTCCTCTTTCTTAATTGAACCACAATTAAGTTCAGGTATTTCCTGTCCTTCACACTGGCATGTGCTTCAGGATGATCTCATCTCTAGCTCTATGGATTATTGTTATTATTTAGTCACTAAGTGTTGTCCGACTTTTTGCACTGTAGCCTGCCAGGGCCCTCTGTCCATGGGATTTCCCGAAAAAGAATACTGGAGTTGGTTGCCATTTCCTTCTCTAGGGGATCTTCCTGAGCCAGAAATCAAACCTGCATCTCCTGTGTTAGCAGGTGAATTCTTTACCACTGAGCTACCTGGGAAGTCCAGCTCTATTACCTACGAAACAAGTCAATCTCACTCTCTTTGAGAGTGGTTGATTTAAGCGTGGGCATGTGACCTAATTGTGGCTAATGAGATCGTAGTGGAAGTCAACCTTAGTGCTTCTAGGAAATTATATCCCTAGAGATATACACACAAAAAGACAGTCATTTTCTTTCCTTGATTGCTTTTTGTGCCTGGATATGATGACTGGAACTGCTGCAACAGTACCTGTGAGGGAAGGCTGCCTGAGGGAAGAGCCAAGATGATGGGGAAGGCCGAGTGAAAGAGTGGGAAGAACCTACACCACCCACGACACATTGAAGCCTCAGGCTGTTCCTGCCTGGAGCCTGCCCAACCTGGGGCCACCGCATGCAGGCCACTTTTGAGCCATTTTCTATTACCTGCAGTCGGTAGAAATCTAACAGCTTTCCTTCTCTTTGTGGTTAAGAAGAAAATTACGTTTTCTATGTGAAAAAGACGCAGATACCCAGATTCCTTTTGGAAGTACATTAGTGGCCGTAACATAACTGAAGATTAGCTTTCAGTGGACATTGTTCAAGTTCTGGACACTTGAACTTCAGTAAGGAAAGAAGTGTAATCAATTACTGCTGCCATTGGGTAACAGAATTATTTCATTTTCCCTAATATAAGGTAGCCAACATTACAGGAATAGAATAGCTTTAAAAATAGAAACACTCAAAAGGAAATGCCATCAAATCATCATGCATTTTAAAAGAGCTAAGTTACAAATAGATTAAAAAAAAACCACAAAAACTGCTCTTCCTAGCAGTTCAACCATTACAAAGTGTTAGCAGCTAGCAGAAAGAGACTAGGGTGTGAACAGTGGCTTCCTCTTATAAAGAGTAGGTTTTCCCAAATAAAGAAATATAACATTATTATGACTATCCAATATACATGACTGCTTGAGTCATTTTGTTAATTTTCAATTAAATACAGCTCCTGTTTTCTGTTGCAATGAGTTAACACAATTAAAATTTTTATATTATTTTCATCCTATTTGTAAAATAGTTTATATTAGAACGTGTTTTAGCATGAAAATGGGTCCACAAAAACAGGGTAAGGATAAACTTGAATATGATTTTAAGTTTGGTCTAGATATAGTGTTATAAGATATAATTTCAAAGATCGGATGCCAGATTTTAATGCTAATTAAAGTGGCTATGACATTCACTGCTCTATTTAATTGACTTATAGCTGGGATACTGACCAGGCCATTTCTGCTCCCTAGAATGCCTTTATGCAAATGAGACCAGGACATGGCTTGGCAAGCAGAGCAACGGGCTGGATTCCAGTCCCTACTTGTCCATTTGGCCAGGCATTGTTGTGTGGTGAACAGCCAGCAGAAATGTACTCAGGGGCCCTGGGTCGCAAATTCCAACGTTTAGGCAGACAAGTGTTAGATAATAAGGAGTGCAGAGGATGGGCAGACTAGAGACCCCATTTCTAATCATAGCTCCAGCTACTGTTTACAAGAGGGAAACTAGACAGTGTTTTCAGACCTCCCAAGTTTTGAAAGAGGCTGGAAGTCTAATTCAGTTTATTTAACACCATGGACCCAAGCAACATGTGCGTGAGGCCCAAATTGAAATTATGGACTAATGCTTGTGACTCTGATTTAAGTGCATCACCACAGCTGCTTACTCAGATTCCACGGTTATCCTGATCCTATTGGACTTGGGAATGTGTGAGCTCTTGGAGGTGATGGTGCAAGCGAGAGATGTGGGACAGAGGCTATTTGCCATCCAAGGTAAGATTCAGGTAGGAGAGGTCATAGACATAGATATAAAGGGCGGGGGAAAAGGTAGTAAATGTGATATTAACTCTGAAGAAGAAAGGAGTATATAAAATTAAGTACTACATGGGGAGGGGGGAGTTGTGATTTTCAGGTAGTTTGCTTTTTATAGTGCTGTCCTACTAAATAGCTCCAACACGATGCGAACATTAATTAAACCTCTCAAACCCTTGAGATATGTAATTACTATAATTAAACTGATATTCCAGATCAGTAAAATGAGACTTAGAATGCCCAAGGTCATAGTGAGATTGTGTGGCCCAGTTTGGCAGACAAACTGCATATTCTTATAATGTATTACTTTCCTGGAGAGGATTTTTCTAGCTCTCTCTTTCAATCCCTCTCTCTCTCCCTGTTTAGGTTAAGAAGATATAATGATAGGATAAATAAATTTGATCACTGAGACGTTAAACCTGAAAGTTGATTAGGGAAGCTTAAGGACAATATGAAAAAAAAAAAAAAAGCCTAGATGAATGAACAATTCATAGTTCTAAACATTTGTAGTATGCAACTTTCAATTAATTGCATTTGTTTGAAATATTCCCATTTAAATTGCTGGTTTAGCTAAATGTATCAATAAATCAAGACATCAGTGCATGTAAAGCTTTCTTTAGTTTAGAAAAGACTGTCATTAGTTTGGAAAGAGAATACAACAGACAGACAGAAGGAACTCTTCTTGTTGCTATAACTACAGCATAACAAAGGTCAGCACTGGGGAAAATAAAAAACAATACAAAACAACAAAGCTTCCTGGATTGAACATTAATAACTCAGGGACATTATCCTGAATTTTTCCTCCCAACAGAGAAAAATAATAATCCCTTATGTTGTAAATAGTTAATTGAAGATAAACCAAAAAATGGAAACCTATATTTTTAAAAACCAAGCATAAAAAAATTGATTTTGATCTGAAATCTTGAGAGCAGTGTCAGAAACTTGTGCTTTTGCAAATAGGGTCATTCAGGTTACACTGGAAGTCAAAAATCTCAAGTTCAGAAGAAAAAAAATCACCTTTATGAAAAATCTTTCTTGTACTTAAAATGGCAAATCAAAAAATTCCATTAACATTATTTAATAGAGAATAGTTTACAATAAATTTAACTTCCAAGTTGTTTGAGCTAAAAAAGTATGATTTTTATAAGCTTCGTTTTATGTCTCTAGAAAGTCAATTTTAGGAAGAACTTCATTATTAAAATTCTTTGAGTTTTTCATTTGTTTTGAATAACTGGGCAAGTCCTATCTGTTAATTTGAAGATTCAGAAGCTTATTTACAAGATGCCTAGTTTCTGCATCTGAATTCAGTTTCTAGCTTTGAGCTCAGGAGAAAAGTGATTACCTGAGTTACTGGGTTTGAGATTTTTACTGAGGGTAAGAGAGGGACTGAGAGAGGAGATTCTGTCCCTTGCTTTCCAGCATTCTGTAAAGCCCTGTCAGATAACACTTGTGTGCAGAGAGAATAGCGGAAAGAACGTGGAATGCCGCAGCCGCATTCTGGACCGCTCTCTGGGAAACAAGGACCCTGTGGCAGCGCTTGTTGCTGGAGCTCTAGGAAGTGTTTTCTGCTCAACTCATATCTGCCAGTTTCATCAGGTTCCTAAATTATTGGAAATAATCATCTCTTATCTACTTTAAGAGATACTAATAAATTTCAAGAAAGCATACACATAGCTCCATGCCTAAGACAAATTTTCCCAGGAGAAAGGTCAGTGAAGGGTGCCTGGATGCTGCCAGGCAAAGGAAAGAGTGAACCCCCCCAAGAAGGAAGTTGGGGCTCAAATTGCAAATTTCTGTTTATAGCTTTGAGTGTCTAGAAGCTACTCACTGTGACTTGTTTTTGTCTTTTTTAAACCAAAATTGACCCACTATTTCCTTTGAAAAATATCTATAATGTTATTGCTTGGATTTTCTAATATTCCAATGGACAAACCATATCAAATATTTATGGTAAAATACAAGGAAGCTCATATATTACAAAGATCAAGCCAAATTAAGGAGCATTATGGAACCTGTGGACTATACAGTCCATGGAATTCTCCAGGCCAGAGTCCTGGAGTGGGTAGCTGTTCCCTTCTCCAGGGGATCTTCCCAACCCAGGGATTGAACCCAGGTCTCTCGCATTGCAGACAGATTCTTTACCAGTTGAGCAACCATGGAAGCCCAATAATTTCATAGAAATGAGAATTTATATAATGAGAAGGAGTGAAAAAATAAGAAATGGCCTAGACCAAATTAAGTTTTGCAAAGAACAATTCTAAAAATGAACGCCCAAGTTAGTGTTTGGTACAGACTGTCCAAATTGTATGTAAAAATAAGTGAATGTGTGTCCTGATTAGCAGATTTGATTAGAATATGCTGCTAATGAGGCCAAGGTAATGGGTTTAACCCTGTGACCCCTTTATTTTCATTATCCTCAATAGTCACAGATTTTATCCCTAACAGTGGTCAGCCATTCCATAAATGCATCCTGTTAGTCATTAGGAGGACAGGGCAACAGAGTGNAATAAGTGAATGTGTGTCCTGATTAGCAGATTTGATTAGAATATGCTGCTAATGAGGCCAAGGTAATGGGTTTAACCCTGTGACCCCTTTATTTTCATTATCCTCAATAGTCACAGATTTTATCCCTAACAGTGGTCAGCCATTCCATAAATGCATCCTGTTAGTCATTAGGAGGACAGGGCAACAGAGTGTAGATAGCTTAAGACAAATTTATGATTGCTAGAAAACAGCTCAAAGCACATGACCTGTGGTTGGCAGGTTAAGAGTGCCAGCTATGAATATGAAGGTCAATACTATGATAATGATGTATAGATATTTAATTAAAAGTGAAAGTAAATAACAAGAGTGCAGAATATTGATTTTAAAGATTAATTTCATCAAATTCCACTTTGTTGAATCACCATGAAAATCTCAGAAAATTTTAGTTCATTTAAGAGATTTAAAAGCATTTTTTCATTATGATAGTTCATTATAAGTAAAATATATCATATAAATAATAATAACTTCATCTTAGTTTATGGTTTTTTATCAAAGGGTTTGTATGATCATGGTAAGGTGATGAAAGATTTTCTGGGAGAAGTGGATCTGCTATAGAGTAGACAGTTCTTGCCAGCTGTAGCATGAGATGAGATTCAAAACATGGGACAAATTAAAGAAGGGTTTTGGATGCCAGTTTATTCATTTTGCATTTTTATCCTACAGACCATAGGGGAACTTACTTCCACATATTTCGTATGCTACTTTCTTCAGTGAGCTTGGCACAGAATGTAAGAACCTTCTGCGGGCCAGGTCATGTATGAGGTGGAACACAAAACTGATTGTGACATCAGACACAATCACTGATGTCAAGGATCTCCATTTCTGGCAAAGAAGATGGGTCAATAAAAATCCAAGGTAGCTAAAGTCAGAGAAGAATTAAAGACATTATTCCCCCATTGTTTTATTGGCGTAGTCCTCCTGTGAACGTGGTGGTTATTGTATTATTATTTGCAGTATTAATTACTATGGAAAGAAGCAGTCCTCAGAGACTGTATGAACAGGAATTGGGACGCTGGGTTCTAAGACGGGTGAGAGAGTTTCAAGCACTTTACCTAACCTGAACAGTGAGTAGATTTTGTGACTAACAGGGAACACATTATTGGTGGAGGGATTAAAGCTTACCTCCGGGTTTTGAAAATACCAGTAGACAAGCTGCTCATGCCTAAGATTTATCTCTAAGTCAGTTTATTTTAGATTTATGGTGTTTCCTCTGCTTGTGTTACTTCTGTGTCTTTATTCTTTAGTAAATTTTTGTTTGACTATCTTATCCATAGCTTGGCAGTCCTACAGGTATTTAAGAAAACATAGTTTGTTCATAGTTGCCAAACTTTCCCCAAAATCATTAAGACTGCTTTGAGTGGTAATCTCTAAGGATGGTAATCAGCAAAAAATGCTCGCAAGGGAATTGAACTCTCATGGTCGACTGAGGGTTGTGTGGGCCAACTTAACCTCTCTGGTGGGTTATTCTCCTTCCAGTGTTACTCTTCTGGGAAAGTGCCAGCTGCCCATCAAACTGTTTTTCTACTCCACAGTAATAGAGTTGCATCCAGGAAGTGACTGTCCAGCCCATCTCTGCAGCTAGCTGCCGCATGTGACCGGTTCTTGACAATTGTCAATGAGCCATGGTGCTGCGGGTTACTTCAAGATGAAGTGTTTAAGAAGGGATCAGGCCCCATTCTTGCCCTTCTGCTTACTGGATGTAGCTGATTGGTAGTCCGTCAGGGATGGCAAGGTCCTGTGACGGAAGGAAACTAGATCCATGAATCAGTCATAGAGGAGAGCCATCCTCTGATCTGCAATTTCCACAACAAATAAACATCTATGGCTTTTGCACTGATACAGGCACTGTGTTTTAGAGATTCTGGATAATGATGACAATATTGACTATGATGAAAGCGGCCGCGCTTTAAAAATATTTCATAGCATAGCACAAAATTTCTTCAGAGTACAGGATACTTTTTCAGGTGATATGCAAGTTAATTTTTTCCCATGAAGATATCATACTCCTAGTGTAGATCACAAAACATACAAAGCGGAGTAAAGGCACAAACCACTTCCAGGAAACTAGAAGCTGTAGCAGACATTTTGCATAGAGAAGGAACCTGAAGCTTTAGTACTTTATAGAACTATGAGCTCCAAAGAAAAGTAAATAGAGGACTAAGTGTTCTCAATAATTTACCTAAAAACTCTGACACATTATTCTGAAGAATACAACAAAGAATGTGGAGTAATGTGAGAAATGGCAGATATGCAAGTGCTAAAACTAGCCTATGTGAAAAATAAAGGATATAAGATATTCTAGACCAGAAGAGAAATGTTGCCTTTATCACATTTGGCTAAAGTCTCTCAGTCATGTCTGACTCTTTGCGACCCCATGGACTATATAGTCCATGGAATTCTCCAGGCCAGAATACTGGAGTGGGTAGCCTTTCCCTTCCAGGGGATCTTTCCAACCCAGGAATNGGCGATCCTCCCCGCCGGCGGTGGCGGTGGCGGTGGTGGTGGCGGCGGCGGCGGCGGAGGCGGCGGCGGTGGCGGCGGCAGGACCAGCATGCACCACCGAAACGACTCCCAGAGGCTGGGGAAAGCTGGCTGCCCGCCAGAGCCATCGTTGCAAATGGCAAATACTAATTTCCTCTCCACCTTATCCCCTGAACACTGCAGACCTTTGGCGGGGGAATGCATGAACAAGCTCAAATGCGGCGCTGCTGAAGCAGAGATAATGAATCTCCCCGAGCGCGTGGGGACTTTTTCCGCTATCCCGGCTTTAGGGGGCATCTCATTACCTCCAGGGGTCATCGTCATGACAGCCCTTCACTCCCCCGCAGCAGCCTCAGCAGCCGTCACAGACAGTGCGTTTCAAATTGCCAACCTGGCAGACTGCCCGCAGAACCATTCCTCCTCCTCCTCGTCCTCCTCAGGGGGAGCTGGCGGAGCCAACCCAGCCAAGAAGAAGAGGAAAAGGTGTGGGGTCTGCGTGCCCTGCAAGAGGCTCATCAACTGTGGCGTCTGCAGCAGTTGCAGGAACCGCAAAACGGGACACCAGATCTGCAAATTTAGGAAATGTGAAGAGCTAAAGAAAAAACCTGGCACTTCTCTAGAGGTCAGAGGAGATGATTTCTTGTTTCCCAGTCTCCCCCCTTCCCTCCTCACTCCCCTCTCCTCTCCCCTCCAGGGCTTCTTGTCTGGCTTCAAGATGCAGTCCCCTTTTCCTGAAGCTTCATTCAGGTTGTAAGATACAGTTGGTGGTGGTTTGCGGAGGGCATGGCCTCTCCTCGCCCCCTCCCCACCTGCACTTCGCCTGGAACCGCCCTCCTGATGCGAGGGCGCCCCTCTTTTTTTTTTTTTTTTTTTTTTTTTTTTAGCTCTAGGAGGAAAACTAATGTAATTGGTTTGAAAAATCAGAAGTTTCACATTCAATATGGTCAAAAAATTCCCTAGATGGTTTAAAATGCCCCCTTCCCTCTTATTATTATTTTTAAAAGCTCCTCTGTCAAAGAGTCGGATACATCACATTCTATATACTTATACTGGGCAAGAGAGACCTACTACTGACCCAGTTGTAACTGTGAGGACACAGTTTGTGGCACACAAGCCTACATTCCCTTTTACACACACACACACACACACACACACACACACACACACACACAGAGTGATCATTGAAACTAACATGCATGAATTCAAAAGGGAATTTTCTATACTCTTCCAATTTGTTTTCCTTCCCATGACAAAATTTTTCTGTTTTCCATTTTATTTTCTGCATAGTTGGTATTTTTTCAGAAAGGGGAAATAGTAGAGAAAACTGAACACCACTTGCAGTTTTTTTAAAGAGAGATGACAATTTGTAGCAGGTGAGATGGTAATTTTATTTATGAATTATTTATATAGTTTAGAAACTAAGGGTTCCTAAAACTCAGTTACAAAACATATAAACTTAGGGTTCTGTGTTTAACAAAGTAACCACTATGTGGTCACAAAATCGTTCTATACATCAAGCACTGTTTTGGTTGATATAAGGTCAATGACAGTTTCTTTTCCTATGTGTGCTTAAAACAATGTACAAATAATCCCTAAAGTACTTGTTTAATTAGGCTTTCAGTTATGTTAAACAAAAAGGTTGATGTGTTTGGTGGAAATTTCATACAGTGACCTGATCACAACAAAAGGGGGAAAATGGAAAATCAGAAGTAAATGGCTTTGGTGATATACTTAGTAATGAAATATGGACAGATAATCATATTTAGCCTCTTGATATAATGTACAGAGTAGATGGCTAAATGCTCATATATAGGTGATAGATTTAGCCTTAGGGAATATTCTATGCGCTGGACTGTAGGCTGAGAGTGGTTCTCAGAAGTTCTCATCAGAGGGAAACCTGCATAGGAGTTTTCTCCAAGGACTGGCCTTTGAAAGAAGAGTTAAAGATCTTTGCAGGTTTGGACGTAAATAAGATACAGATTTTTTTAAGTTTTATTAATATAAATCAAAGCAAATAGCACTTTGTAATTCTCCTCAAATATGTTGATATCAGCATTGATTATGATGGATTCCATCAAAATATTGCATTTATTCCTCCTTATAAGAGAACCCATGTCTGCTGAAAGTTTGACTTTATTCTAGAGTGGTTTATTACATTCCCTTTGGCAACTCTTCTTAAGCAAAGATAATAGCAATCATAAAGGCATGGATCATGTGTTTTCTTAGGTGGAAAAAATTTGTCTTTAGCTTTGAAGTATCTTCTCTGGATTAATTTATTATAACTTCTTAAGGTCTCTAAGGCCCATGGGAAATTAAAATTCAGTTCATACTTAAATCTTCTGTTAATGCTTAGTCGATGAGCACTACTTGGCTTTAATTTTTTTACCCTTGAACTATAGCATGTAGAGTTAGAGAATCTAGAATTATAGATTTGCAGTGGTTAAGTAGACTTCATCTTTAGCTAGACCTATGTACTGCCTGCATTCCAATTTATTGTATATAGTAGGTAGGACCACTGAATAATTCTGATTTATCTAGTAAGCAACCTCTCTGAACAAGTTTAAGGTGAATACCAGTAGGTTTTCTGCACACGTTTCTATGCTGGTTTATTAGTCTAAACAAAATTCATAAGTTTCTTTTTTCTTCCTTTTGATAGTTTTCCCAACTTCTTGTGATCTTTACGTTCCTTAGCTTTTTTTTTAATCACAAAATTCCATAGTATTACCTTTTCTTCTTTTTAAAAACTCACATGGAAAAAGTTCTATTGATCTTCTGAAAGTGGGATGTAGATGAGAGGGGAAACGTATTTCTCTCTTTGTAGAGCTCTCTGAAGATGTTCTCCTAACTATATACCCTTTCCTACCGGAGAATTGTTCTTGGTTCAAGGCTAAGATTATTAGTGGAATGCAGTTTGGCAGAAAGAAAAAAAAAAATTAATTGGCTAAGATTCTATCTAGGTCACTTTTAAAAGGAAAGGCAGCATGATTGCCTTAAGCACATGTGTAACCACACAGTTATGGTTGTAGGAAACCAGCTGGACGCATGTCAGAGTGACAGGGTTTACAGACTGAACCAGAGCTGAAACAGTGATTGCAGGATGGTGCAAAGTCCCCCTTGCTGACCTGCCTCCCGCTCTAATTTGGTTTCTGTTAAATTATCATCATCTGTGGAGATGTTTGAGATGTCAGATAGACTCCGGAGCTGAGGACAGTAATTTGGAGATTCATTATGGATATTACCTGTGGATTTCAGGTGTAAGTTCAGTAGCTAATATTTATTAGCTTTAAATTAATATATGGACTATAGACATTGCTGATACTAGTATTTATCACTTCAAGTCCCACGTGCTCTTCTTTCCTTTGACTTATTCTCATGCCAAGGACTGGAGGCATAATCAGATTTTCAGGGTGAGTAAACTGAAATTAAGACAGACTCACATGGGTGTGTTGGGCCTCTTGCCCACAGTTTTTAAAGCCTCCCCTCTGGCATTCCTTTTAAAATTGCTCTACTTATTTCCACATTTTCCTGATAAGTCTCATGTGAAGGGCATCTTAATTCCTTAAGAATTTATTTACAAAATCACCGCTTTATATAGTATTTCATATGATAAAAACGCACATAAAATAAATTTAGCTTTTCGGTGTTACTGTGTACTGTATAGTTGCATATAACACCATTCAATCAATCGCTATACTAAAAAATTATCACTGATTATTCAAGGCAGTCATGCTTTATGCCCTTGTGTGACAAAACTTATCTTAAAAACTTGTATCCTAAATGGTTAATATTAAGTTCTCAGGTATTTAAAAAAACTTATCATATATCATGATAAGCTCTATGATAGACCTTTGTCTCATACAAAAGCAATATCATACAAAGGTATTCCTTTAGTTTTCATATTCACAGCAGTTACATTTCTTATACTAAAGTCTAACTTTTAAAAATCTCTCAACCTAATCTTACTCAAGGGAGAGTCGTCCCGTGGGCCACCCCAGCCTCTCCTAGTCCCTGAACATTGTTCAGGTGACATGATTGATCTCTGTGGGACAGCATTAGAGACCACACAGATCTGGTTTCTCTCCCATTAGCTGATTTATGGAATTACATTAGTCAGCAGTGCCTCAGGAGTGTTCCCTGCCCCCACTCCTGCCTCTCTGCTGCTGGGTACGCAGGGCCAACGCCGCCACTGACGCTTTCCCTGAGCTGGAAAAGGGACTTAGGAGAGGCATGTGAGAGTGAAGAGGCGGAGAAACTGGAAAGTCAGGAGAAAGACAGTCTTTTTTCCCCTCTCTTTCCTTTTCTCTATTTTCAATTATCTGCTGAATGTACAGGCCCTAAATTATTTCCCACAAGTTAGGTCAAGCTCCTAAGGGGTCTGGTGGAAAACATCCAGGTATTGTCCTGCACTTGATAACTGGATTTAGAAGAGTCTTTTAAAGGAGGATGTTAAGTTCTCAGAGCCCCAACCACACAAATGGCACTTGTAAGAGTCTGGACTGAGTGTTGACTGCAGTTTGTGCAGGAAGGCAACACATGCTACCCAAAGAAATGCGTTTGTTTATTTCAGTTCAGTCACTCAGTCGTGTCGGACTCACTGTGACCCCATGAACCGCAACATGCCAGGCCTGTAGACACACACATAAAATAGTTGTGTCACTCAGATTCAGAATCTGTATGGTTAAACAGTGAAACTGGTCACCAATTAAACATGTCATATAAGTTCTTAAAGTTGATGACTAAAAAAATCTAGAGGTAAAATATGAACGTTTCATATCTTAAATTGTGATACATAGTGGTTTATCATTTTATATCATAATTCAAAAATGGGTTTTCAGATTGAAGAGTCAGAACCGTGCCAGTATAAAAACAAAAATATTTTTGATTGGAAAATGTAAATATATAACTATTGAAAGAGGAAATTTTTCAATAAATTCAAACAAAATGATAATATATTAACATTGGAATGTAGTATAGAAACAACATAGAGAAAAGTTGCAGAATTTCGTAAATGTTAAGAAAAAAGCACAGAAAAGTTCAGCTTTGGCTGAAGTCAGAAAATAGATTTGTAGTCAAGGTAGCAAAGTATTGTACTAGTCCTATGAGATTCTCTTTCCATCACTAGATTTAGTATAAGGTAGTCAAAGTTGCTTTTAAAAGAATCACACATTTTAAAATAATTCCTAAATGAAAGTAATTCCCTTTCCTATGAAAAGAAATTAAAAGCATTTGTAAATTATCCTATAAGGATGCTTGTTTAAAATTCAGTCAGCACCAAGCAAAATTTTTAAAACAGAAGCCGATAAGAACAAAAACAAACTTTAGACTTTAATCATATAAAAATATATAGATATTTTAAACAAGGATGGAAAGTGTATCCAGTGATGAAGTAGATAAAAATTACTTGATTTTTAAACTTTTTAATTAATTGATTACTGAAGCATTGTTGCATATTTTTGTTAGTCAACCGTTTTTCTGGGTGAATAGTTAAGACTTACAGTTCAGACTTACAGATTGACAAATACAGGACAACTAATAAAATAGCCTCTACGACGGAAAATTGAAAGGTGTGTCAAAAGTGATGGGCGTTTCATCCGTATTTGCTCTAGAGTACACAGTTGGAGATTGAAGATCTATGTCAGCGTGACCGTGAAGACGCTGGCAGAATATTCCTTCTGGATATAAACATAAAACATTATTGGAGTTTTCCCCAGGAATAGGTTTTAGTGTGTCTTTAAAAGATCTCTTCTGAAGTAGTTGGTACTCCTAGACTGTTCAATCTGAGTTGGTCAGATTGGTCTTATATTAGTTTACTTTTACTAGAAAACGTTTCAGTTTTTTTCTTTTTTTTTTTTTTGTTTTGGAAAAATATAACAAAATGTCCTGCTATCCAAACATTTCACAAGCATGGATATGCTCAGTTTCTTATGTTTATCTTTATTCAAATTTTACAAAATGTTTAAAATAAATTCATTCATCATGTATAAAAATCACTACTTGAATCAATAGGTTATATTGAAGATTTATTGAAAGGCCCATGTAAATATGCAAGTTGGAGAAAGGACTACTTCTCTTTTCGTTTTCCTCTTATTTTTAGATTAGTTTTTTAAAAATAATAATGAACCCAAAGTAATGGTAAAGTCATTTTATAAGTTCGATTTTTTAGTCACTGATTAGAATATCAGATGATCTTGGCTGTGGAAGTAGAGCACTCTAGAAAAAGTCTTTTTTTTTTTTTTACAAAACTTGTTTTTAAGAAAGTACTTTTCTGGTGGGATCAGTATAAATTGTGAGGATTTTTGTGCATATATAATTTAATTTCTTTATTTGTCCTGCAATGCTTCTGTTCATTTGTAACATACTTTTTTCATTGAGCATTTATGCTGTTATCCTTAGCAGTTTCAAATTATTCGAGGAGGGGCACATGGGTGGTTTTAGCCCTCAGTCACATCTTGTTCCATCACATGCAAACACCTGTCCTGAAATTGAATTATTCTGCAGGGTAATCAAAAAGCCTGCCTCCATCCGGCATCATATGTTTTCTGTTGTTTATTGAGTTATGTTGCACCATACTTCAGATGCGACAGCCATTTAATAATGTTGAAGACTTAGCTCTGCAGGGGCTAAAAGGATCCCAGCAGGCTTGTTAACTTCTATTCTAAAACATTAGGAAAAATATTTTTTCCTCTGTGAAACTTCAGGGCTTTCTCTTAATTTATTTCAAGAACATGAGAATCCAAAGCCAGATATGAGAGTGAGCCTGTGAAAATCTCTGTTTCTGTTTTTTGATATTTAACCTCTTTATTTCATGGTATGTTTCTTACTCAAAAGATGTGGCAAAGCAAACAACTGCTTTTTCAGAGAACTAATGACTAAAGATAAATTTCTTTGGCTGATATAAAACCAAATATAAATTCTATTTAGAAAATATACTACTAGTTTCTTGGCTTTTCATTTCTTTTATAATTAAATTTGTATTTGGGCCACGTGGCCACGTTTAGATGATCGGTGGTGGGAAGAGCTACCAGTTTCAGGTAACTTACCAGTGGAACAATGTTAGCTCCATCAGCATAACTACTCTGAGCATTTCCTCAACTGTGAAATGGACATAACAATATCAACCTTCATTACAACTTTTTGATACTGTGTGTAGGTTCATGTTCTCTGCATCCTGAAAGATGCTATATGATTTCTCATTCCTAATTTAAAGTCTGGAGAAGGCAATGGCACCCCACTCCAGTACCCTTGCCTGGAAAATCCCATGGACAGAGGAGCCTGGAAGGCTGCAGTCCATGGGGTCGCTGAGGGTCGGACAAGACTGAGAGACTTCACTTTCACTTTCATGCATTGGAGAAGGAGATGGCAACCCACTTCAGTGTTCTTGCCTGGAGAATCCCAGGAATGGGGAAGCCTAGTGGGCTGCCATCTCTGGGGTCGCACAGAGTTGGACATGACTGAAGTGACTTAGCAGCAGCAATTTAAAGTCATCAATAAAAAGTAGAGAAGATGATTATATTTACAGATAATTCCGTTATCCGGAATTAAAAAGCCTAGATAGATTATTTTGTGATTTTGAGTTTTCTGAATATTTGTTTTAATCATACAGTTCACCAAAGCTCTGGCTTGATTTCACTTGGAAGGGGATAAACCTGATAAACAAGTTTCCCTTGTTCTTGTACCTGTATTGTCAAAAGCCTGGGAAATCTGCACAGGTTACCTAGTGACCTTTGTCACCATGGTGAGCCAATTTAGATAATTTAGTGCTCTTCCTCCTTCCTCACCAAAGGCACACTGCTGCCATTAATTTCTATATCTTTTAATAAGATTGTGTGTGTGGGGGGGTGTGTGTTTCACTTTACCAAGTCAGTACCTTTGTTTAGCTATTATTTTCTTTATTTGGGCAGACACAGGAGTTGTTCTAAATGTGCATTGGTGAGTTTAGGAAAGTCATTGTAAGAAATGGTTAAATGCTTATCACAAATTCTGGTTGGAGAATGTATTTAACAAATACTGAAAAATTGTAGAGTTACTCTTGTTTCAGAAGATAGGGGTGTGTGTGTATGTATGTATGTGAGTGTAGGAAATTAAACAGATAGATAAACATTTTGAGATTAAAAAGTGAACTGACTATGTAGAGCTTTTTCTCTTATTAAGAAGAGAGCATTTATGAAATGAAGAAAGTGAGCAATAATAGAAAAGGCTGGTGGTTTTCTGGGAGAAAATAATGTTGAGTCTTAAAATATTTGAAATACTGACCAAGAAAGCTTTAAAAGCAAGGGAGAAAGGAATATGCTAGCAGGCTGCAATGCAGTATCTAGAAGGAGTTTTGTAAAGACAGGATATGGATGTCTGCTTTGCTTCAGCAGTTCTAGAAGTTTTGCCGAGAATGCAAACTATAAAGAGGGGAAGATAATGTTTTCATACTTGACTTAGTACATTTGGTTTGGAAGTCAGAGCTAAGTCTCAAGTTCAGTGGAGTGGCAGCTGACTCAGAGACAAGGAAAAACATTGTGTTTTAGATGATGTTATTATATTTACTTATGCCTTTGAAACATTTGGTAGAATAATTTCAGAGTGTAAGTGAAAGAAGACATCCAACATGGGTGGAAAATGGGATCCTATTTGGGTCTCATTTTCATCTAAATTCATGTTTCAGAGGGCATTCTGGAGCCCTCTGAAACAAGTGTCAAACTATCGGGGAAACTGGGCTGAAAGTGCTGTTTCTTGCTCAAGGACTTAAAAAAAAAACAACCCACAAACCTCTGAATGATTGATTGTATCAAAAGGATAGAGATCAAGTAGGATGAGAGAAGAAAGGGATAAATTTATGGATCAGGAAGAGTCATGGGCATTTCTGTATAGTTCAGCAAATCTGGCAAATTACAGAGAAGATACATTTTCTCCAAAACTTTACAGAGTGAAAGGAGATGAAGTGAATTTTTTAAAGAATAATAGACTCTATAAGTTTAATTGTGTGGAAATGAGGATTTATGAGTGACAGTGAATCGGTGGCAGATAAATAACTATGCTGGGGGAAGATCGCTCTACGGTAAATGGCTTATTTATAGGTTAAATGAGGTCAAGGTTGGTTTTAATGGAGTCAAGAACATGTAAAAGAGATAAAATTCTCAGTTCTTCCTAGATGGATGCGAAGTGAGATGTGGAATCTTCTAACAAACCCTAAATAAGTTGTATGCTCTAATTTTCACTCCTGAAAAGCAAAAGAGAGAACACCAGCCTTTAAAATTCCAAAGGCTATAAATGTTGGATCTCCTATATAAGGCTGCTATCTATCTGTTGTTAAATGTGTTAGGATGTGGAGTGGTTTTCAGTTTTCTTCATGTGATGCTCTTCACATGTATATGTTATTTGTATGGCATGAACTTGTAGGTAACACATTGGTGGTACATGAGACCAATGTGTTGGCTTGTGGCCAGCATTTTTAGAAAGTAGAATAGAATGGAGGAGAAAATATATGAGTGCATCACATGTAGTAAGAGCACACATTGTTAAGCTTCTGTTTTAATTATGTATGCACACATAAATGTGTGTGCATGTTCTAGGCTGCTGTGTGAAATGTATTTCTAACTTGGTTGCAGTCAAAAAAGTTTGAAAAACACTAGTGACAGCAAAAACTCTACTGAACAGATATGTAGTGAGGAAAGAAATTATATTTGTAAATGGAATGATGTTAATAAGATAAAGAGTGAAATTTAAATGTGTTTCTGTAAGTAGTGTGTTTTCTCTCAGGCAGGTCTGTACATATGAGGTAGATTTATAAAGTCATGGTGTATGCTTAACATATGGTAAACCCTTGATAAGTTCCATTCAAAATATCTTTAGGTAGGATGAGATGGTTGGATGGCATGACCCACTCAATGGACATGAGTTTGAGCAAGCTCTGGGAATTGGTGATGGACAGGGAAGCCTGGCGTGCTACAGTCCATGGGGTCACAGAGTCAGACATGACTGAGTGACTGAACTGAACTGAGGAACTATTATTTTTCTAAGATTTCTAAGCAAGCGCTGTGAAACACATATACACATATATACACCTTGGCTTAAAGAACTCAAACTTTTCTTTGTTTCTAATTACCTTCTTAAAATACCCATATAACTCCATAACTCTACATCTTACTCTTTCATCCAAGACACTTAGCTTCCTAATTACATTGTTTATTCTCAGTCCACAAAATGGACACATTTCAAAGACATGATTGTAATTTTAGAAAACTGAATGCAGTCTCACACCTGTTTAAAAGCCTTGAAATCCTTGATTTATCCTTGGCTTAGTTCTTCCTAGGTCTAGGTAAGAAACACATTGTGCAGTTGTGATTTCTACTTAGCTACCTCATGTGGTTATCTGGTATACTCTTATTTTCTATTAGTACTCCATAATTTTTCAAGGAATAAGGAAAGAAAAGAAATACTTGCCTTGAATATTTGAACACAGTGAGAATCTACAGTATGACTTGTTATTTCAAATGTATTTTATAGAGTACTGGAAACCTTTGTGTGTGTTAGTCGCTCGGTCATGCCCGACTCTTTGCGACCCTTTTGGACTGCAATCCACCAGGTTCCTCTGTCCATGGGATTTTCCAGGCAAGGATACTGGAGTGGGCTGCCATTTCCTTCTCCAGGGGATCTTCCCAACCCAGGAATTGAACTGCAGACAAATTCTTTACCGACTGAGCTACAAGGGAAACCTTTGTATGACCTGAATAAGGGAAAGGGCCGTATTGGAAGGAAGAAGAGAAGCAAGGGAGGGAGGCAGGCAGACTGTAGTGTTACAGATTAAAGGAAACTAAGAAAGGAGCCTTCTGGCAGAAAGGACTGTCATGTTCAAGGTCATCTTCTTGAGTCTGGTTTAAATAAGAAATTAGTAGAAATGGTTAATGCCTCAAACTTTTTTGAAAGGTGCCACGAGTTTGGCTTAGATTCAGTAGAAACACTCAGCATCATTTCTTTTCATTTACCTTAGTGGAAAAAATACTTTCCTGTAAGCTGCCTAGATTTTTTTTTTTTTCCCTTCTAATTTCTGTTTAAGAGTAACTTGTTCAAGTCTGCAATTGGAAACATTGAAATGACAGGATGGGAAAACTAATGCTCAAATTGATGAAGGAGTTTAGGGAGATAGAGGCCATTCAGCATCTATAAACTACTAACTGTTCAAACTGGCAGGGTAATTTTTAAGTGGTAATTCAGAGAACTTCCTGGAAAATACAGAATTGCGCATATAGAAAAGACTCCAGACAATTGATGAAAGAATATTACTTATATCTTATGAATCCTATGCCTGAAAAATGTTAGGCTTGTTAATTTATACTGCTAGTTAGTTAACTGTGCAATGGTGACTATGTGTGCATGAAAGTGGAGCATACGTGATACACATAGAAAAAGAAGTAGTACATGGAAAATCCCTGAGGAGAAATTTGACTTTTAAGGACTTACTCAGCACAAGATACACTGGTACCATGTTAGTAGAGGATGCTTAAGAGTGTGTGTCCTCTTAATGATGGAGATTAACTAAAATGCATTTCCAAAGGGGTAACATGTAATAAATTGATTAGATTATAATTGTTGACTGTACCCCTTAATTTTATTATTTAAAAAGAAAATTAAGAAACCAAAAAAAGTAACTGTAAAATTTAAATTTCTGATGTAACGTCAACTGCAGTTATTAAAAAAAAAATTTTTTTTAAAGAAAAACTCCAAAAGCAACATGTGATTCTCAGAAGTATAGTTTTAACCAAGTACAATTTTTTTTTAATAATAGCATCTAATGACTGTGAAATGTTTGGCATTTTCTCTAAATTCCTGCAAGTAATTAATGGACATAAAACCTGCTTTAATTTCTAGGCTGGGTCTATCTCAGGAGTTGGGTTTCTGTCATAGAAGATTCTGAACCAAGTGAAGTGGCTACATTCAAAACACTACAGAACTTTTAGTCTAAAATTTCTATTAAACTTCTTTTTGGATTTTATGTAATATAGAAAAAATAATATTTCTCAAATTCTGAGATCTATAATAATCAAAGAGAGGAACTATAATTTTAATTCTTTATAGAGATTAGGTATAACTGTTGTATTTTACTTGAATGTAAGTTAGAGGCTGTCCAAACATAACTTTTGAATTTAAAAAATTATCTCTTAATTTTTTAAGTGACCTCCCATTTCTTCACATTTCACATGAATATTTCTTCTTTTCAGTATGAGGAGACAGTTCACTGTCTGCTTTAAAAAGAAAAACAAAATTTTAAAAAATTGCCCAACAACTTGATCATGAGGAGACTATTGGTGGTTTTTCAATAATTAATTAGCAGTGATCTCACCTAAATGTATTGTTGCAGTCAACAGTAATAAGTAGAGTGATTTTAAGGGCAAATAGAATCATTTAACTTGTGGCTTTGCCATATATATGAATTCATATATTCATATGTATATTTAGGTTCATTTATTATATAACCATATCTATTTGTTTTTCATAAAGATGTGTCATTCTTGACAATATTGATTTTATTAACCTAATTTTCACTTTTTAAATATCAATTTTATTTTCATTTCCTTTCGTACTTCCTCCTATACGAAAGTGAAAAACAATATCTAAAATAAATTTTCAAAAACATCTTTAAAATTTTTGGATTGTTGAAAACGTTGCCTATTTCTGCTTATCCTTATATCATCTTATTATATTTTATTTTTTATAAATCCAAGGATATTTTAATCACTAAACTACCTATGTGTAATACAATAATTTACTTATTATTGGAAGGATGTGGTTTGAAGTGTTTTATCAAAAGTAATTGAAATATGATCCTTTACAGCTTTAATCAAGATACTTGCCTGAAGTAGTTACATTAGATAGTAGGACCAAAAGTGGGTGCATTTTTGGCCACTTGTAGGCCAGTTTGACTCTTGGTGTCAAACTATTACTATTCTTCCTACCAACCCACTCTTTCCCCATACACACATCTCCCTTTGAACAGTTGTCTTTCTTATTGGCTTAACTACCAGGTTGATTTGATTTAGCACTTTTCCAGCCTAGTATACAATCTCATCTTTCCATTTACAAAAGTTAGCTAAGTTTAAAGTCATGCCATTGCGGTGGTGATGGGGAAGGTGGTGGTGGTCTTGTAGAAGGAGGGAAAATGAAGAGCCCTCACATTTGCCAGGCATAGGCAGTAGCAGGAGCAATAGACCACACAGAATCAATACTAATGAAAAAGCCATCTCTGGGTTCCACCAGTAATCAGAGAAATCCTAGCCACAGATGTCAATGTGGAAACCAGATATGTGGAATGCTCCTTATAATCATGATTAAGACCTCCAAAAATTTGGGTCATAAAAGTTATGCAGTTACTTATTTGGTGCATTTCTCCCTTTTAAAGAGGGGTCTAATATTCCAGTTAGTGGCATTTGATAGGTGTTTTTAATTTATATCTGGATCATGGCCAAGATAAGGTGTGAGTATACCAAAGATTTATACAGTTATAAGTGAATCTGAATTATAAGAAAAATTAATCTGATAGATATCACATACATTTTATAACAGGAGAAAAAGAGAAAGTAAGGAAGGTATACTTTAAAATATGGAAACATTGTGTACTTATATTAATCTATATATCTTAAAACATTGGAATTATTATTGAAATATTGGTATTATTATTAAAATATAAAGTTGCTTTTCTCACAGTAACAGTGAATTACTGGACTGTGAGCTTATCATTTATTGTAAATTACTTGTTCTCTCAAACTAACTGACCTATGCTATACTTGTGCTTGCTAGTAATTCTTATAGTTATTGGATTATGATTTCTAAAATATACTATTTATAAATAGGATATAGAATAATATTTTTGCCTATAATGTTTGAAAGTCTCTAACATTTACTAGGTATAATTTTAGACCATGTTTACTGATCACACAAATTTGTTTACTGATTTGTGTACTGTGTACACAAAAATGTACACATTTGTACATGCATGTACATGTGTTTTCACATTCACAATATTGTACAGTATATGGAAAATAATTTTCCATTTCTCCAATCAGGTTTTGAAATTTTGTCAGCACAAAAATTAAGAACCTATGTAATTTGATATTTTAGCATTCTCTGTGAATCAAATCAGAAAAAGTTATGGTTTTTCTTTTTTTTTTTTTTTACCATCAGCATTTCTTCTCCTTTTTTCCATCCACAACACTCCAAAGTTTGTTTCATCTGAGGCCAAAACAAAATATAATCAAATATCTAAAGGCAAACAATGAACCTTAGTATTCTTTATCATATTTATTTATGTATTTCCTATTGCAAAATTTCAGTGATTCATTAAGGTTTTCAAGTTCTATTGCAAAGAGACAGATCAAATGCAGTAAGAGGTTCCAGTTTCAAGGACTTAGATGCTCAGAAGTTTAATAAACTTATAGTGGGGCTTCTCACAGTGAAAATGACACTTTGAAAGAGTTTAGAAGTGGCTGTGTTGGCTAACTGCAGTTAGAAATTGCTTTGTTTTGGGGTGGAAAAAGCATATTTCCCATTATTATATGGGGATCAGAAAATGACTGGATGATTTATGCTTCTTCAGTTAATAATAAATGGGGAAAAAGGAAATTTTTGATGAATATAAGAGTAATGGTACCCTACAATACTGACTTCAGCTTAGAATGTATTGTATTAAAGCCATCCTGTTTCACAGCAGAGTTTTGAAGGCCTCTGTGAACCACTGAGTCTTTGGATCAGAAACTACACAAATACATATTGGAAGGATATATTTAACTTTAGTTATAGGATTTGCTAATATCTTGATTATATCTCAGTTTATAACTTTCATGCATTCTGAAGTAAATTTCAACATCGAGTTGTCTTTTATATGGTCTTTGAAAACGTGTGTCTAGCTTTATTAAAAATGATTCGTTTTGTTTGGTGTCCTGAATACTGCAACAAATTTTACATACGTATCTGGCTAGACATGAATAGCCAATCCCATATAAACTCATATGTATGAAAATACAGATACTCAATTTCAGCTTTTAGGAGATGAGTTTTTATTATTAGACTGAACATATTTTAAACAAGAGTATGTAGCTGTGTGGGGCTTCCCAGGTGGCGCTAGTGGTAAAGAACCCACCTGCCAATGCAGGTAGATGCCAGAGACAAGGGTTCAATCCCTGGGTGGGGAAGATCCCACCCTCCCCCCCAGGAGGGCATGGCAACCCACTTCAGTATTCCTGCCTGGAAAATCCCGTGGACAGAGGAGCCTGGAGGGCTACAGTCCATAGGGCCGCACAGAGTCAGACACACCTGAAGCGACCTCACACGCTTGCTTGTACGTAGATGTGTGCCCAACCTAAAGACACCACAGTTCATGTGACTGCCTTGCAAGCACCAAAAGAGAAAATTATACCTCAAATTTTTAAGGTAGCAGATTTGGGGATGTCTATTGGTTTTTAGCTCATTAATAGTTTCTTCATTGCTGTTTTAATGAGAATTAAACTGAAATACATTTCTGCCAGAGACATATTGATAATTTTTTGCATTCAGTTTTTTAAAAGAAGTAAATGTAAAATGTACTTAGGCATGGATTACGCAGTTACGTTATTCAACAATTTGCTTTTTAAAGTTACTGAGGAGAACAGAAGGCATTCCTTTTTTTTTTTTTTTCATTTCCCTGATGATCAGTGAGGAACATCTTTTCTTTTATTTTTAAAATTATTTCATTTATTTTAATTGGAGGCTAATTACTTTACAATATTGTAGCGGTTTTTGCCATGCATTGACATGAGTCAGCCACGGGCGCACTTGTGTCTCCCATCCTGAACCCCCCTCCCACGTCCCTCCCCATCCCATCCCTCAGGGTCATCCCAGTGCACCAGCCCTGAGCACCCTGTCTCGTGCATCAAACCTGGACCAGCGATCCGCTTCACCTATGATAATATACACAATTCAACGCTACCCTCTCAAATCATCCCACTCTCGCCTTTTCCCACAGAGTCCAAAAAAGACTGTTCTTTACATCTATGTCTCTTTTGCTGTCTTGAATATAGGGTCATCGTTACCATCTTTCCTTTAAACCTGAAGGTCGTTCTGGTCTGGCGAGTGTAGGGATGAATTCCCCTGACATACTTCATAGCAGTCCTGGAAGGAGAACTAGGGGCTACAGGTTTCTCCCCAGGCCCCCTGGGAGCAAGGCAGCTGTTTGTCAGTGTTGGCACCTGTGTGAGCCAGGAAGGCTGCTTTAAACAATGCTGATCAACTCAATTCTATTCCTTACCTCCCTGTTCCTTTCTCTTCCTGGGGAATCTGGCTTCTCTATTACTCCTGATAAAGGATAACGATTTCCTGCAAGCATCACTGAGATCCAGAAAGTCACTGTAATCTCATCAACAGTGTGACTCCCCAACTGGGACTCTTGAATTTATACAACCCTATGGGAGCTGGACAGGGTGCTTAATCCCCCACATTGCTGTGCTGAGTCCCCCAGTCATTTAAAATAGAAGTCCTCTTACAAAAAGATGACCTCATTATGGCCCCAAATTAGGACAGACTTCATCAGAACCCATAGTTAAACCCAATATTTTATCTATGAAAACAGTTTACTACCCCGTACTGGCTGAAAAAAATTCAGCCTAGGCCATAAGGAATTTTCCAATGATCCCAGTGAAGATTAGGGTAGGAGGCTGGATATATATCCAGTCTTTTTGCACAGCCTGTGGGACACTGAAGAATTTTGTTACCTTTTTTAACCCTGAAATAAAACAGAGAAGCCTCACCTCGAGTTTCTGGTGAATGCCTTGAAGATTTATTCCAATTAATGCACCTGTGGTTTTCCTAAATTTTCTCAAACATTTTAGGTGATTTCCCAACTAATCATTTTTAGGGTTCAACCTCAAAGATTTTAATATAAGGGAGAAATAACTTTTAAAAGAAGCATCTCTGCTTACCTTCTCCCTTCCTCTTTAGCAAGGAATTGTTTGGAGATACATACCAGTCTCAAAATTGTATACATACTAATATATACACATTAGTGTGCAATTTTGTGACAGGTAATGATAGTAAAGAGAACAGTCTCTCTTCTTTTCTCATAGTTGCCTGTCAGGCAGCATGCGTGTGTGCTCAGTCGTGTCCAACTCTTTGAGACTCTATGGACTGTAACCCTCCAGGCTCCTCTGTCCATGGAATTTTCCAAACAAGAATACTGGAGTGAGTTGCCATTTCTTACTCCAGGGAATCTTCCTGACCCAGGGACAGAACCCACATCTCTTGAGTTTCCTGCATTGGCAGGCAGATTCTTTACCACCGTGCCACCTGGAAAGCCCTTCTCACATTTGCATTATCTAATTTTTAGGGCTAACAAGCATTGAGAAGTGATTATCTTTTTCTTTATAACCATGACCTTTGATTGCAGGTGGTGTCTTATAAAGCTTGCTTTTTCTACATATTGCAAATAAAACTGAGTGGTGGAGAGGGGCACAGGAAGAGCCAAGAGTTGGAAGGATTTAAAAATGAAACTAAGGCATAAGGAGTTCATCTTATTTAAAAAATGTGCTCCATATATATTTCTTCTGTTTATCTTCATGAACATATATGTTTATCACGATACAAGATATATAAGTATATACTTAGAGTCTTGTTTCCAGTTGGCATCTGAGAGCAAGTTGGCATCTCTATGTCATATACTGTACACATAAATGTGAATATATATGAATATATATGCACATGTTTATTTTTCATATGTGATTCTGCAATGCATGGATATGCTTGGATCTAACTTATCTTGTTAAAAATGACTACATTTATATAAGTATGCATACTTATATAAAATGTATTCTTAGTTGGCATCGGGCAGCAAGTTAGCATCTGGTGTAAACTAAGTTTTCATTTACTGCTTATATATGTGTATTGTAAATTATGAATATTAGGATGAATGAATATGTTTTCTTATAATTTCATAAGTACCTTTAATAATGATTAAATATGTGTCTTGAGAACGTATAATTATATGTATCATTTGAAAGGTAATTGTAAAAAGTAGTAAATGGGTTTTTCTCCTCAGCCACAAGTCAGATGATGGGATCCAGGTATGCATAGTGAACTGGAAAGAGGAAGACATATTAAACTATGAAGAATAAGGATTACAATATTAATAAGTACTATTTTTATGGGACCAGTGGACCTTTTTTTAAAATTTATTTTAATTGGAGGCTAATTACTTTACAATATTGTAGTGGTTTGTGCCATACATTGACATGAGTCAGCTATGGGTGTACACGTGTTCCCCATCCTGAACCCTGCTCCCACCTCCCTCCCCATCCCATCCCTCGGGGTCATGCCAGTGAGCCTGCCCTGAGCACCCTGTCTCATGCATCGTGCCTGGACTGACGATATGTTTCACATGTGATAATATACATGTCTCAATGCTGTTCTCTTAAACCATCCCATCCTCACCTTCTCCCGCGGAGTCCAAAAGACTGTTCTATACATCTGTGACTCTTTTGCTGTCTTGCATATAGAGTCATCGTCACCATCTTTCTAAATTCCATATTGCATTAGTATACAGTATTGGTGTTTTTCTTTCTGACTTTGTATAATCAGCTCCAGTTTCACCCACCTCATTAAAACTGATTCAGTTGTATTCTTTTTAATGGCCGAGTAATACTCCGTTGTATGTATGTACCACAGCTTTCTTATCCGTTCATCTGCTGATGGACATCTAGGTTGCTTCCATGTCCTGGCTATTATAAACAGTGCTGGGATGAACACTGGGGTACATGTGTCTTTCAACTCTGATTTCCTCAGTGTGTATGCCCAGCAGTGGGATTGCTGGGTCATAAGGCAGTTCTATTTCCAGTTTTTAAGAAATCTCCACACTGTTTTCCACAGTGGCTGTACCAATTTGCATTCCCACCAACAGTGTAAGAGGCTTCCCTTTTCTCCACACCTGGACCTTTTTGTTTGTGCTTTTAGAAAATACTTCACAAGCTAAATATTTTTTATATGTATATGCAAATTTGAATTAGACAGTGTTAGTTCTTAACACATTCATTGTGACCTATATGGTACTGATTATGAGAACAGTTTTTTAAAATCCTTTTTAGTGCAGATAGCCAGCATGGTTATTTTATTCATTTAAAATTTCATTTGAATCTTAATCAATTACTAACAGTTTAATTTTTAGATGACATTTCTATGGTAGGATTGTGTCAACCTAATGAGTCATATATGAAAAAGTAAATAAAAGCTAACCTTGATTATTAAAGAATATTTGTAGTGGAATTTTTATATATTTTCTGAAAATTCAGAAAATATTTGAAAATTTGAAAATTCAGGTGTTGTTAACACTGTCTTAAGATGTGTTTACGAGGAGTGTGTGTGTGTGTGTGTGTGTGTGTGTGTGTATGAGTGCATTCTTTTATAGCTCCTAGATATTTTGGTAATATTCAACTTTCCAATTTATATACTTATTCATCTTGAGCAGCCATCTTATAGGCTCCATAGGTTTGTTGGACAGGTCTAAGAAAGAAAAGGAAGTTTTTCATTTGCCCCATTTCAAGCTTTACTCTTAGCTAGTTGTTCCTCATGTACCTTCAATGTGTACTCATGTGATTCTGTTTTATAAAGAAGGGTATGGAATGATGAACTACTGTAATGTTAATATATAAAGGAAAACTTGACAGCTTAACCACTGTTTATCTAGCAAAATCCCTATAGTAACTGTAAACTTCTCGTTAAAAGAATTGCTCATGTGTTTAGTGTTACCTGTTACTCCACTGGAAAACTATAGTATTTTTCTGGTGCAAAAAGATACTTTTGCTCTATTGAGTATCATTGGTTAGTTGTAAGTTTGTTTTGTGTATATGACATTAATTTGTTGCAAATGCAGACATTTTAAAACAGAGACATTTTTCAGTATAGCTTATATCGGATTATATGTAGGAATGTTTAGCATTAGTAGTTAAATATAGAAGTAGTATTGATGTTACATTTGTTGTTGTCCTGTCATAAAAGGAATTCTCCAGAAGGAAGAAATTATTTCACTAAGTTTGAAACATCAGCCTTACATAGGCTGTGTATGTAGTGGATACAGGTTTTAAGTACACTTGCTGGCTGATCTTCCTACTATTGGTTAGTACTTTGTACAGTTTCCTTTCTTCTGATTGCCATCCATGTTCTAAACTGTGTTTCTTCTCTTTTTTAGAGCAGTGTGCTTTAATCATTATATTTAGTAAATTAGCATTAAATTCAGTATTCTAATTCTTGTAATATTCTAAGATTAAACATTTATTTTTTTATTAAATGTTGAAATATGCAAGTCATTATTTGTGTATTGCTGACTAGAAATATTGTTGAAGTGTAAAGGAGAAAATCTAATTTTATATTGGCGTAGAAAGAAAGCTTAACTTGTTTTCTTGCTCTTTTTTTATAGAGAACACCTGTTCCCAGCGCTGAAGCATTCCGATGGTTCTTTTAAAGCAGTAGTATATCTTATTTTCAAGGCATTTGGAAGTGAAGGGCAAACTAATGTCTTGTTTTAAGAAACTGCTTAGTCCACCACTGAAGAAAATATCCAGATATTATTTTCATTTTATGTATAGGGGTTTCTTCAAAAAAAAGGGGGGGAGGGAGAAAAAAAAAGACATATGAAAATAATCTGGGAGGTCGGGGAATTGGCCAGTCTATTTACTTTCAATACACTGATTCTTTCTTTGATGTAATTTAGCTATCCTAGTGAAGTTGTTGTCTATTTTGAAAGTGGCTGTAAAAAATAAGTTTGGGTAAACCCCTGCTGTAAAATCATGTATCTTTGCAAAGTACATATCTATACTTCATTTTCAAATATATGTGTTTCAGTACTGTAAACTGTACAGATAGCAGCTTGTATTTTGTGTGTTTAGACACAAGAAGACAATCATGTCTGAGCATCTATGGAGATTAACAGTTTGTTCACAACACTCCGGTTCTGTGAGTTAAATCTGGAGCAATAAATTTTAGCTTTAAATATTTTTTTGCCAGTTGTTTTAAGAGCAGCAACAACAGTGGCGTGTTTTGCCATGCATCTTTCCGTAGAGACTTGATGCCAAGTTTTACAAGACTAAAAGATGAGGATGCATCCAGCAGTTACCTGCAGTTGTATTGTTCTAAGAGGGGAAGATATTAGGAAAGTTTCAATTAATCTTTTGAGCACTATATTAGAGTAGTGGTTATGCACTTGCATTGCTTACAAACGAGCTGTACAGAAGGGTATACCTCCCAAATCCTTAGTGTAGTTGACTTGTCTTGGGTGGCACTGTAAGATGGAGTACTCAGAGTAGTTGAAACATGCAGAATCTGTTGTATAACTTTTTTTTTTTCCTTTCTTTAAACAGTGTTTTCTAGGATACAGGCTAGAGTATCATATCTTAGGGGTGAAATTCATGACTGACTTTTTTTTTCCCCCCAGCCCAACCTGGGCTTTTTTTGTATGTATTTTTTTGTTTGCCTGTTTTTCTGCTTCTTTTTTGGTAGAAAAAAAAAAAAAACACTTAATAAAAATATCCAATTGTTTAAATTCCATGTATGATATTAAAAGTGTAGTTTTGTTTTAAAATTTGATTACATAAAGGCCTCCTACATCGAGACATGGCTGGGTACATTTTTAAGTTCAAAAGAGTGAAACACATTCATGGAAATGAGGCTGTTAAATCTCTTTTGATCTTCCTTTCTCACAGCCTCCCAGTTAAAACCGTGGCCTTCTCCTAGGCTCTCCATGAAATGCTCCATGGTTCCCATTCCCTTTCTCATCACCATCACCGGATGCTTCCGTTCCTGAGAAGGCAGGGCCACAGTCTATGGAATTCTATAAATGCAAACAGCCCCCAAACAAAAGGAGCTGATGCCTCATAGGACCTGAGCTACCTTTTCTCATAATGTTTGGTTTTCTTCTGCAGTCAGTGTTCTTTAGGCTAGCCCATTAGGACAAATGTTTATGATGGCATGATCCTTAAGAGTTTTAGTTCTCCTCTCTCTCCCCCACCCCAAATTATAAAGCCTGTTTTCAGCTTCAGAAATAAGACAGAGTTTAGCAAAAACACATAGAGTATGCAAGGTGCCATATTACTGTATCTTTTTGTTCTCTAGTCACTAGCCAGCTGTTTTAGCCTGTGACATCCATTGACCTGCTGACAACTTAGCAACATGGATCAGGTGAAGAAAAATAACTTGAGAGGAGAGAGGGCGATGAAAGGAACTGTAGAGTTTTAGAAAGACTAGCAGATGAATAATTTGAAAAGGCTAGTTACAGTTTTGAATGGGAAAAAATACAGACAGAGGAGGTTTTTAAAAAAGCAGAAGGAGCACTTCATTGCTTAAGTGCTGGCAAGGGTCGGGGGGAGTGGGGAGAAGGTACTTACAAATGCCAGTGTGAAAAACAACGTGACTTAATTTGCCTAGAGTATGGATACAAGGTCTACAGTTACTGTCAAATAGCATTTTTGAAGAAAATTCACTATGTATTACACTTATCCATGTTTAGAGAAGAAAGTTATATGATCACAAATTAAAACGTGCTGTATATTAATTTTGAGATAGCTTGCTACTTGATGTATATTCCTTTGAAGGTTCTAGTTAGAATTTCTATTTCTGCTGTGGGACCAATAAGAGCTATATGAGTTCTTTCTTGTTCCATTTTTTATTTTATTTGACTTTTTAAAAACCAATTTGCTAATGAATTGCGAGTAAGTAAAAACTTACTTTCACACTTGAATGGTAAGCTTGCCTTGCTTTTTGGAAAGTGATCATTGTTATTACAGAATTGAAACAAACTTTTATTCAGGAAGATCTCATCGCAATGTACTGTGAGTCTAAAATACATGCTAGTATTGCATGTCTTGATGTGTTTTTATTTGTTTTCTTAAAGAATTAATGAGTTTGTATATTGTAAAATGTGACTTTTTACATGTGAATTCAATTTTTTAATGAAATAATCTGTTAATTATTGATATGGAGAAGTTCAGCTTTTCTTGAATTCCTTATGTGTTTTTATTCCTGATGTTGTTCTTTTTTAAACCACCATTTTTTAATGTTTTGGGTTAAGCTATTTATGTAACGGAGGGTGCATACAAGGTTCCCTTTGGTGACGCTGAAGAAACGTGTCACTCCTCTGACCTCCCCTCAGTTTTCTCCCTTGTAAGTTCATGTGTTGAGAACTTGTAAAGGATATCATAGCAGCACTGAGGGAATGATTGAAAGATTTATACTTTTCTTGATTCTTAAATACCAATGAAGTGTAACTTTAAAAAATTCCTTGCTGTGTGTTTCATATTCAGAGTCAAGAAAATTCAAAAGATAGCAATCACCTGTAGCTCATGTGGGCTATCTTTACAACTTAAAAATTACACCTCAGATAAGCCGAATAAAAAACTGTGTAAGAAGTCACATACAGAGGTGAGGTGAGGAGCTGCCATCATGCGTCAGCGTTGGGGAAGACGGTGGAGAGTCCTTGGCTGACTCCATGTAGGGCAGGGGATCCACCCCTTTGTCAGCTCTCACTCAGCACCCTAATATCCCAAGAGCATCAGAGTGCAAATCTCTCTCTTTCCAGGCCTTCAACCCAAAGTGGCTCTCTGATGGATTCTGCCTGTCTGTGCACAAGTGGAGGGCATATTTACAAACAAGAAACGTGTCCATTCTTGGGAGGGAGACCAGTAATAGGCTTCCCCCAGAGTAAGAGTATATAAAAGTGTCTCCTGTTGCTTAATTCCCAACACCCAACTCTCTTCTTCTAAACACATTCATAGGGAGCAAGAGATGGAAGGCTTCCTACGAATTAATATTAAGCAGTCACTAATAGAAAGGAATATTCCCTTCGTTTCATTCAGAACCCCTGGCATGTAAGTTGTACAATTAATACTAAAACATATAAAGTCTTTAAGCTGATAGTCTCTGTAATCAAATAATGAAAAAAAGAAAGCAGTTAAATGAACACACTATTCAGAGTCAAATACGTTCAGCAGAACACTGTCGTGGGTCTTTGATCATGGCTAGATTCACAGTGATATCACACAGTTGGTTCTCATGAAGCCGTTAAATGTTTCAAATTTTGTTTTTATTAAATTCGGCAGTTTCACACTGAGATCTGTATTCCTAGTGAATAAAAGACAGTTACTATGTTAGGAGGGATTTCATTTTCACAACTGCAAGGAAGTCAGAGATATTTCAGGAACATGGGCCACAAAATGTACTCCTTTCACAGTGTTCTCCTATTCTGAACTGTGCAGTTATCTATTAAATTTTCTAATAGATATTTGTGTAAGGTGTATGTATGCTTGTGCAATTATTAAAAAAAGCAGTTTTGGAAAACAGTGTATTTATTAAAGAAAATTACTTATGGGGCATGTACAAAACTGTAAAAAAAAAAAAAAAAAACTTAAAAAAAACACATTCAATTTGCCCAGTAAAGTTGTTTTTGTGAAATTTCTGTGTTGTTGAATAAAGGACTTTAGTATTCAAAAGATCTCTTTTTCCATGAACAAACTTTTATTTGTGAGATTTTAAATAATCAGCATATGATCCTGAAAGTCTAATTTTTTTACGATAAAAACATTTTTCATTCTAAACTTGCTCCTACATCAGCAGAAGGAATACTGTTTATAAAATTTTCATAAAATATTCCCATTTTGTTCATCTTTTTTCTTCATGTATTTTTGTCTTTCTTATATATTTAAAGGAAAGAAAGAACATGATGCCTTTTTATATTTATAAAGGATATATTCTTGTTGAAAGCTTTAAAAGTTCCCTGAAATAGAGGAAGAAATGAGTAGATCCAAACTTTCTTCCTTCCTTCATTATAAGAGTGCCGCAAGAAAGCTATCCGTGAACTCCTTGTGCTGTGAATGAAAAGTCTTGACACTTAAAGGCATCAAGGTACATGAAGAAATGCGCAACACTGGAATTCTATCTTCAGCCACTCCCAGCAATACTCTGAGATTACCTTTTTATTGTGTTACTTTTTTATTGTAGAATATTGTGGTCCACCCTGCTTATTATTTGGTGGTGAAGACACTATTACTTCGCTGCTTCCCAGAACAAAGATCTAATTTTTATTTTGCTGCTTCATAAACTACAAGAAATGTAGAACACAGTATTATATCCTGGAAATCATTAATATGGTTCCAAACATGGAGCGTTAGACAATTGAAAGAGTTCATGTTCACAGAAAAAAAAAGACCACCTGAGAAGACTTTTGTCAATGTTATAAATTCCAAGATGTGCTCTGTTAGAATAATATCACTAGTATAAAATATCTTGGCCATGGCAACAGAATTGGATTATATAGTGTGAGGAAGATGAATTAGGTAATTGGACTCATGCGAGTTTCTGGGTATTCAGCAATTTTGCAGGTGAGTTGCTATGCTTCTTTATTATATTTTGGTGTAAGCAACAATATGGCAAAGCCGGATTTTCATGATAATACTTTCCTTACTTGACATCTTCAAGGATACAAATGCTTTGAGGTTTATATGTAATGATAAGAGAATACTTCTTCAAAATAGCTTGAATTAACCAAAAAGGGAAAGACAGAGGAACTCTATAACTTATTTAGACATTGAACCAGGTAATTGCATATGGTTTCTGGAAAATAATACACATTTTTAAGTGTTTTTNGTAAGCAACAATATGGCAAAGCCGGATTTTCATGATAATACTTTCCTTACTTGACATCTTCAAGGATACAAATGCTTTGAGGTTTATATGTAATGATAAGAGAATACTTCTTCAAAATAGCTTGAATTAACCAAAAAGGGAAAGACAGAGGAACTCTATAACTTATTTAGACATTGAACCAGGTAATTTCATATGGTTTCTGGAAAATAATACACGTTTTTAAGTGTTTTTATTGGTATCAGTTGTTTTAGTTGACATATTTTAGCAGAAATTATTCCCCATTTTATTTCTACTCTTTTTTGATAGAGAAAAAAAATGTTATTTGAAATAAACACAGTGAACACAGTTTTGAGATTTTATTTGCATACATATCTTAAGTATCATAGGTATATAGGACATTTTTGCTTATTTGTAAGTTTTGTTTCTAATCTTTTAATAACTTGGTTTAAGATCTATCTTTATGTCCTTTGCAATTCAGATTTTTTTGGCCATTTTTTAAGTCAATATTTCTTATTTTCCATGTATTTATGTAAAATGGAATGTCAAATGAACTGTCTTTTCATTCTAAGTCTGTGCTTTGTTTACAATATGTTTCTTATGACAAAATCATTCTGGTTAGCAGGTGTTGTAATTTCACAAATTGGAAGCAATGTCCATGGTCTCTTTCCAAGAACAATACTTTTAAAAGCCATTCTAATCATGTACAAAACTACATGTAAAGCATTCTTAAAATGGGACTGAATTACTGACTTCTTTAATAATTAGATGTTAGGAGAATCTGGTCGCTCGGTTTGAATTATATCTGCTTACGACTTTTCTGAAAAGTGATCTGTTAAAAATTATATGGCTTCAGGAAAACTGCACAGTTGGAAGCGAGGTTAGAAAAGAAAAACATTTAAATGGCACTGTTTAACCTTTGATACCATCATGAAACATATGTAACTGAAAATTCTTATTGAATATGCCCATCAAAACGTTTTCTCACTTTTCATGACTTACCATGTAATTTCATTCATATTTTTAATTATTTATAAATATTTACAGTTTTCTTAATATTGAATTAATGTGGGGGGGATAGAGATAGATTAATCTGTGTGTGCATATGTGTGTGTTGTTTTTAGCTGACACAGTTCAGTTCATGCTTCCAGTAGCTAAGGGTCAGTGTAGGTTATTAAACATCTTTCATGTAAAAGATTCTGCCACCATTCAATTCCAGTTGCAATTGATGACTCAACATCTTATAATACTTCATATCTTCTCTGGGAATCAGGGAATTTGGGGAAGCCTACATGAAATCTTTTGAACATTTTAAGGGTGTTTTAATAATTTAACATTTCACTATGTCCCACTTGCAGTCATTCAGAACTGTTTTGGAAATTATTTATACAAATTGCTCCCCAAATATGTTATTTTCTTCATATAATTTGGACATTTTAAGTATATTTATGTATTATTGAGATGTCTATTTATACATATGTATATTTGAGCTTCAGGTGCACATGCAAACACTAATAGATTATTTAATCTGTAGCTTGTATATTTTGACCATAGGAAAAGACCTCTATCCCTCTAAAATTTGTGATGTCTACGGAGCAGCAGCAAGAAGAACATTGTGAATAATTTTTGTGTTTGCAAACCAGCAGTTGATTTAATTTTTCATTTATTCAATAAAAATTATTGCGATCTTCAATGTGCCAACTACTGGAGATATCAAAATAAATAAAACGTTCCTCCTGACACATTTACCATCATCGTGAAAGTCAACCAAATGAGTGAAATAAATACACAAATAAACGAAACCAGTGGAAAGTGTTTGTGTTGAATGGAACAGGCCTCATGTGAGTGCATGGCAAGAGATGGTGGACTGAAGCTTTTTCATTTTAAATTTTTCCCTGTTGAAAGAAGAGGGCAAGGCTCAAGTAAATACTCTGGGGTTGTAAAACCTGAGGTTAAAGCAGTGAACCAGAGAGACTGGAATGGCAGAAGAAAGAAAGAGGAAGGTTCAAAAGACCTGAGACCTGCCACGGTCCTCGTCTGAGTTGCTGTCATTTCTCATGGGGGCCACTTGAATCACTACCATAGTATTCTCTTTCCATTCATTCCTGTCAACTTTCAAACATTTTTTATGTTGCAGCCTAAGCAGTTCTTTTAAAACACACACGCACAAAGTTCTTGGGATCCCATGCTCATTGTCAGTGATCTCCCTTTGCTCTTAGAATAAGATCCTAAATGTGGTTGCAAGGGTCTTGCAGTTTAGCTCTGAAGTCTCATCCCATTTCATGTCATCCCTTTCTCAGTGCTCCAGCCATTTAGACTTTCTTCCTCACAGTNAAGATCCTAAATGTGGTTGCAAGGGTCTTGCAGTTTAGCTCTGAAGTCTCATCCCATTTCATGTCATCCCTTTCTCAGTGCTCCAGCCATTTAGACTTTCTTCCTCACAGTTGTTAAGATGGGTTTTGCCTCTCACCTCAGGACATTTTGTTCATCTTGTTATTGATATCTGGAATCTTTGTTCCTTCTCTATTTTCCTGGATAATGCCTCTTTATTCTTCAGAAATTAGCTAATACACTTTTACAAGAAACTTCTCAACTTTTATGACTTTGTTAAATTCACCTATTATAGGCTCTAAAGTAACTTGTACCTCTTCATAGCCCTTATTAATGAATTAACTCATTCAATAAAGAGATATTACACATTTATCATGTGCTCTTCTCTCTTCTAGGCAGCTAGAATATGTTCACGAGCACATAGGACAGAAATTTCTGCCCTCATAGCGTTCATATTCTAGTGGAAAGAAAAAGGTCATAAGCAAAGAAGTAAATATAAATGTCATGTAGTAATATATAATTTGGATACAAATAAGGAGAGAAAATGAGATCAGATATGCCAAATGGGGTGAGAGGATGTGGAAGAGAGTTGGAATTTTAAATGAGTAGTTAGGGAAAGNTTCATATTCTAGTGGAAAGAAAAAGGTCATAAGCAAAGAAGTAAATATAAATGTCATGTAGTAATATATAATTTGGATACAAATAAGGAGAGAAAATGAGATCAGATATGCCAAATGGGGTGAGAGGATGTGGAAGAGAGTTGGAATTTTAAATGAGTAGTTAGGGAAAGCCTAACAGAGAAGATAATATTTGAGGTACAGCCTGAAGGAGGCAAGGGGCTCCCCAGGTGGCGCTGGTGGTAAAGAACCCGCCCACCAATGTAGGCGATCGGAGACACAGGTTCGATTCCTGGGTTGGGAAGATCCCCTGGAGAAGGAAACGGCGAGCCATTCCAGTATTCTTGCCTGGAGAATCCCATGGACAGAGGAACCTGGCAGGCTACAGTCCACAGGGTTGCAAAGAGTCAGGCATGAAAAGTGAGTTAGCACACATGCTGAAGGAGGCAATTAAATAGGTGAGTAAGCAATCTTGGAAACAGCCTACCTGGCANCCATGAGCAGAAGGTGGATAGATTTTTAAACTACAAACTGAGAATGAAGACTGTTTAGTTGACTCCCAGTCACAAGAAAGGAATGAAGTTTTCAAGCTTGTCTAAACTTTCCTTCATGAAGAGCAAGCTGGCTCATGACTATAAAAATGAGAGTGAAAATTTCTTAGTATTTGTTGTTTTTCTTCTTTGCCCTTGATTCTTTACAGAGATAGTCTATTTTCATTAATAGCCTAAACGTACTTCAGAGAGTTTGACTAGAAATGTTCCTTCATTATTGTATACAAGAGAAAGCATTTTGTACCAGAATTTTCTTAGATCCGAGTTTCCATTTCAAACCTACCATTTGACAGAAATTTCTGTCTAGCACAAGTTTCCCACTGAATCCTCATCACCAGAGTTCTGAGGATTAAACAATCAGTTCAGTTCAGTCACTTAGTTGTGTCTGATTCTTTGAGAGTCCATGGGCTGCAGCATGCCAGGCCTCCATCACCAACTCCCAGAGTTTACTCAAACTCATGTCCATTGAGTTAATGATGCCACCCAACCATCACATCCTCTGTCGTCCCCTTCTCCTCCCACCTTCAATCTTTCCAGCACTGGGGTCTTTTCGAATGAGTCAGTTTTTCCTATCAGGTGGCTAAAGTATTGGAGCTTCAGCTTCACGACTGATCTCCTTTAGGATGAACTGGTTGGATCTCCTTGCAGTCCAAGGGGCTCTCAAGAGTCTTCTCCAACACCAAAAAGCATCAGTTCTTCGGTGCTCAGCTTTCTTCACAGTCCAACTCTCACATCCATACCTGACTATTGGAAATACCATAGCTTTGAGTAGATGAACATTTGTTGGCTAAGTAATGTCTCTGCTTTTTGATATGCTGTCTAAGTTGGTCATAACTTTCCTTCCAAGGAGCAAGAGTCTTTTAATTCCACGGCTGCAGTCACCATCTGCAGTGATTTTAGAGCTCCGAAAAAAAAAGTCTGTCACTGTTTCCATTGTTTCCCCATCTATTTGCCGTGAAGTGACGGGACCAGATGCCATGATCTTTGTTTTCTGAATGTTGAACTTTAAGCCAACTTTTTCACTCTCCTCTTTCACTTTCATCAAGAGGCTCTTTAGTTCTTCTTCACTTTCTGTCATAACGGTTGTGTCATCTGCATATCTGAGGTTATTGATATTTCTCCCAGCAATCTTGATTCCAGCTTGTG
>SJYA01000943.1:1671949-1758470 GCA_006410615.1 Neotragus moschatus
AGGATTTGAAATAGCTCAACTGGAATTCCATCACCTCCACTAGCTTTGTTTGTAGGGATGCTTCCTAAGGCCCTCTTGACTTCACATTCTAGGATGTCTGGGTCTAGATGAGTGATCACACTATTGTGGTTATCTGGGTCATGAAGATCTTTTTTGTATAGTTCTGTGTATTCTTGCCACCTCTTCTTAATATCTTCTGCTTCTGTTAGGTCCATACTATTTCTGTCCTTTATTGTGCCCATTTGTGCATGAAATGTTCCCTTGGTATCTCTAATTTTCTTGAAGAGCTCACTAGTCTTTCCATTTCTATTGTTTTCCTCTATTTCTTTGCACTGATCGCTGAGAAAGGCTTACTTATCTTTCCTTACTATTCTTTGGAACTCCACATTCAAATGGGTATCTTTCCTTTTCTTCTCTTCACAGCTATTTGTAAGGTCTCCTCAGACAACCATTCTGCCTTTTTTCATTTCTTTTAAACAATGATTATACAATGAGTAGTTCCAAATCTGAAAGAAACAAATGGTAATTATTTCAGTCCTTTAAAATCTCAAGAACCCTCAATATATTCAAAACAAGAAAACAAGGAATGACTACAACAAAAACTGAAATGCTTGATTTCACGGTTTGATGGAAAATGTTGAGACACATACAAAATGTGAAGAATAAAAAAACTAAAAAGAATTTAATGGTAAAACTACGATTGACATGTTCTGTGGCAATTTGAGTGACTTTATCCCCATGGATAGCTGTAGAACTTCTGAGAGTTATCGACAGATTCATCACTAAGGAAAACATTACATAAGTTTCCACTCTATCTGTTGCATCAAGTAAGGGTTAATTTACACCCTGAATTATTAAATGCACTCCCATACTATGACAAAGTTGTAAACCTGAGAAAACGCAGTACTTTCCAGTTTTATAAAGTCTGTCAGAGACTTTCTTAAGTGGCTAATTTAGAGGAAGCTGGCACACAATTTGAAGATGTAATTTGAGTCGTGGCTGATGATATACTTTTACTTGTTTAGCCTTTTACGCAGCTTGTTTGCATTACTGGAACAGATTTGCTGTTTCTATTCTAACTGCATTGTGTATGGCATGAGGAATGCTGATTAATTCTTGTCCGTAATCATCACAACTCTGCCAATGTTGAACATTTATATACTTCATTACATAATCTATGTATGCATTCCTTATGTTATTAGTGGGAGTAGCATGTAATAGGTAAACAAACCTGTTCTTGATTTAAGTTAAAAATCACTGTTGAGCCTTTTCCATCTTTAACAGAAACTGCCTTAGATGGAGGAATCTGGCATAGGTTTTATCTGTTTCAAGTAGCTTTAATTAGAATTCTTTAATTGTCCCTACAGCTGCCACCAATAGTAAACTCTAAAATATCAATTGTAATTGGAAGATAAATTTGCATTTTATTCATGACATAAAGTTATTATGTCTTACTTTGTGAATTTTGAGACAGTGAGGCTATTCACTGCTGTTGGAGTGTCTCTGAATAGCCCTTTTCAATCATTTTGATACTTATATTGTAGGTGACTGTCTCATCTACTTACCTTTAAAAAGAGAATTAAGTAAACAATGACTCCTAGGTGAGCCTTATTTAATAAATTACTTACTGGTTTATTCAGAGACTCCTGAGGAAATAGGTTCTTAAATGATGGGTTGTAGTTTGCGAAAGGCATTTCACCAGAAGTCCTAAAGCATTTAAAAGGAAGTAAAGTACGTCACTCTTTTATTTATTTATTTATTTATTTTCCCGTCTCAGGTGTACATGAGTTCCCAATCTTGAACAACCCCCACCCCCCACCTCCCACCCCATATCAACTCTCTGGATCATCCCCGTGCACCAGTCCCAAGCATCCTGTATCCTCTATCGAACATAGAGTGACAGTTCATTTCTTACATGATAGTATACATGTTTTAGTGCTATTCTGCCAAATCTTCCCACCCNGAACAACCCCCGCCCCCCACCTCCCACCCCATATCAACTCTCTGGATCATCCCCGTGCACCAGTCCCAAGCATCCTGTATCCTCTATCGAACATAGAGTGACAGTTCGTTTCTTACATGATAGTATACATGTTTTAGTGCTATTCTGCCAAATCTTCCCACCCTCTCCCTCTCCCTCAAAGTCCAAAAGTACGTCACTCTTTACGTGTGCATGCTAAGTCCCTTCAGTCGTGTTTGACTCTTTGCAACCCTATGGACTGTAGCCCACCAGGCTCCTCTGTCCATGGGATTCTCCAGGCAAGAGTACTGGAGTGGGTTGCCATGCCCTCCTCCAGGCGGTCTTCCCGACCCAGGCATCAAATCCACGTCCCTTAAGTCTTCTGCGTTGGCAGGCAGGTCCTTTACCACTGGCGCCACCTGGGAAGCCCACTCTTTATGCTCCTAGTCAAATTACACCTGCAGAGCTGTATAAAGGATGAAAAAATAAACAGCAGATAACAAAAAATCTAGTGGATCCAAATCTTCATAAGTATATTTCCAAATTTCTCAGACTTCTCTTGAGTTGCTAAGTTGGCACCACAAATCAGATGGTTAGATGCAATATAATTAGCTTCCTGTTTTCTAGGAGAGTAAATGAAGTATTGGTTTGTAGGAAAAGCATTCTGTTGAGAATTTTTTATTTCAGCATGTCACTTTAAGGTAAAAACTGTAACTACTCACAATGGTAGGAATGAAAGGGATTTATTATGTCAGGTAATTGAAAAGTCCTAAGGAAAGACTTAGACCTCTCTGCCTGTAGTACTGTAAGTTGGTTTTATTTTGAGGCCTTATTGATTTATGTTTTGGCCACTACTGCCTGTAAATATTTACCTTCCATTGCTAGGAATTTGTGTAAAAGGAAAACTTTTCTTTCCTGACAAATTCAGCAAAAATTATGGAGGTAATTCTTGGTGGATCCAGTTGGCCTATACTGGATTTTGTGCTCAACATTTAGCTAGTCCCTGTAAAGAGTGAAGCGCTGGCTTATCTTATACAAATGTCATATGAAAAATTTTGTTTAATCTTAGCCTGTCCTTAAGATCTGGGTGGAGATCAGCCTCTCCCTACCACATTTACTGAGAAGGAATTAATAGTAGTCTCCAGGGAAAATCAGGGTAATGACAGAAACGAAAAGGGTAATAGGTACTGAGGGCAGAAAAAAAAAAAAATGAAAGAAGAAAGGAAAGATTGAAGAAGGAAAGAGAGAAGAAGGAGAGAAAGTAAGAGAGAAAAGAGAGATAGGAGAAGGAAAGAAGGAAGAAAGGGAGGAAGAGAAGGGGGAGGAGGGAAGAAAGAAGGAAGGGGAGGCGATGATAAATGCCTACTGTCTCGTGTTTTATTGAAGGGTTAATGGACAGGGAAGCAGCAGGAGGGAGAAGGCAGAGAAACGTCTCCACTGGAATTCTAATAGGATAATTAATTTCTGTATAATTGTATGATAACTCTATTTAGTTAACTTGAAAGATCCATTTTTATTAATTAGTCATGTATATGCATAAACACACACACAACACACAGGTGCACACAATACCGTTATGTGTCTGATCGGATCTACATGAGCACAACACTGTTTCTGGGATAAAGAAGACACTTTACGACGAGTTTGATAGACTTACCAGCAGAATTCCATTCCTTACAGTTAACCCATTGCTTTATAGAAATGTGTACAAATGTTGATTGTGAGGAAGATTAGCTGTAGGATTATACACGAGAGGATTTCTTTCAGGGAACTAAGGTCATAAAATCTCAAAATACAGACTAGGTTTTCGCCACCAACTTTAATGCATTTCACACAGATTGTTCAGTTGTATTTGCTGCCTCACGGTTGAACCTTCATTTCACTGGATTCAGCCCAATGAGTATGATGGAAGCCAAGGGTTTATCTAGTTTCAGCACACTTAATTTTTTTCATCTTGATCTCAATTACTTTATGCTCATGAGAAAATTCTTATTTGCTGTTCTTAGGAATAGCAAAGTCACATTTCCCATTTATTATCAAATGATAAAACTGTATATATAATAAAAGACTTAAATGATTACTCGGAAGACAAAGATGGTGCAATTGAAGCTGAACTGTGGGTAGAAGTGATAGCTTAATATATTTGTTCTTTGGTGGAAAGGAAAGTCTAAATCCTGTACACCAGGCTTTCACTTAGGAATATAGGGAGCTCAAAAGTGTACCACCCTCAACTCTACTGAAAGGAGTGGAGAATCAGCGTCGGAGGGAAAGCAGAGTCAAACCATGATAAGGAGGAGTGGGTGCAGTGCAGGTAAATGCAGCAATTTTCCACTGCATGGGGAGATGGACACTCTCATCGTTGCCAGCACTTAAATCTCTTACTAGACAAGGAAGAAGCGGAGCCTGTTATACTGTTGGAGAAACAAGGCAGTAAGTAGTCGAATCCGTACTCTTTCTGTGGCCAGCACGAGACAGACCACCCTCTTTTCTCTGTCCCTGTAGTTCGGGTGGATTGATTTCTCATCCTTCACATTGAAGAGGAGGAGGGAGCCCATTTTGATTAATAAATGTATAGACCAGTGATTCAGGGATGAGTACAAGATCTTGAGAAGCCAAATCAGATTAAAATACATTTGGATAAAAATAAAACACCTAAAATAGGTAATGCTAAGGAAGAATAATTTGTAAACTCCTGAATTAAGATTCTCATTATATTTAAATAATAGTTAAAGGCAACTTTTTAAATTAAAATAGACCTTTACCACAGATATCGACATGAAAATTTGATCCAGGGACACTGCTGTGAAATCTAAGTATGACATTTAAATATGCTTATCAGAAATGTAATTATGCTTGCTTTTATTTATGACAATTAATGCTTTCAGTCTATATGGAATACCTAATTTATAATAAATGGTTAGACTTAATAATGACTCTCTATCCATATTTATGAATTTTCAACTTATTTGTCATTCCTGAGTCATTAATAGAATTTATACACATACATATTAACATTAGGTTTTTTTTTAAAGAGATGAATGTCATCCTAAAAATAAGGCATTTATGTTTACAACATTGATAATATTGATAAATTCACTGTAAATTCAATGTAAAAGCCTAAATGACAGTTGACATAAAGAATTCCTATGTAATTTTATATTAGATAATTCAAATATAATTACTGCTACTTTTTCTGTAACATTTCACAAAAGTAAATGTTCAGTTATTTATTTGCGTGTCTCTTCTTTAGGATAAGGAGATCACCTAAGTGGATCCAGTACTCTATTCATTCCTAAAAAGACAACACTTCAGAATTAATATCACAAATAGCTCACAAACTTAAATAATTACATGAATATTATACATTTCTCAAAAGCTTCCACTAAAACATGCATGTGTGCTAAGTCACTTCAGGCATGTGTGACTGTGCAAAGCCATGGACAGTAGCCTCCAGAATCCCCTGTCCACGGGCTTCTCTAGGCAAGAAAACCAGAGTGGGTTGCCATGCCCTCCTCCAGGGGCTCTTCCTGACCCAGGGATCAGACCTACCTCCCTTCAGACTCCTGCACTGGCAGACAGGTTCTTTACCACTTGCACCACCTGGAAAGCCCTTCTACTGAAACAAGTATACAGATAATGTTATGCTAAATCACTTCAGTCGTGTCTGACTCTTTGTGACCCCATGGACTGTAGCTCACCAGGCTCCTCTGTCCATGGGGATTCTCCAGACCAGAATACTGGAGTGCATAGCCTTTCTTTTCTCCAGGGGATCTTCCCGACTCAGGGATCGAAGCCAGGTCTCCCGCATTGCAGACGGATTCTTTACCAGCTGAGCTATCAGGGAAGCCCTTAAAGTAGACTCCAAACAAACACATTTTAATAAGCTTCATGTATATTCAATGTCTGTAGCAGCATGATATTAATTTTCATTTATATTGCTTTTTTAAAGGAATGATTGATATCCTTCCATATTTTTATTATTTGGGAAGCAAAAACATATGTAAAACAATGGACATAACTGAAAAGCAATCACCAAACAAAGGTAACTTTGAAAGATGCCTGCACTGTTGAGGTCTCTTCTCTTACCCTGCCTTCAGCTGTGGAAGCGCTCTTTCATCCAATGACAAGTAGTTCCTTCTTAATTATTAATGATTTTTTATTGGACATCAACACTGTGGTGTTTCATTTTTAAATGAACCAATTCATTTGTAAATGTATTAACCTTTCACATCTGATCAGGTAACACTTTCTTAACTTCTGTGAATGCTTGGTCCCTCTCTTACTTCACCAAAGCTCTGCTCATGGTGAATGAAGGACTTCCTAACTGGGCCTTGGAGTTCTGGAGACTTCTATAAGGCAAATTGAAAAAGAGAATTGCTGACCTCTTCTTATTTGCCCTTGGTTAGTCATTTTAATATAACTGTATCACCTACCCACATAAAGGATATATCCATTATTATCTCAAGTTTTTAAAAATTAAAATGATTTTCAGTTGTTTGACTCCTAATCCCCTTTTTCTCACCCTGAATCCCCAATTATGATACTCCCAGCAACCTTTGTTTATGTTAATTACTTTCTATAAATAACCAGTTATCTCACTACAACACCTCACCGAGCAGGTGGAGATACGATTTTAAGGTGTGTTATCAAATCTAGAAATGGCAGCCCACTCCATTGTTCTTGCCTGGAGAATCCCAGGGACGGGGAAGCCTGGTGGGCTGCCGTCTATGGGGTCGCACAGAGTCGGACACGACTGAAGTGACTTAGCAGTAGCATCAGATCTAGACCTTAGTTTCCAATCTTGTGTCCTTTTTTTGCTTCTGTGAAACCTTTGACTGGGTGTGTTTACTGCTTGTGCCAGTATAGAACAATCCACATCAAAGTTCTTGTCTGGGAAGCCCCATGGACAGATGAGCCTGGTGGCGACACGACTGAGCGACTCAACAACAACAACATAGGTCCACCTAGAAGCAGAAAATATAACAGGATTTGAGGTTAAAGAAGTTTATTCTGGGAAGGATTAGGAGAAAGAAGGAAGGACTTGCAGAACAGAAACATTGTATGAAAGGAGCATGCAGGATTGAAGTTTGGGGAGCATGTAGAATCCTTTCAAAAAAAGATCCTAGGCTGATAAATCAAGTTGTGAATTTGCCCGCTCCCTGAGAGCTTTTGTCAAGAAGCTAAATTTGGAGAAATTGCCCCTTTCATCCAAGTCAATGAATTTTTCCTTACCTAGTCTTATATTCCAACCCTCTTGATTAAGCACTTTCTAAATGCAAACCCTAGGCTACTTTCCAGGCTTTTGCTGGTACAGGCAAGCTAATTCTCACAAGTACATTCACATGCAGTCTCCATCCTCCCTTATCAAGCCCAACAACAATCAGCTGGGTTTTCCCGGGATTTAGCTTTAGTTAGGTCCTGGAAGCCAGGAGAGGAGATGGAGGTTGGTCCTTTAAGGCAGGAGCCCCCAGCCTCTGGGATCTAATGCCTAATGGAGCGGAGCTGATGCAGTAATAATAGAAATAAAGTACACAATAAATGTGACTTGCTTGAACCATCCCCAAAGCATTCCCCCTTCCCAGGTCCATGGGAAAAATTTCTTCCATGAAATTGGACCCTGATGCCAAAATGTTTGGGGACCACTGATTTAATGGATATCAGTTGCCATGCAGAATAGTAACTTTTACAGCATCTTCTAACCCATGAGGGTGGAGCTATAGGCCACCTCTGAGTGGTCAGTGCAAGTTCTGAGGGGCCAGTGCAGAGCAAACACCTTTAGGGGCAACTGTCTTCATGTTCCCACCTTTATATTTTAAGATCTCAGGTTTTCCCAAACAAACCCCTGTGTTTTGTGTAATAGATCTTCCTCTTCTGAGCATTCTCAGGTCTCTGGAACTCTGTGACTTATTGGATCTTTGGTCTGCTATTTAGCTGATCTGTTCTTCATTCAAGGAGATAAGGGCTTTTTGTAGCTTACTAAGAGTCTCTCTGGGCTTCCCAGTTGGCACAGTGGTAAAGAGTCCATCTTCTAATACAGGAGATGCAAGGGTTGTGGGTTCCGTCTCTGGGTTGGGACAATCCTCTGGAGTAGGCAACCCACTTTGGTATTCTTGCTTGGAAAATTCCATGGACAGAGGAGCCTGGTGGGCTGCAATTGATGGGGTCACAAAGAGTTGGACAAGATTGAGCGACTGAGCGTGCACATGTGTCCCTTTAGCTCTTATGCTAACTATTTATAATGCTCCTTAGTGTCCCATTCTCTGTAGGATGTCAATATCAGTACAATATAGCAGTAACCAGCCAACACAACCCTATTTTAAATGTCTGAACCATTATGCCTGAAAGGCAAATCATCACACAGAGTGAAATCTTTAGCAATTGGGCTTTCTGCCAGGGCATTTCTGTGACCCATCTTTCACTCAAAGTAGATGGTTGGTGAGATATAATTAAATACCCACTGTTTTCTCTGTTCACTCTTAGTACCACATGCAATAGTTGGGGTTCACAGAGAAGCAGATGCCAAAAGAGGGTTAGACAACATACCAGAGATAGAGCAAAAGAAGAAATAGCAGAAGGTGAGGGCAAGCTTCAGATCATGGTATAGGTTTGACAGCTGTGTTAGGAGAGAAGCAAGCAAGGGGAATAAAGTAGAATCACTGACTGCAACACAGTTCCCGTAAGATTTGGTGAGGACGACGGGAGTCCTTGAGCCAAAATCCCCATTGGAGGAGTCCCATATGTATCCTCCTCCGGGTCTGTCGGTGAGTGGGAGCAACTAGCAGGAGGTGTAGTATTAGAATAAATGCAGAGGTGGGCCTAAAGGAACAGTGGTCATGTTGGGGCATCAATCAGGTTGCCCGTTGGAGACGTAAGCAGTGCATTTGTGTGGACACCACAGCTGCTTTTCTGAAAAACGATGGCATAGAAACTGGGAACGCAGACTTGGGAGTCAGATTGCCTGAGTTCAAATACTGCTGGACCACCTACTAACTATGATGACTTGGCCAAGTTAATATATGTGATCTTTCATTTTTTTTCACATTTAAATTGATAATAATATGCTCATAGAGCCATTGGAGGATTTAAAATGGATCATTCATGTAAAAACTATCATTATTATGATGATTCGGCCCACAGTTTGGTCATGCAAAAAAAAAAAAAAGAGTAATTTTCTTTTTCTATAACTGAACTTGTTTTTCATGTTGATCCCTAAACCTAGCCGGTGTTAGAAGCTAAGTCTTAGGTAGCACAATGTGTCTTTCGTAGATTGCACAAAAAGATTGTGAGCCCTATTTACAATCAGATGACGGGGATCCAAAGACCAAGGCTGCCATTTCTAATGGAATGACTTTAGAAATATTATTTAACCTCTCTGTGACATAGTTCTGCATGTGCCTGCTCAGTCGCTCAGTTGCGTCAAACTCTTTGCTACCCCATGGACTGTAGCCCACCAGGCTCCTCTGTCCATGGCATTTCCCAGGCACAAAACTGGAGTGGGTTGCCATTTCTTCCTCCAGGGGATCTTCCTAACTCAGGGATTGAACCCACAATTCCTGTGTCTCCTGCGTTGGCAGGTTGATTGTTTACCACTGAGTCACCAGGGAGGCCCTTAGTTGTATGGCCTATAAAATGGGGTTACTATAATGGTTAGAACCTCATAATCTGGTTATGACTCAAGATTTGGTCAGAATAATGCCTCACGCTGTTCAGTGTTTGATTATGACTGGCCCTTATTGTTCTCATTCTGGGATTTGACGTGGCCCTATCCCAGTTTTGATATCTCAATTAATTATGCTTACCGAAGTTAAGGGAGGGCACAGGACAGGGTCCTTTTCAGGACTCTAACAACATCTAAGCCCTAGCTTCCTCCTGGGTTATCTCCCATTTTTCTTAGTCTGTGCAGTCTTCATGCAGTCTGAGTAGGGAGGTATAGTTCCTTATTCCCTGTTTGTGGCATAAACATTATACCTTGAATGGTTCAGGGCTTAGCTTCTTTCAGTGTAAAAGCCTTGCCTTTTGAGGTTTAAAAGCTTTAGTTTTTGAAAATCAAAAGATTTTTCTTTGTGTAGTCTATCTTTCCCACAATGTGAGAGGAGGAATACAGTACAAAGAGTTAAAGGAAAAACAAGAGGCAAATCTCAGCTAATATCTCAAAATATTATTTCTCTACAATGTTTATGTTTAGGCTTTTCTCTGTTCCTGAAATTCCTTTTTGCTACCAATTAGAATTTTATATATTCAAGCCGCAATTTGAGTGCCTCCTCTTCTTGGAAGCACCCTTTCATCACTCCAGTCCAAAGTGCTTTTTTTCCCTAACTTTATTAATGCAGTCGTTACCACATGCATTTGAAATGGCCTGGTACATAATCTATTTTCCCCCACTACACTACATGTGGGAATAAACTCTATACATTTTTTTATACCTATATTCTCTCTAGTACCTAACATAGGACTTAACAAATAGAGGTAGTTAAAAATGGTGAACATAGTGGGATTTTCCTTAACATCGTGCAGAAAAGCTCAAAGGAACTGTTTGGCCAACTGAATAATTAAACAAATTGCTTCCTTAGTCGCTTAGTCGCAGCCAACTCTGAGATCCTTTGGGATTTTTCAGGCAAGAGTACGGGAGTGGGTTGCCATTTCATCCTCCAGGGGATCTTCCCGGACCCAGAGATACAACCCCAATTTCCAATGTCTCCTGTACTGCGGGATTCTCTGCTTAGCCATCAGGGAAACCCAATTAAACCAATTACAAGAAGATTTTATGCAAGGGCCTATATTTCTTTCTGAATCTCTACCTGCCTTTTCTTGGTATTTTGAACAGGCTTGTGTGTTGCTATGGATCCTTGTTTGATATATATATAACTGTTGCAGGAAGGGGGACCCCTTCCAGGGCCTGAGAGTGGACTCTTGTCTGACACGTGGATATGAATCATTGGAGGAGAAATGCATACTAACAAATCAGAAGACTTTATTGGGAAAGGGCAACTGGGCACAGAGCAGAGGAGTGAGGAAAGCCAGAACTGCTCTACCACGAGGCTCGCTGTGCTGTGCCATGCGAAGTCGCTTTAGTCGTATCCTACTCTTTGCGACCCTATAGACTATAGCCTGCCAGGTTCCTCTGACTATGGGATTCTCCCAGCAAGAATACTGGAGTGGGTTGCCATGCGCTCCTCCAGGCGATCTTCACGAATCAGGGATCAAACCCACGGCTCCTACGACACCTGTGTTGTAGGCCTGTTCTTTACCTCTGAGCCACCAGGTTAGCCCAAATGGCTCGCAGTCTCAGGTTCTATGGTAATGAGGTTAGTTTCCAGGTTGTCTCTGGCCAATCACCTTGCTTGCCCCGCATTGGGTCTGACTCAGGGTCCTTTCTGGCAGTGCGGGCATCTCTCAGTCAAAACAGATTTCAGCGTGAGGGTTTCTGGGAGATCGACAGGAGGGATCGGCTGGTGTCTCCTCCTTCTCCTTCTGGTCCCTCCAGAATTCTTCCAGGTTAGTTTTATGAGACATTTCATGGGTTGGCCATCCAAGTTAGAGGTTCTTGAAACAAGCAATTTAAATGATACATATCCCAAGTGGCTCAGTGGTAAAGAATCGTCTGCCGATGCAGGAGACACAGGTTTGATCCCTGGGTTGGAAAGATCCCCTGGAGGAGGAAATGACAAACCACTCCAGTATTCTTGCCTGGAAAAATCCCATGAACAGAGAGAAACCTACCAGGCTACAGTCCATGGGGTCACAAGAGTGAGACACGACTTAGCAACTGAGTAAGCATGCAAACCTAGCACAAAGTCTAACTCATGGTAATCCTGAGAACGTTATTAGAGAGGGAATAAATTAACAAACTGATGGAATTAGTCATGGGTTTACTTTAGAGCACAGAGCAGATAACTTTTGTTTACTCCAAGGAAGTCTTGAAGGGGACTGACCAAGCTGAGTCTTAAAGGATGAACAACAGCAAAGAAAACAAAAGTTGAGAGACAAACTTGACAGCATAAGCAAGAACATGGTGGTGTAAAGCAACAAAATTATGTCCTTTATGTTTAAAAAAAAAAAAAAAAAGCAGTTATTTTTTTTTTTAATATTTTAGCAAAAATACATTTTCTGTGCAACAAAAGATTACGGTTTAGAGTGTGGACTGTGGAGCCAGACCGCCTAGGTGTAAATCTTCGTTCTATCACTTATCACTTGCTCTTTACTCTTAGTGAAATACTTTACCCTCTCTTGCCTGGGTACCCCACTTGTTTGGAAATCACACTTCTTAATGCTATAATGAACTTCAAATGAAGCAATACATTTAAAATCTTCAAAAGTGTCTAAAAAGTGTTTGATACATTTTAGTTTATGAAGATTAAATGTCATTTTCTTCTTCTTCTTCTTTTTTTTTTTTTGCAACATTTCATTAGAAGTAGTTCCTATTTACCATTACTGTGATCCTTGTTTTCTGCCCAGAGATTCTCAATAGGGAGACAGTAGGAAGAATGGGCCATGCTTTTAGGAAACTCAATAGAATAATTTGAGGGTGGGGTCATTTAAAATCACATATCTACTTGGTTTCCCTCCTTCCATCCAATTTCAGAAGTACTGTTAGTTCTTTAGTTAATCACTGTTATGGGAAGGGGAAGAGTGCACTGTGACTTCTATTCAGGGATGTTGGGATAGAAGAATGACTTCGAATTTAATTTTATAGGCATTCTAGATACAGAATCAAGACAGTTCTAGATTAAAATAGTTGAAATATCTGACCTCGTATCTCTTCATGTTTTACCAATTTGTGTTGGTCCCAGGACTAGGAAAATACCAAGAAGGAATATATGAAAATACCCAAAATACCAACACTTGTTCTGGATATACCAAAGCCTCAATGACTTCTGGTAAGTACACCACAACCAGCCCATTTCATTGTTTTCTTCTGATGAAAATACATTTTTGAACATTTTTCTACAATGAGTCAAGATAAAATAGAAATGAACAGAAAACTTTTCAACGTTTTGACTCAAAAATCATAATTTTTAAGTTATGGCAAAGAAGTTCCACATGATAAATATTACTTTGTGCAAGGGTAGATTTTGGCTTACCTGTAGTTTTCATTTGCTGGAGGAAGTAGTTGGAAAGTGTGATGTGGGAATGTGGAGTGTGTTGCAATGTTTTCTTGGCTCCAAGGTATTTAAAATCTGTTCATTTTTCAGTTAGATTCATCAGTCACATTTACAAAGACTTTTATTTAGCTAAAAGTGATTAATCATTAAAATTTTTTTCCATGTGTTTTATTCCTGACTTATAACACAATTTTAATCAAAACAAGTCTTATCTATTTGGTCAGAAAAATCCACTATGTGTTTAACACAGGTTGTTGCTTTACTTGTAAAGTGAAATAACTCTTGAAACTAAGATTAAGATGATAAAAATAGAGGATGCTATGCTCTATTTTGTTTTTTAAAGTCATGTAACTCAATAGAAATTGTGATTTAAAACCTGGGACATCTTATGACATTGTAGTTTAGTGACTAGGGAAGGGAAAGGGAAAGGGAGGTTGCTCAGTCGTGTCTGACTCTTAGCGACCCCATGGACTGCAGCCTACCAGGCTCCTATGTCTATGGGATTTTCCAGGCAAGAGTACTGGAGTGAGGTTCTCCAAGTTTAGTGACTAACATACAGTTAATTCATAAAATAATATTCTGCATTCATCCATCACTATTATTACAGTTGACCCTTGAACAACATGAGTTTTAACTTTGTGGATCCATTTATACTTGAGGTTTTTTTTTTTTTTCAATAAATATACAGTGGTACACAGTCTGTGGTTGGTTAAATCTGTTTCTGCTGAACTGTGGATCTTGAGGCCCAACTGTGGGACTAGAGCATCCTTGGGTTTTGGTATCTGCAACAAGCCCTGGAACAAGTCCCCGAGGATACCAAGGGATATTATAATGCAGTATGATGATGCAACAATTCAATATAGGTGTGGCATTTTGATGTGCTACAAATTGTTACTTTCAAACTACTCTTTAGATCTAGTTTCCTATACCAGATACATCATAATTATATGTAATAATCATGATATAGATTTGTGCAATAGTTTGCATTCTTCAAAATATAACAGTTTTAAAAGTGTTCTTTCAACTTCATGCAAATCAAGTAAAAAAGTAGCCTCCATTAGAAGGAATAGTAGTTTAGGATTGGAGCACATAATATATGTGAGACATTGTGTTAACGTGCATTGACTATGTAAAATTTAAAATGTCTTAACTCTTCTAATCTCGTGGACAGAGGAACCTTGTGGGCCAAAGTCCAGAGGGTCTCTACGAGTTGGACATGAGTGAAGTGACTTAGCATGCACCCTTCTTATCCTCATAAGAAACCTCTGATGAGGGACTAACATCCTCATTTTACATAAAAAGGAACTAAGACGGAAACCAAGTTAACATAACTACTTCCTAGGAGAAGAAAAACTGACACAAACATAGGTCTGATGTGGAGTCCGCATTCTTAAGGATAATGTCACACGGCCTCCTATAATTTTTCCTTGCTATCTTTGATGAAGTCATTCATTTCTTTCAAAAAAAAAAAAAATATGGTTAGGCTATTTTGACACCACATAATTCCAACCTTAATCAACTATATGATTCATTTGAAAGTAGTTCTTTATACACAGAGTATAAAAGTTACCAGCTTAGCAAAGAATTAATTTTTACATGTACAGTTAGTGAAAGCTATCTCTCATTGTTGGGAAAGCATTCATTTCTATCCAGACGGGCCTGGGTCCTGATCATCTCATCTTTTGGTCTTATTTCCTTGTCTTCCTTAAGAACCTACATTGTCCTTGCAGATCCTGCTGGCTGAGCAGCCTGTCATTTCTTGGACAAGCTTTCCAAGCTGGCAGACATGCTATTCCAAGGCTCTCACAGTTGTTATGAGTTTCATGGGAGATTTACAGATTCCTTCCACAGATATCTCATTTTCCTGCTGATACTACTGCTTGCTCTCCTTGCTGTAAATCCTTATTATCCCACTTTATTTCTCCAGTTTCTCCTTTCTTTCCAGCCATACTGCTGCTGCTTCTCTCCACTCACTTCTCTTTATCCCTGTGCTGATGGCATTCTCATTTAGACATCCGTCTTGTTATGTCTTCTTGCTTATTTGTATATGCAGGCCTTCCTATTTTTTCTTCTTCCATCGATCCTCCATAAGCATCACCGTTTTGTCAGAAAGGACCACCTTCTGGGTAACACCATCAGGAATACATTTCTCCCCCAGGAAATATGACAAAAACCTTTCTCTCCAATGCTTTCCCTTTAAAGCATTTCTCTGCTGAAGCAGCTAAGTGGCTGCACAACATAATCCTGTATAAAGCTGGCAGAAATGCTATTTCAGAGAATTTGTGTAACTCTTTACTGTCCATTTTGTATAAGAGGCAAACCTATGTGAATAATCCTTCAATGAATTTTTACTCAAAATGCACTTTTTATGCAATTAGGATCTGTCAGCCCTTTCAGACCCCTCATTATGTATTTTTCTTTGTTGTTCCAATGTATTCTGTCCTCAAACACCCCCCTTCAAAGCTAACCATATAGGCTGCATCAATGGGCTTCATTTCCCTCTGGCTTGTGGTTTGGGCTCAGAATATGGGAGACACTAACTGTCCAGGGACAGGGGCTTCCCAGGTGGCTCAGCGGGTAAAGAATCTGCCTGGAGATGCAAGAGACACCAGAGAAGCAGGTTTGATCCCCAGGTTGAGAAGATCTCCTGGAGAGGGCATGGCAACCCACCCCAGTATTGTTGCCTGGACAATGCCGTGGACAGAGGAGCCTGGTGGGCTACAGTCCAAGGGGTTGCCAGAAAGAGTCAGAAATGACTGAGCACGCAGCAGAGACAGAGGGCGCTGAAGAAGGAATATGTATTATCTTAGTTCTTTCTCTCTATGGAGTCTGCTTCAGATTGATGGCATCACTGTTGAAAAGGCCACCATTCTGGGGTCACAGGAAGCCCTCTCCATATAACGACCCTCTCCAGGTTCTGTAATTGCTCCCTTATCCTTCCATATGGGTTTTCCTCTCTGTTAGCTTCCAAGTTCTGACTTATCCATTATAGGTTCCTCAGTTCCTGCTATACCTCTTGAAATGAGTCTCCTTATTGAACAGCGCTCAAATTACAAACTCTGAGCATGGCATCTGTCTTCTAAACTAACTGGCACTGACTTGGAATATTACGAAATTAGATATAGCTGTTGCCTTTAAGAAACTTGCAAGTGTAGAAAAATGAGGCAATCATGTAAACACCTAAGTGACTTATGAATTATAGAACATGTGATAAAAAGATATAAGGTACAGTGAATTCACATTGGAAAAAGTAATTCATTACATGCAGGAAGTGCCTATCAGAGAGGGCTTCCTGGAGTAATGTTCAACTGATGCATGGAGTGATGAACTTGTTATTAATGGCTTGATGAATGGATCGGGCTGAAACTGGGGCAGAAGGGCCACTGTCAGATGAGGGAACAGAACTGGTGAAGCAAGGAAGCCTGGGACATTATTCTGTGTGCAGACAACTTCACACTCATGATAGCCGGAGGTTACCAGGGGAGAAGGGGCATGTAAGTGCAGGCAAATCTGAAGATCTGAGAGGCTTTAATATATCAGAGTGAGGAATTTGGACTTTACTGTGTATGTCGTAGGGGAGCCACAGAAGTTTGTATGCCAAAATGTAGAAAAATAGGGCTTCCCTGGTGGCTCAGTAGTAAAAAATTCATCTGCCAATGCAAGAGACATGGGTTGGACCCCTGGTCCAGGAACTAAGCCCAGAGCAACTAAGCCCATGAGCCACAATTATTGAGCCTGTGCTTTAGAGCCCGGGAGCCGCAACTGCTGAGACTGTGCTGCACCTACTAAAGCCAGGCCACCCTAGAGCCTGTGCTCTGCAGCAAGAGAAGCCACCACAATGAGAAGCCCACACATGGAGTGAAGAGTATCCCCTGCTCACTGCAACAAGAGAAAAGCCCACCCAGCAATGAAGACCCAGCACAGCCAAAACTAAATAATTTTTTTTTTCAAAAAGTAGAATAGTAAGTTTTGTCTTTAGAGCATTTTGGTGACAGTGAAGCTCATTTGAAGGAGACACGGGGAAGAGCAAAGAAGCTGAGAAGAGGCAAGAGGCTGATTAAAGCAATAGTAGTATAAAGAGAGATTAAAAAGCTAAAACAAATAAAACTTGTCCACCTATTAGAAATGGAGTTGAAGGAAAAAGAGCCAACTCTAAGATGATACCCAGGTTTCTGGCTTGGTGGTTGGTAGTATCATTTCATGAGACGTGCGGTACACAAGAAGGATGCATTTGGGGATAAAATAATAAGAAAAGACAGTTCACTTTGGGATTGAGTTTTTTGTGGGATACTCACATGTAGCAACTGAACTGCAAAAGAGAACTTTGGAGCAATGATACAGATTTGAGCATCATCATAAAACAGATATAAATGCCACTGTAGAATCGGTGGAGATAACCAGGAAGGGTGTTTCTCTTAGTAAGAAAAGGGCAGAGAGAGTACCAGTCAAATTTTTGTGATGATTAAAAAACGAAACAGAGTATTCAGAGCATGCTAAGCATTACAATAGTCAATTTCTCCTGTACCTTATTTGACCTGAACCATATAGCTAGGTTGTAGACATTTTATTTTCCTAATTTCACAAATGAAGAAACTCCAGCTTAGAGAGTTTAAGCTAAAGTCACAAAACACTGGTAAAAATGAAGCTGGAATTTAAAACTTTTAACTCTTTCCAAGTACATCGTGTTGTCTTCTCAGTGTTTATTTTAGCAATGCTGGAGAAGGATATGGCAACCCACTCCAGTACCCTTGCCTGGAGAATCCCGTGGACAGATGTGCCTGGCAGGCCACAGTCCATGGGGTAGAGAGCTGGACACAACTGAAGCAACTTAGCATGCATGAACTAAACAGGGCTTCCCAGGTGGCACTAGTGGTGAATAATCTGCCTGCCAATGCAGGAGATGCAAGAGGTGTCGGTTCAATCCCTGGGTTGGGAAGATCCCCTGGAGGAGGAAATGGCAACCCACTCTAGTATTCTTGCCTGTGAAATCCCATTGAGAAGATTGGCAGGCTACTGCCCATTGGGTCGCAAAAGAGTCAGACACAACTGAGTGACTGAGCACTGCACTGATGAACAAAAAGCAAGGAATAATGAATAGGGAAATAATATAGACAAAGGATGCTTGGGATTCATCAAAAATAGCTCTAGTGATAAAAATGTTTGCCTAGCCTCTATAACGTGCCATTGTTTAAAACATTTCAATTTGAGGAATGCAACCTTTTTTATTTTACATATTTGGAAAGTACACTTCAAATTTCACTCATTCGACTTTTTTATGCTTTTGTTTTCTTAACCTAAACCTACTTTAGCCTTTCTCTGCTCACCTTGACTGTCCTTGTAGCATTCGCTCACTGGCTCACCGTAAGGCACAGTGTAGCTTCATTAAAAGAGCCAGGGCTCTAAAGACTGGCATAACCTTCTTTCAGAATTGTACCAGTTTTCACTTACAATTCAGCATTACAAGGGGTATAGATCTTGAAACTCATTTGGAAACAGAAGAAGGCATTTGTACCAGGTTTGTGCTTTGCACTTACTTCCATATTAGTTTCCTGAATCATAATCTAAGGCCATGAATTGGAAGTGCCTTGCGAAGGTAAATGCAAAGATAAGAGCACTTAGATCAACGCTAATGCTCTGCATTATGCAACATGACCCATAAACCAGAATATTCTTATTATTCCATGATGTAATCATTTATAGCTGACTTTCGCAGGATGGAGTCATGATTTACTAAAGGAAAAGAGTTCATCGGAAAAGTCTTTGTACACATCCCAGTGCCAGCTTCTGGGTGTTTTGCTGAAGCCTTACAAGTCATCTTTAAAGAAACAGATTCAGTCAAAGGAGACTCATCCTGTGGGCCTGCTTTCCTCTGCAGCTGAAAAGAAATGAATCTGACAGAATGCCTCCATCATCAAATTAGATGCAGATTTATTTGGTAGGGCGAGGATGAGGAACCGCTTTCACAAACTGTGAATTGCTTCTGTTCCCACAGTGAAATAGGAAACAAAGTCAAGCTGAGAGTCAGTGAGTAAGGAGTGTTGGGGATAAGAAGGAAAAGGAGGGGAGACACAGATAAGTTTGAGAGCTCAGCAGTGTCAGCTGATTAAGTGTTAGTCACTCAGTCGTGCCCGACTCTTTGTGACCCCATGGACTGCAGCCCACCAGGCTCCTCCGTCCTCAGGCCTCAGTCCATGGGATTTTCCAAGCAAGGATACTGGAGTGGGTTGCCATTTCCTTCTCCAGGGGACCTTCCCAACCCAGGGATTGGAACCCCGGCTTTCCTGCACTGCAGGCAGATTCTTTACCGACTGAGCTACAAGGGAAACACGCTGCCAGTTGACTGGAGAAAAGCAGTAGGTTTATCAAGCTGGGCGGGGAGGCAGAGCTCACTTGAATTTTGTGGTTGTTACGCTCTGAGCTTCAGTCCCCGAACAAACTGAGAGAACAAGTCCACCATGGCAATGCAAAAGCAGGAAGGAAGTTTATTGCTAATTCGAGTTAGGGTGCTCTGCCATCTCCGAAGCAGTGGAGTGAGGCAGGAGGGCCTCGAGTCTAGGATTACAGGAGTATTTATAGGTTTAGGACAAAGACAGATATTTGGCGTGAGTTGATTGGGCATACAAGGCAAGACAGGGATTTGGCATTTTCNATTTGTGACCCCATGGACTGCAGCCCACCAGGCTCCTCCGTCCTCAGGCCTCAGTCCATGGGATTTTCCAAGCAAGGATACTGGAGTGGGTTGCCATTTCCTTCTCCAGGGGACCTTCCCAACCCAGGGATTGGAACCCCGGCTTTCCTGCACTGCAGGCAGATTCTTTACCGACTGAGCTACAAGGGAAACACGCTGCCAGTTGACTGGAGAAAAGCAGTAGGTTTATCAAGCTGGGCGGGGAGGCAGAGCTCACTTGAATTTTGTGGTTGTTACGCTCTGAGCTCCAGTCCCCGAACAAACTGAGAGAACAAGTCCACCATGGCAATGCAAAAGCAGGAAGGGAGTTTATTGCTAACTCGAGTTAGGGCGCTCTGCCATCTCCGAAGCAGTGGAGTGAGGCAGGAGGGCCTCGAGTCTAGGATTACAGGAGTATTTATAGGTTTAGGACAAAGACAGATATTTGGCGTGAGTTGATTGGGCATACAAGGCAAGACAGGGATTTGGCATTTTCTGATTGGTCATACAATGCGCGTGTGCGGGTTTAGAGTTTTGTATCTCTTACGGATTGTTCTGTACCAAGAGCGGGTAGAGTTATTTTCTGAAGGTCTCCATTATGCCATCCCGGATGGCCTTGAGCCCACGGAGTCCAAATGACTCAGGAATTTTTCTGTGGCCCAGTGTTTTCTAATAAGCCTGTCATGGCATCTGTGAGGCTTTACAGTGGTCATCAACTAAAAGTAAAACCTGTCCGTTTTCCTCCATTTATGTTCACCAGAGGAATGTAATCTCATGTAAACAGAGTTAGATTTAGCAAGAAAGAACTCTGAAGAGATAGTAGGACAAGGCAGTTATGTTTATGTATTGTAGTGATTATACTGATGTAACACAGAACCTAAGATAGTTAAGGAGAGAGAATATGAGGGGATCATGGGAAGCAAAAATAAGGACAATCAATCAATAAAATTGGTGAATGGTGGAAAAAGGTGTCCCAGAGGATGACATGGGTTAAAAAATAATTATCTTAGATTTAAAAAATTACTGAGTGAGAAATTATAGAAAAAAAAGTAAGAGAATAATAAATAATCTAGATGTTAGAAGTTTGAGAATATTGCAGCAAAAATGTATGAGGATAGACATAAGGGACATTTTTTTTTTTCCTTTGGCTAGACATCTGGTTACCTAGCTTAAAGTACATATTTGAACAGTATTCTCTTGATTATCTGCTAAACAAAGAGAGTTTGTTTCATGCATTTAAATGTACGAACATCTCACAGTTAGATTCTAATTGATTTGCACATAGTAAATCTATCACATAAGGTGAGACCAAGGTATACTAAGTGTCTGTTTAAAATGCCCTGAATTCAAAGGGCTACAGCTCAGGAATCATGTTAGCCATATGATTTCATATATCATAATTTCTTGACAAGATTATCCTATTTTTTCAAAATATTTTCTCCTAGGAAAGGAGCATTCTGAAAAATGACAATGGTGTGAGCTTTCTGAAAAGGTATTTACTTTCCAGTAAGTCAAAATTTTAAGAAAGCAAAGGCTCTCATGAATTTGGCAAAAATGATTTTAAGACAGTATATACCAATTAAATTCTTAAGTTAGTGTATGCTTAATATAGCTTCATCTCAGTATTGGGTTTTATTATTGTATTATTCACTAAGTTTTTGATAAAATAGGATCTTATGGATATTTTAATAAGCATTTGTCTAGTTACTAATATAATTAAAATCTTTCTCTCATTTTAGTCTCATATTTAGTTTGTTGGGTATCAATTTACATCTTTTGTCTATTTTTCTACTTTCAGTTTATTTCTTAACATCTTGTAAAACATTTTTAAATAATATTAATCCTCTAAGTTTGGGGGCAAATACTTTGTTTTTCATTTAATTATTTAGAGTTTCAGACATATGCATTTTATACATAGTTATTCAAATTTCATAACAACTGTGCACAATAAGCATTATTATTCCCATTTTGCATGTAAGAAAATCGTGATCTAGACAAGACTGAATAATCTGCCCTCAGTCCCACAAAGTGAATTTTTGAGGAAGGTTTATCTGGCCCTAGAACTCATTCATTTTTCCTGGTTACTCGGTAACTGGACACACAAAGTCTGATGATCAGAGCATTTTAATAGGAAACATTGAAGAGAAAGATAAAGCAAAAAATATATAGTGAAGAAGGGCCATATTTGGGAAGTATAATTACAGCAGGAGTTGAAGAAGATAGATCCATGGAACAAAGGACAGTGATGAGTTGACAATTACTCCAAGATTTCCTGTGTGGCTGGCTGCCGATATCATGGCATTACCCAGTGTGACAAAGGAACCAGGCACAGAGCTCTGTCACTGCAAGATGATAAGCTGAATTGTCTTCTCCACATTTCATTTCTGTTAGTGACAGTGCGTACAGTTTGAAATGCCTTGTACAGAAAACTCTCACCAAGTGGGGTGGAAAGGCCAAGTTCATAGTTAGACGAGTAGATTTGGACAGGTTTATTGTACACATATGGAACGGAATGACATGCCCAATGTTGGGTGTATGGCAGGAGGAGCAAAACATCTATTAATTTTCCAGAGGAAACTCCATTGAAACAATTTAAAAAGGTAGAGGAGGATCGGGCAAGCTGGAAGAATTTCTGCTACAACACAGTACACAGGTTTCTGAAAATTCTTGTCTCCACAACATTTACAGAAGAGTATCAGGGCATATAAGAGGGCAGGTTTGGGGTTGCTCACTTGAAACTTTTATGGTTTCGTGAAACTTTGAAACTCTTTGAAAGTTTGTAATTAATGTACTAACAAAATCTCAAAGCAATCCTAATAAAAATACTAACACAGTTTAAAAGAGATGTTAAGTTCCTTATACATGGAGAATTACTAGAGTAAACACAGGAAACCTACCCTTAAAAAAAAAAAAAAATAGGTGGAGCAGACTTATAAAGGAATTTTAGCAGAAGGCTGAGGTTGCTGTGTTATGGAGACAAGGGGGAAGTGCAAAACCACCAGGAAGACTGTACAATAAGTACTATTTCCAAGATAGAGCACGTGGCCAAAGTGAGCTCAGAGCCAGAGCCTGGGGTGAGTGGGCACCATGGCCAATGTGCTTCCCTTGTGCCCTCCTGCTGAGGTCAGCTGTTAGAAAGCTTGGAAGAATATGATCTTCACACCAGCTGGGAACAACCTGTTCATGAATCACTGAAACTTCCATGTTATACTGATGTCAATCTCTTATCTACAAATCATGACTGAGGCAATTTGCCTCCAGAATTAGAGAAGATTGGATTTTAGACTTTAAGGTCATGGAAGGTCTAATTGATAGTCCTAAATATCACTCCCACCCCAGGTACTCTTTTACTTACTATATCATTTTCCTTCTTTCATTTTATCACAATTTGTATCTTTCTCCCACTTGATGCTAAGCTCTATGAGGGCAGGGACTTTATTTTATTTATTACTATGTCCGCTTTGTCTAGCATATGGTATCAATAAACATTTGTGAATTGAATGAATACAAGCAGCATAAACATGTATTGATTCAAAGATAAATGCTTACTATAAGCCAGTCTATGTATAAGCTGCTAAACCTGTAGCAGTGAACAAGGCTGGCATTTTGAGAAGGTAGCAAGCTAGATCTAGTGAGATAGACAAATATGCAATTGTAATACAATGTGTGTAATACATGCTTAAAAAATGGTAGGCACTAGGTGTTCTGACATTGCTACACTAGAAGAGTACAGATTTGGCTTTGGGGAAGGGAGAACAGTTTTCAGGAGAAGTGAGGTTTCATCTGAAATCTGACAGGTGATCAGCAGTGAGAGAAATTAAAAGAAAAGGGAGGGCAGAGAATTTTAGCTATTTAACAGCATGTGTCAAACCTAGACCTGAGTGAACACTTGAAATATTCCAGGAAAAGTAGGTAGCTGGGATCAGACCATAGGATCATGTAGAAACAAAGGGGATGCTAACTGCTATTAGAAGTAAACCACAAGTTCTAATCCTGGGGGAGGGGGAGGGACCCTCCTTCATGTCATTATTCAGGAATGTGTGCCTTCTTTGTCTTCTGGGACAATCATTTCCTAAATCCCGCACAGTCCTCTTTATTTAGCAGGCAGATGCAAAAAACACACCATGGAAAAGATATATCCGTTTTAACCAGTCTAACTCAGAAGAGACACATTATTCTTTTTTTTAAATTTATTTATTTTTCATTGAAGGATAATTGCTTTACAGTATTGTGTTGGAATTTGCTGTATGACTCAGGAAATGTTGATGGTTGGCAGAACCATCAACACAAATCAGCCATAGGTGTACATATGTCCCCTCCCTCTTGAACCTCCATCCCAGTTCCCTCCCCATCCCACACCTCAAATTGTTACAGAGGTTTCCGGAGTCATACAGCGAATTCCCACTGGCAATCAGTTTTACATACGGTGATGTATATTGCTGCATCACTCTACTCTCTCCATACGTTCCACCTCTATTCTCCCCTCCCCCTGCCCAGCTGTCCATAAGTCTGCTCTCCACGTCTGGAGAACATTATTCTTGTTCACTTTCCACTGGTCAGATTTTTGTCACATGGGTACAACAAATGGCAAAGAATACTGGAAAATGTAGTCTAGCTCTGAGAACAGTTGAAAAACAATTGTTTAAAAACATTTTGTTTTGCGATTTTTATACAATTTTTAAATGTTACTTTCCATTTATAGTTATTACAAAATATTGACCAAACCCCCAGAGTTGTACAGTATATCCTTGAGCCCATCTTACGTTTACTAGTTTGTGCCTTCCACTCCCCCACCCTTCTGTCACTCTTTTCCCTCTTGCTAGTAACCACTAGTTTCTTCTCTAAGTCTGTGTTCTTTTTTTTTTTCAGATTTTACTTTATTTATTTTTTTACTTTACAATATTGTATTGGTTTTGCCATACATCAACATAAATACACCACGGGTGTACACGTGTTCCCAATCCTGAACCCCCCTCCCACCTCCCTCCCCATACCATCTCTCTGGGTCATGCCAGTGCACCAGCCCCAAGCATCCTGTATCCTGCATCGAACCTAGACTGGCGATTCATTTCTTATATGATATTATACATGTTTCAATGCCATTCTCCTAAATCATCCCACCCTATCCCTCTCTCACAGAGTCCAAAGGACTGTTCCATACATCTGTGTCTCTTTTGCTGTCTCGAATACAGGGTCATTGTTACCATCTTTCTAAATTCCATATATATGTGTTAGTACACTGTATTGATGTTTTTCTTTCTGGCTTGCTTCACTCTGTATAATCAGCTCCAGGTACATCCACCTCATGAGAACTGATTCAAACGTATTCTGTGTCTGCTTCTTTGTTATGTTTGCTACTGTGTTGTAGTTTTAGATTGCACACATATATAATATCATACAATATTTGTCTTTGTTTGGCTTATTTCACTTAGCATAATGCCCTATGAGTCCATTCATGTTGCTGCAAATGGCATGATTTCACTTTTTGAGAAGTATTCCTTTGTGTGTGTATATATATATATATGTGTATGGATATATATATATATAATATATATACACATGAATATGGATATATATATAACACACATTTATCCATTCATCTGTTGGTAGACAGGTTGTTTCCATATCTTGGCAATTATTCATACTGCTGCTATGAACATTGGGGTACATGAATCTTTTCAAATGAGTGTTTTTTTTTTTTCAGATATATACCCAGGAGAGGAATTTCTCCTGGAGAAATTCCAGGAGTGTATATATTTGAAAGCAAAAATGCAATTGTGATCTGGCCATTTCAACTTAATAATTTTAGAAAAAAAACTGTAACTCTTATGGAATAAATTCTTGGTCTTTAAGAATGAAAAAAATGTGTTTTAATGAACCTACAGCAGCCTCTGCCATGGATGAAAGTAATACTTAAAAACAGTACAGTTGGAGAATCAGACTAGAGCTAGTTTATAAAGGATACTTTTGTCTTTAGACTTTACCCTGAAGAGAACTAAGTGCTACAGAAAAATTCTTAACTGAAGTATAGTAATATCATATTTGGACTTTAGCAGAAAAACATCTATTTCTGCTCTATTGACTATGCCAAAGCCTTTGACTGTGTGGATCACAATAAACTGTGGAAAATTCTGAAAGAGATGGGAATATCAGACCACCTGACCTGCCTCTTGAGAAACTTGTTTGCAGGCCAGGAGGCAACAGTTAGAACTGGACATGGANAAAGAACAGACTTTTGGACTCTGGAAGAGGGAGAGGGTGGGATGATTTGGGAGAATGGCATTGAAACATGTATACTATAATGTAAGAATGAAACGCTAGTCTAAGTTTGATACAGGATACAGGATGCTTGTGGCTGGTGCACTGGGATGACCCAGAGAGATGATATGAGGAGGGTGGTAGGAGGGGGGCTCAGGGTTGGGAATTCATGTACACCTGTGGCAGACTCGTGTCAATGTATGGCAAAACCAATACAGTACTGTAAAGTACAAAAATAAAATAAACATTTAAAAAATTAAAAATAAATAAAAACATCCAAAAAATAAATAAATAAATAAAGACCCTCTACATGAAGGTGAAAGAGGATAGTGAAAAAGCTGGCTTAAAACACAACATTTAAAAAACTAAGATCATAGCATCTGGACCCATCACTTTGCGGAAAACAGAAAGGGAAAAAGTGGAAGCAGTGACAGATTTTATTTTCTTGGTCTCCAAAATGGACAGTGATTGCAGTCATGAAATTAAAAGATTCTTGCTCCTTGGAATGAAAGCTTTGACAAAGCCTGGGAGTATAGTAAAAAGCAGAGACATCACTTTGCTGCTGACAAAGGTCCATCTAGTCAAAGCTATGGTTTTTCCAGTAGTCAAGTACTGATGTAAGAGTTGGACCATAAAGAAGGCTGAGTGCCAAATAATTGATGCTTTTGAATTTTGGTGCTAGAAAAGACTCTCGAGTCCCTTGGACAACAAGGAGTTCAAACTTATCAATCCTAAAGGAAATCAACCATGAATATTCATTGGAAGCACTGATGCTTAAGCTGAAGCTCCAATACTTTTGGCCACTTGATGCAAAGAGCCAACTCTTTGGAAAAGATCCTCATGCTGGGAAAGATTGACGGTAAAAGGAGAAGGTGGAGGCAGAGGATGATACGGTTATATTGCAACACCAACTCAATGCACATCAGTTTTATTGATCTCCAGTAGATAGTGACAGACAAGGAAGCCTGGCATGCTGGAATCCATGGGGTCACAAAGAGTTGGACACAACTTAGCAATTGAACAACAAGAACTTTTTCATCAAATTGTGTCTGAAAAATTGGACATGTATAAGCAAACACCTGAAAATGATCACAGATCTTACACTTTATAGGATATTTAACTGAAAATGGATCATAGACCTAAATACAAAATGTAAAACTATAAGACTTGTAGAAGAAAACATAGGGTAAAATCCCATAGATTTGGTAATGAGTTTTATATACAACATGAAAAGCATGATCCATGAAAGAAAATGATGGTAACTTGGACTTTATTAAAATTACAAGCTTTTGCTTTGCTTTTGCTTCTAAAGACACAGTCAGTGGAAGGAAATGATAAGTCAGAGACAGAAGAGAATATTTTCAAACACAAAACATACAAAGTGCCCTTAAAACTCAACTATTAAGAAAAAGCAATACAATTAAAATTGAGGAAAGTGCTGAACAGACACCTTACCAAAGAGTATATACAAATGTCAAGTATTTAAAAATGCTCAATATCAGTTGTTATTATGCTTTGCTGTGTCCAGCAATGCTCCAATATGTGTGAGCATATTATGCTTATGCTCAGTTGTGTCCAACTCTCTGCAACTCCATGGACTGCAACCAACCAGGCTCCTTCCTCTGTCTATGGAATTCTCCTAGCAAGAATACTGGAATGGGTTGCCATGCCCTCCTCCAGGGGATCACCCCAACCCAGGGATCGAGCCCAGGCTTCCTAAATTGCAGGAGGGTTCTTTACCATCTGAGCCACCAAGGAAGTCCCCAGTTGCCGTTAGGAAGATGCAAATTAATGCAACAATGATATACCACTACAAGCTTATTTGTAATGTCAATACTCAAACAAAGCTGATGAATAACAAACAACAACAATTACCTGAGAGAATGTTTGGAGCAATGGGAATAATTATTCATTGCTGATGAGAATACAAAATGGCCCAGTTAGTTTGGAAACAAGTTCAACAGTTTTTATAGTGTTAAACATAGTCTTAACTATACAATCCAGTAATTTCACTCCTATGTATTTTTTAAATGATTTCACACTTTATGACCTCACAAAAATCTGCACAGTAATGCTTATGACAAGATTATTTATAATTGCCCAAAACTGGAAGCAACCAGTGAATGGATAAACAAACTTATACTGAAGCTGAAACTCCAATACTTTGGCCACCTGACGTGAAGAACTGACTCATTGGAAAAGATCCTGATGCTGGGAATGACTGAGGACAGGAGGAGAAAGGGCCAACAGAGGATGAGATGGTTGGATAGCATCATTGACACAATGCACCTGATTTTGATCAAACTCCAGGAGATATTGAAGGACATGGAGCCTGATGTGCTATAGTCCATGGGTTTGCAAAGAGTTGGATATGACTTAGTGACCGAACAACAAAAAAACAAACTGGTACAACCACACATTGGAATACTGTTAATACATTAAAATGAATGAACTATCAATGTATCCAACAGCACAGATGAATCTTAAATGGATATTTCTAAGTGAAAGAAGTCATTCTGAAAAAAAGTTACATACTCTATAATTCCCTTTATATAACATTGGAAAAGGAAAGCTATAGAAAGAACAAATAGGTAGACAAGTGCTAGGGATTTAGGGAGGAATGATTAGGTGAAACAAAGATTTTTTAGGGTGATGAAACTATGTTATATGATATTGTAGTGGTGGACATTATACTATGCATTAGTCAAAATCCATAAAAGTTTATAGCAGAAAGAGTAAATGTCAATATTTTCAAATCATACCCAATCAGCTAGTAGATAAGGTGATCTCAGGATGGAATGCAGATTGTGACAAAACATTCTAACTGTATACAAACACATGAGAGAACCTCACTGAAGGGGATGGAGGATAAGATGCTGACCTAATTAACTTTGGAAGTGAGTAAAGGCTGCACATCTAAAGATGGTAGGTACACAAATATGGTACCTTTGTTGATAGTTGTTTCCCACAGAGTATAGGTTAACAATTCTGAAATCACTATACAGGTATACTTGAGTTGAATGCTTAAGAAAATGATGACAGATGGTGGGAGCCTAGTTACACATTGTTGGAGTGGGAAGTTAAAGTCAAGCAAGAGAGAAGTCTAGAATGATCCATGTGGTAATAGGTTTGTGTTGGACATATCAGTATAAATTCATATTTAATATACATATAGATAGATACATACAGAAGTATTTAAGTATGTTTGTATACATGTGTTAGTATACACACATATATTCCCTCTCTCTGTCAAATTAGACGGTCTAGAAACAATAATAGCAGTAGCAGCTAGCACAAACAAAAAATCCAACATTTGACTTCTGATTCTATTCACCCGTGAAAGAGTCCTGAGCTCCTTGGAGAGATGACAGATTAGAGAGCTGGAACATGGTATATACAAATATGCAAGATGAATGTAGAACATCTTTTAGTGCCTAAAAATACACACACACACACACACACACACACACACACAGATTGAGAGAGATTAAGACATCTCAAAGGATCCCAAGAGCCACATGAAAGAGCTTACAATTTGACAAAGCTTACAACTGGAATAATTTACAATTTGAGCAATGAAAAAGCCTACAAAGCTTATAATTTGAGCAATGAAATAAACTGGTATTAGAATATAATCCAAAGTATAAAATGAATACCCATGAGTGCACAGTATTTTATATAAATGATTGAATAAGTAAATAAGTGAAACAATTTTGATCAGAAGCAAATTTGATCAAAAGCTCCATTCAGAAGAATTTCAAATAATTTATGTGGATCGTCCACCTTCAATGAAGTAGAGTATAGCTCTCATAAGTGAGGGCTATGTATAGTAACTTTCTTCCACAAAGTACACTGTAAAAAGGAGGAAAAACAGTAACTTGGCAGTGGAGAAACCCAAAAAACACTACTTTAGGGATAACTCATGTTTATAGTCTGTCCATCTGATATGATGTGATGAGAATGGCACTTTATTTCTATAAAAGCTATAATCCCAATCTAAGAATGAGAAAGGCTTAGGACAAACTCAAATTGAAGGACATTCTACAAAATACCCAACCAGTATGCTTCAGAATTCTCAAAGTCGTTAAAAACAAGATGACCATAAGAAAGCATGACAATAATTGTTCATTAGTTGTGAAGAGCTCCCCTGACGGCTAAGACAGTAAACAATTTATCTGAAATGCACAAGACTTGGGTTCAATCCTTGGCTTGGAAAATCCCCTGGATGAAGGCATACAACCCCCTCCAGTATTCTTGCCTGGAGAATCCCCATGGACAGAGGAGCCTGGCAAGCTGCAGTCCATGGGGTCCCAAAGAGTCGGACATGACTGAGCGACTAATGGCACACACAGTTGTGAAGAATATACTTTAATAATGTTAACAATAAGGAAAACTAAAGGTAAGGTTTATGCAACTGTCATATTCTTTCAGCTTTTCTTTAAATCTAAAACTATTTCTGAACTATCTTAAAAGTGTTACTTTTTAAAAAGAAATTAGGCTAGAGCTGAAGATTTCTACTAGTAATTATAGTTTAATAATCAAAAGTTTATTGCTCGTTTAGGAAGAGACAAATAGTTCAAAGACACAGAATAAAATTCAAGGATTATATTTATGGGAACATGCTATAAGTTTAAGGTGGCATTTCAATAAATCTGAAAAGATGTGTATTATTTAAAAAATAATGCTGAATATTTTAAAAAATTCAAGGTATATTTGGAAAATGGTAACACGTTTGAAGTGACTAAGGGATGGAATGTGTTGGGGGTGAGGAATAGAGAGAAAATAGTTTTAAACTTTACCCTTTGAGTTAGACTAACTTTGATTTTATTTTTGACTCTACCAGTCAGTAAATATGTTACTTTTGAAGGAAAACCAAACTTTCTAAAATATCAGTTTTTTAAAATCTGTTATTGAATGTAACAGTCCTTTCAAATAAGGAGGACTGAATGAGATGATTCACGAAAAATAAATGCTAGTATTATAAAGAATGTAATTCAGTTGTTGTTTTTACAACAGTTAATTTGCATGCTTATTTCCCACTCACTTTCCAACACTGGGATCAATCTTTTTTAAACTTTATAAGTGAAAAAAATGACATCTTGTTGTTATGATTTATATTTATTTATTAGTGTGAAAAAACATTTAATTATGCTTATTGACCACCTATATTTGCTGNTTTGAACTGTGGTGTTGGAGAAGACTCTTGAGAGTCCCTTTGACTGCAAGGAGATCCAGCCAGTCCATCTTAAAGGAGATCAGTCTTGGGTGTTCGTTGGAAGGACTGATGTTGAAGCTGAAACTCCAGTACTTTGACCACCTGAAGTGAAGAGCTGACTCACTTGAAAAGACCCTGATGCTGGGAGGGATTGGGGGCAGGAGGAGAAAGGGACGACAGAGAATGAGATGGTTGGATGGCATCACTGACTCAATGGACATGGGTTTGGGTGAACTCCGGCAGTTGGTGATGGACAGGGAGGCCTGGCNACCTGAAGTGAAGAGCTGACTCACTTGAAAAGACCCTGATGCTGGGAGGGATTGGGGGCAGGAGGAGAAAGGGACGACAGAGAATGAGATGGTTGGATGGCATCACTGACTCAATGGACATGGGTTTGGGTGAACTCCGGCAGTTGGTGATGGACAGGGAGGCCTGGCGTGCTCCGGTTCATGGAGTCTCAAAGAGTCGGACATGATTGAGCGACTGAACTGAGCTGAACTGAGACCGCATAAGCAACTGTTATAGATTGGACTGAGCCAACTTAAAAATAAGTAATAATGCAGATTCTAGTCTAGGCAATGGTGGCCTGGATGGGGGCAGTGTCAATTACGTTGGTTATAAAAGAGGCGTTACAAAAATAGAGCTTTTCTCGGTATGTGAGGGACCATGAGGAAGAGAGAGGTGTTGTTAGTTTCTCGCTTAAGACAAGTGGCTAGATAGCGGTGATATTTGTTGAGACAAGGGACAAATAGAGGTAGGCTGAGGAGTGGAGATATAGACGACAATCTCAGAAAGAATGAGACTCTTTGATGACTGTGGTGTATTCCCTTCCTCAATTTCTTATTCCTGTGTTGTATTTATTGTAGAACTCAACTGATACACTTTCCTTGTTAATCCAGATTGTGGTATTCACAGACTCAGATCTGATTGGCCATTTTGAATCAAAATTTCAGTAGAATGGAAAGAAAAACTTACACAGGAGAGTATCTAGGAGAGGTTTTGCTTCAGGGATGTTAATATACATATGGCAGGAATTTGGTTAAAGCCCACTTCCTCCATTTTATAGTTGTATCAAAGCCAATATTCTAATAATATGGTTCATAACCTGAGAAAGTAAGCTCAGAAGCATCTATTATATCTTTCTGGAGGTCTGTTTGTGATTCTTCCTTAAAATATGTTTCCAATGCTTTCCATATTTTTTATATACAAACCACTAGAAAAATAATGCTGTATGTATATGTATACAGTATTTCTGAATTGACAGAAAGTTATTTCCTAATATTGACTTCAATAATGGAGCAAAGAGGCTTGCTGAAGTATAAAAATTAATTATAGATGAAAATATATCTAAAAAGCTTAGGTTTATCCAACGGAAGTCATCCCAGGGACTGAACAGTTATCTGGCAAATTAATGTAGGTAAACAGCCAGTTTGGATAACACTTATCTGTTGCTACTGCTCTCAATTTGTTTTGTACAAAGGCTTGGTGATAAAGAATCCACTTGCCAGTGCAAGAGTTGCAGGTTCGATCTCTGGGTCAGTAAGATCCCCTGAAGAGGGAAATGGCAACCCACTCCAGTAATCTTGCCTGGAGAATCCCGTGGACAGAGGAGCCTGGAGGGCTACAGTCTATGGAGTCACAAAAGACTAGGACGTAACTAGCAACTAAACAACACATCCAGAGCAACTAGTTAATTCAAATTATTTTTGCTGGAATTAATTATTCAGAAGGATGGTACATATACTAACATCATTCCTAGATAAATAATCCACTTTCTTTTAACTGTCCATAACACATTGTTATAAAGACTATGGACTCATTAACAACGAAAACGAAACACAATTCTCTGTTTATGAACTCAATTGTATCAACAGTACTTGTGTGTTTGTTGTATTACTTGACATTTTACAACCTGTTCTTGGGTCTTGTATGGGTTTCCTGTCTTCAACTACCTCACATTGCCCTACATGAAGTTAATGAAGTAGTATGCATAAAGCTCTCTGAACCAAAATGAGAAAAGGATTATCTAGCTACAAGGAGATATGATAAAGTAGCCCACCGTGATGAACGAGATTTTGCTGGAGGAATTCTGGCGGGATTCGTCTTGACACTTTAACTGCTATCAAACTCATTTTTATGAAGGAAAGGACATAGGAAAAAAAGGCTGTTCCACATTTTGTAAGTCAACCCCTTTTCTCCAGGTATTATTTACAGGCAGACTGGAAAGATGATTAGAGGGATTTTTTTTTTTTTTTTAAGAGAGTTGTGACATTTTCAGTCCATATGTGAAGGGAGTTCTTCAACCATAGGGCAGCTGCCATTGTCTTGTGGCTCCTGGAAAAATAGGGAAATTCTAACTGCAAAACTAAATGAGTGTTTTGTTTGGATGTAACTGGGTTTGTATTACTCACACGCAATCCTACATTGATTTTTGTGAGTATAAGGCAGTAAAGGTTCATATCACTCTTCCCCACTGCTCATATTAATATTTAGTTATGGCTTCGCTTGATGAAGGCTTATTTTTATATGACATTTAAAGTAGAGCTGCTCACATCATCATTTGCAAGAATGGACAACTGTGTGTGTGTTACTTTCACACAAAAAGAATTCTGCAACAGTTGTTCTTGGTTACTTTTTAGACACATGGAAAACAATTTCAAAGGGCAGAATACCTCAGAGGTGGAAAAGGAGGGGCAGAGGAGAATTTACCAGCATTTTGAATGGGGTTGTATTTGACTGCGATCCTCAGGAGATTTGTGTCAGGAATTTCATCAAGCACAATCTATAGAAACCAAATATTCAGTAAGGGGAACAAGCTTACCATATTGTTTTAGCCTCTCCTGAGCACACTCATTGGTGTGGTTACATTGTAGCAAAGAAGCAGAATACCCTGGAACTACAGCTTTCTGCTTCTGCATTTTATTGTTTTTAATATTTTTAAGATTTTCTAAAATTTAATTTGATTTAATTCATTTTTATTGAGTATTGTTGATTTACAATGTTTCAGATATACAGCAAAGTGATTCAGTCATATATATACACATATATTCTTTTTCAAATTCTTTAGCATTATAGAGATTTCATCATTTTAGGCAAATATTTATTTATCATCTAGTTTGTGTAGAGTCCTACATAGGTTGGGGTGATATGTTTTGTCCCTGTCTTCAACAGGAACTGTAGTCCAGTTGGTGGGCAAAATGTTAAATTAACACTAAATGCTAAATGAAAACACTAATTACCATATTCTAAAGACCAATTTAGTGTCTATAATAGATACCAAGTAACTATCTCCTATCCCATTCTGATGATGAAAATTGGCAGCTCAGAGCACTGTGTTTAGAAGGATTATGAAAGTAATCCTGAGTTCCAAAAAAGAAAAAAGTACCTTGGTTAATTTTTGATGTCTGTCCATGGTGAGGGAGAGAGAGGTTCAGCCTTATCTATGTACAGAAATTCACAAGTTGCAAATTTCAGATGTCTGGAAGTTAATAATATTTTAAAATTTTATTCATTTAAATACTGAGTACTAAGCTATCTAATAGTCTCTTGTGAGTAAAATATATGTCATATTTGTCTTCACGACCTCACTGGTTTGTCATTTCTTGTGTGTGTCTTGTGTATTTTTTTTAAGTTGGCTTGTATTTGAATTTTGATAAAGGGTACTCTTGAATTCACCTGAACATCTTTCAAAACATTTGCACACTCACACTGGATGACAAACTGCAGTGAAGGCCACCACAGTACATTTAGGTGTGGAGACTTGGGGGTGTTCTGGGGTAGAATGATGAGAACAATTTGATAAAAAGAATGACTTGATGAAAGGTGAAAAGACAGACAAACGTTAACAATGTCCAGGGACCAATGAATTGGAGCAGAGGATTCTTGTAAATAAAATGTAAAGATAGGATTACAATATTAGTTATATTTCAGACAGTAGAATTTCTTGAATTGTAGACCAGCTGGGCATTTATTATCTTGTGTGCTGTGGAGACATGTTGAAATTATTTAATATTTTAGCAGAGGAGTGAAGTGGGCAAAGCTGAACTGAAAGATTTTATCAAATCTTATAAGGGAAGATGAAATATCTAAATGTTGTAAATAAATAGAATTTTCTGACTGCCTATTATGAGACTTTGCATTTCAAAGCTTTTACTGCATGCAGTCATTAAGTTTTGGTAAACTAAATGCCACTTGGTATATATATATAATGATGATTTTATTGAAATTAAGATTTACTATAGTTACATCGCTATGTGCCCTTATAATTTTGGGAATATCTATCAAATGTATTTTGATTAGAACAGAAAGTTTAAAATGTTCCTTGAAAATCTAGCCTTCTGCATAAATAAGTACTTCAGGAAATCTCTTCAGACTCAATTGGAATTTTATCGATCCTGACTTGCAAGTATCATCCAGAATCCCTAATATGAAAAGCTTTCATTTACCAAAGCAGCTTTATTTATTCTCAGCAACTTTTTAGTAACTTGTTACTTGCATGATAATACTTTTGAACTTACACTTACATGCCTGCTTTGGTCATTTACTGTGTGCAGTACTTCTACTTCCAATTTCATTGAGAAAAATATTGGTTTTGCTGACCAGAACATTAGGAAATTGCCAGAGTTAAGCAGGATTCTAGTCTGGGTTGCCAATCCTTTCTCTACCTACTACATTTGTACATTTTATGTGCCTCCTTTTTTCATTCAACAAGTGCTATTTGAAAAGCTATTTGTGCACCTTTTGTCTTTCAGCTCTGTTTCCAGCCTTTATTGTTCTCCTTTGTATACCAACTACTTTTCTAGACTCCCTAGTCAGCTGGCTTTTCCTTTGNTCTGGGTTGCCAATCCTTTCTCTACCTACTACATTTGTACATTTTATGTGCCTCCTTTTTTCATTCAACAAGTGCTATTTGAAAAGCTATTTGTGCACCTTTTGTCTTTCAGCTCTGTTTCCAGCCTTTATTGTTCTCCTTTGTATACCAACTACTTTTCTAGACTCCCTAGTCAGCTGGCTTTTCCTTTGGTTCTGCCAATGGGAGGCATTAGTAGGAGTTTGGAAGACAAAGGGAAAAGAGAAGCCAGTCCCAGTCCCAGCTGCAGGAGATGCTTCCTGCAGTAGCCAGTGGCAGGAAGACAAGCTTCTGCTTAGGTAATGCTTTTCTAAGAGCAAAAGCAGCAACACCTCCAGAGGGATTAGCACAGGCTTATGCTCCTGGGTCTCCTTCTTCAAAAGTGATGTTGTTCAAACAGTGCCAGAGGGGTAGTGCCTGGGCTCCTGGCTTCAGCTGGGTCTCTGGGTAATGCTCTTCTCTGTAGTTCATCACCAGCCCCTACTTTCTTCTTTTAGTTCCAATAGCTCTGTCTAACTCCCTGGTAAGGAGTTCTTGACATTAAATTCCCCCCTCCTGGAAACACCTTGAATGGCGTGTTATTATTATTTTTTTTTTTTTCTGATTAGACATTGACTGATTGATGTGTCAGAGCAAGATTGTGGTGAGTGAAAAGGCTGAAAACCAGACTTTACACACCGAACTTCCTATGTAATACTTTAAATATTGTCTAGGTTATTCTCCTGTATTCGAATATAAGCACTATGTGGGCATTGAATCATATAGTCCTTTTGTTTGTAGAGCCTGTCACACACTGGCTGAGATGTAAAGACACCCAGTAAATGCTCTCTCGTTGGATCCACGGAAGTATAAAGGAAGGTGATGGGTTCAATGCCTGTCTCTAGGAGAGGCAACTCACTTGCCATGTAGTTCCCTTTCTCCTACTCTTTCCTTCTTCCTTATATTTGTGATTTATTTAGTCAAACACTGTATTCTTGTGGCCAAAATATTGAGATGGGGGAAAGAAATGAATAGCAAAGAGGAGGACTAACTCAAACAGAAATAAATGACATTGCATTTTAAATCTCTGTCTAGGATATGGATATCTCTTGGAAGAAAGGGCACAGAACTTGAGGAACAAAGGTTTTTTCTTTTAGATTTGCACAAAATGTCAAGATATGAAGCTGCCCTTTTATGAAGCAAGCTCAGACTCTTCCTACATAATGGTCTGATGCTCAGTTTTGAATTATCTCTAATCCCAGGTAGGAGCAGAAATGGTTGAACACATATTAACTTTATTTGGCTGGGCGGTGAAATTTACATCAGTGATGTTGCATACAAAATAAAGACTTGATTATTTTAACTACTATGTTGGAGAATCTATTAATTAACAAAGGGAACATTCTCAGTTTTCTTGGCTAGATAGACAAATTCATGAGAAATTCCAATAGTTATTTCTCATACTGTTTTAGCCATTGTAGAAGCAGTTGATAGTTAATGAAGATAAGTATGCTGTGGAGTATTATTCTTTACGTATTTCATGTTAGATACAATTGTAGTGACACTATCAACAAAGAAATGCCAAAAAGATGATGAAAATTTATCACAGCATATTTTTTCCAACTATGTGTGTAAGAATAATAAAAATATTACCATTTTTTTCTTTTTGTCATAGATGTTTATATGCCTATGCTCATTTTTACTACACATTTTGTCATTGCTATTGTTTATTTTACCATGTGTTTTACTTGGTTTAGGCTTAGAAGCCAATGTATTGATAAGCAGTCACCTTCAAAAATTATCCTTTTAACCTTGACTTTTAGTCAATTTTCTTAAAAACACTTACTTTTATTCAGCCAATTTAGAAGCACAGGGCTTAACACTGCCTAGGTGTTGCTTTCCTCTGCCTTACCTTTTTGGGGTAAAAAATTTGTTAAAAGTCCTCATTAATAAAACTCCATCATAATTCCCCTTATTATTGCTGAAAGATTATAGCCATCACTTCACAACATTACACCTCCCTGGGAGATGCAGAAAACACAGATAATGTTTGTTTTTGCAAATCTCTAATTGAAGGGTTGAGAGAGGGAGGGATTTGGAGAGGGAGGAATTTGTAGACAGAATAGACTGCTGGGGATTTCTCCTGTTAGATCATAACTGTTTGTGTTATATACCCAGTTGAAAATTGAGCTAGCTGGCTTGTTTTCTCCACACTGGAGGGTCGAAAAAAAAGAAATGACTCTAGTGGGGCAGCATTTTATAAACATTTACATTTTATTTATGGGTTCTTGGTGGTAACTTTAAATAAAGTTAGTACATGGAATTCCATTTCCTCAACAAAGAACTCAGAAAGCAGTTTGGTGTCTTGTGCTTTGGACTTTTTTTTTCTTTGTAATAATTGTGAAGTCCAGTTACAGATCAGTTAAAAATGTACCTGTGGGTTAGCATCTCTGAAACAAAATTAGCATGTATGAGAAAGTGCCTCGAAAGGGAGTTTTCTGCTGTTATCTAAGAAACTTGTGCTGAGGAGTGTGAGAAGTTTAGTTCTTGTTAAAATTCTTTTAAAATTCAGTAAATAAGTAGAAAAAAGAGTATTTCCTTAAAAAAGTACATCTTTTTTTTTTTTCTTGATCTCCAAACAATTGCGTCAATATCACTCTAAATAAATCCTAAGAAGCTTGGGGTATTTTTGAAGGCAGATCCCTAATGACCGGAAGGTTACCAGCCATATGCTTCTTTTTTCTCTTCCAGCATCCAGCCCCACCTCCCTGATCTTATGCTACAGCCTCACACCACATCCAGGGTAGGCCCGATAAGCAGTCATAGAGTGGTTTCAGAGGTTGTCAGGTGGATTGTGCTGTGCTAAGTGAAGTGTGCAGGGAAAGCAGAAAACAAAAAAAAAAAAGAAAAAGAAAAACTGGAATTATATGCCAGTTCCTCAACCTTTGGTAGGTTGACAGCCTCCCAAGGCAGCAGAGGTGAAGGTGGCCCCAAATGATGGTCTCAGGTGAGCTCTCTCTAGATGTCACTCCTCTCAGGGATCTGACCCTGGCCTGGCGGTGTGAAAAGCCAGATGAACATATGTGTGGTTACTGGCCACCTCCCTCTTCCTCATTCACGTTAATCATGATAACCCCACCACTGGTAATGATGGAGAACCTTAGCTGTTTCTGGCCCCTGCACCTCTGTGCCCTGAGCCTCTGAGCACTAACCTGAAAACAAAGAGGAAACAACCCAGAGTCAGGAGGCAGGCTCCTTGTCCCCTGGACGCAATTCCAACCTAAGCCTCTTTGCACTGGGCTGCCCAAGAAGCGACATATTCATCAATGAGGGTGAGTAACACAGAAATTTAATGAACCACTTTCTTGCCCGTACTTATCTCTAAATATCTTTACAGATATAAGAACAAATCACAACATGATATAATTGCATGATGGTGATACAATTAATTTATGGAGTTATCAAGCAAAGAAAAGAAAAAAGGAAATCACTCATGCAATAATTTTAGTGCAAATAAATTATATGAAAAAAGACCATCTACAAAGGCGCTCTCATCTACTAGGGGAAAATGACTTTGCTTTCAATATATTATGAGTATTTTCTCTTGTACATATAGGAATCAAATAAAATAAACACCATTTGGTTATAGAACTCTGAAGTTGCCAATTTAATTTCTAGTTGAGTCCCCTCCCCCAAATTAACACATCATGAACCTTAAAATGCAATACCTTCCTGTGATTCTAAGTAAAAGGTAAAAATAACATTTTACTCCTTAAAGCTTTAAATTCCATCTTGTTTCTAATCAGCCGTCTGGTGTGACTATACAAGGTTACATGGACCTGACTGATTTATGAATATAATTTTTGTTTTAATTGAAACAGCAACATTTAGGTTCCACCTTAACAGTGCACCTTAAAAGATTATCTCGGTTATTTCACAGGCACCGAGCCGGCACTAATAGTCCAAGGCAGATATTGAAAAGCAGCACAGGGCCAGGCAGATCTATTAGAAATTCCCATCCACGCGCCTCATACATATTGATTTCTGACACCAAGCAGCAGTGAAAGCCCCCGTGGGAATAATATATTTAGCAGGGTTCGCTGCGAGGAGGTCACAGAGTGCATACAGATTAGCTTCAGAGGACCAAGGCACTGGTGTTGGAGCCAAATGCTAGATTTTATATCATTTTAATCTGAACTTTTATAATCCTTTTAGTTCTTCTTTCTCTGGATGGCAGAGAGAAGGCTCCTTCACATGTATCATGCATCTTTTTCTTTATTCCTCCTATAAATGTGCAAATGCCGTTGTAATGGGGAGGAATGTTCCTTAGCATAAGCAGCAGAGCCCCGACCAGATTTGCTTTTATAAACGGTGGTCAATTCAGATGAAGACATCTTTATTTAAAGATTTCTTTCCATGGGGGAGGGAAAAATCACAAATCCGTATCTCCAGTTTAAAGACTGAAGCCTAAGACCTGCTCTTGCTACAAGAACCACTCCTCCCCTCCCCCGCCTCTGATGCTAGGGCTCATTGAGCAAAAGTTGCCTTTATACTGTTACATCTGTGAACACAAAAATCTAAACATTTTTTTAATTACCTTTCTGATGAGTAGGGTATGCCTGCTCATTATGCAAAGAAGTGTTGTGACTGTATCAGATAAAGGTGTCAGAGGAGAGTCAAACAGGCATTTTGGAGCCTGGAGAGATGCCAGCAGTGAGAAGGGAAAGGTTAAAGTGGACACACTCTGACAGAAGGGTGAAATACATTCAGACAACAAAGGGAAATAGGAGGTTTCCCTCAACAGACACAAAGGCTTATTGTCTTCCTCTAGACTGCATTTAAATTTTAGGTGTTCTATGAAAAGTTCCCATGATTACCAATAATCAGAGACAATGAGTACATCTTTTGAATCCCACTTATTTTCTCTGGCACTGACAAACATAAAAGGCTGGGGAAAAGGAAAACAGTGTAGGGATAAGCAAATAAGACATATCTTTGAAAATATGACAATAATTATAAGGAAAAGGTGAATTTGAGTTTTATTTTATTAAGATTTATTTATAACAAACAAATATATTTATATGATTAAGATTTGTTTTACCAATAAGGAATAATTAAAGTATTCAATTAATACCTGGAATTTTGCCTGTCCAATTATCTAACTACAATATGTCAGGTATTCAGATTCGTTTTTCAGGACTGTCTCGAAGATATTATGTGAACTTTTATTTTCTAATATGTTCAAGCTGACCACAGACCAATGAAAGAGAGCCAGTAAGTTTGGCAAAGAAGAAACAAGGGAAATAAAAATCTCAAACAAAATTTTTAAAATGAACATATACTTAGGGTGAATGCCCTTGTCAGAAATGCTCGGCCAAGGCCAAGGTGCTGCCTAAAATCCATATTTAAATTACACAATGAGGTAGTCAAAAATGTTAAACTTTCTATTTGGCTTTTTTTTTGTGGAATTATAAGGGTCCTAAAAGTTAGAACAGACCCAGAGTTCTCAGCAACTAGAGAAATGGCAGGATTAAGAATTACCAGATGCTGAATAATCTGAGAGCCTCTCAGTCAGTTTATTCTGGTCTGAAGAGATGGTACCAAAACACTCATTAAAGGAAGCAGATGCAGAAAATCAGAGGGAACTGGATCTCCTAAGCTAGCTGACAAAACAAGAGAGATGGAACTCTGTAGAAGTTAGAAGTTCCTTCCGTTAGAAAAGGACAGTGTGTGCGCGCGTGTTCACTCTTGTGTACTTGGTAAATTGCAGTATAACAAAACAGGATATTTTGTATAATCAGTCATGTTTGCAGGCACATGGTGATCGATTTGAGAAAAGTCCAAGGTAGACTTTGACCCAACATTGGATCATGTCAGTCTTCCAGAGTGGAAGTGAGTGGAAGTCGCTCAGTAGTGTCTAACTGTCTGTGACCCCATGGACTATACAGTCCATGGACTTCTCCAGGCCAGAATACTGGAGTGGGTAGCCTTTCCCTTCTACAGAGGATCTTCCCAACCCAGGGATCGAACCCAGGTCTCCCACATTCCAGGCAGATTCTTTACCAACTGAACCCTCCCTTATTTGGGACATTTTTGTNACCCCATGGACTATACAGTCCATGGACTTCTCCAGGCCAGAATACTGGAGTGGGTAGCCTTTCCCTTCTACAGAGGATCTTCCCAACCCAGGGATCGAACCCAGGTCTCCCACATTCCAGGCAGATTCTTTACCAACTGAACCCTCCCTTATTTGGGACATTTTTGTATGTTGTACTGATTTCTATAATAAATGACTGTCAGGGTCTGTGGATGCCCTTTAGCTGAGGGAGATGCCTTCTGGTTAGAAAAGGAGGAATGGGCAATCTTGAACCTGAAGGAGCCTGGGATAAGCCTGGAGTCAGCAAGGACACACTCAGGACTGGGTACAATCTATCAAGAATGCTAGAGAACCCTGTGGAAACAAGTTCCTTTATCACAGCACCAGGTAAAATTCTTGTGCAACATATGGCAAGGAGACCTTGAATATAATATCACCCGTCTTTCCCAGTTGTCAGCACATTTCTTAACTTCCTTGTACCTAGATGTCAGTCAAAAAATATTAGATGACTTGAATAAATTATATTAGACAGAAACTATACCTGGGGGACAGAGACCAAAAAGTAATTGGCAAAACGCAAAAAGACAACAAAACAACAGATAGCAAGTCATTCATCCAGCAGTTCTGTCTCTAAGGTGTCCGGACAGCCTTCTTGACTGCTTCTTTCTGAACCGACTGTGGATCTGTGCTAGGTAGACAGTCTGAGACTGACGAAGCTGTTCATTTTTGTCTGGAGGGGGAGGGGCATATTGTCCCTCTCAAACAAGCTCCTGTTAGTACAGGGCAGGGTTAGTACAAGTATTGATAGCTGATCTCCTGAATCTGACCGGAGTTCCACCGCCCAGGCGTCAGTTCACAGTTTACCTTCCATTTTTCACCCTGAGCCCACACTCCAGAGCTCTCTGTCATATAATCCCGCCTGCCACCAATACTGCTAGCTATCTGTCCTGATGCAAGTTTAAAAATGGACTGTTACATTTCTTCCACTTGCACCTCTGAGCTTGTTTTGGTAGATGAATGGGGGGATGTTACCTATTTAATGGCTAGCAACAACAACAGAAGAAGCGCCTCAGAGAACTAAAACTACAAACCTTTATGTACCCTCCCCTCTACCAGATAAGTAACATATCCTCCTATTTATTATCACGTTGCACTTATTTTTATTATACATGTGGATGAAACTCCCCAGCAGGGGAGGGGCCAACCACAATAGCAGGTGTTGGGAAGCTGGTTTGGTTTCCTATCAGCATTTAACCCCCCCAGACAGACCAGAGGCTTCATGCTGCTGGCCATCATTTATAGTGCCTCCTTGGTAACTCAGAAGGTATCCTTGGGCTTAATGACAGCAGAATGCAGGTGTTTGCAGAGCATTTTCCCATGGGAAGAAAAATTCAAGGTTTTTATTCACTGAATATACTATATAATATTGGAAATCCTGAAGAAACACACACCTTAATTTTAATTGTTTATATGAAATCTTCGCCTCAGTCAAAAGAAGCTGGGTGGTGGAATCTTTTTGGATGATTTTTTTGAAAACGTAATACTTGATTTCTACATAGTTAAGGAAGTGTAAAAATACACTAGAAATTAACTGGTGGAATTATTCCTGAAATTAATTTGGGCTCCCAGCCTTCCTAGCTGGGTTACATATTTCCTCTATCTCCACGAAGAGCTTAAAAATAATGGGCAATGTGTGTAAGGAAATAAAATGTGAAGGTATTATAAACTGAGAGCATAAACTATGTGTGTGTGGTCTACAATTCCAAATTCTGACAATGTCCACAGTGTAAGAGTAAGATGCCGAGAGAATATACAGATGCCTTTGTGAGCAGGAAACAGGGGAAAAAGTCCCTTTTAGTTGGGGGCAAAAATATGCATTTACTTTCAGTCGAAGTAGACACACTTAAATCCCTGCTGAGCGCCGGGGAAGGGTTGGATGAGCTGTCTAGAAAGCATTTTCTCTCTCTTTATAATGTTAGAAATCCTTGGACTGCATTGTGCATTGCAATGCAAGGATTCTGCCGTGTAAGAGCACATGAGGGCATTGAGAAAGGCTTAATGCGTTCTCATTAGAGGAGGACGGGGAGGGGGAGGGGACGCGCCTTGGGGGACGGAGGCAAGCTCGACCACTCTGGGAAGCCTTACAATTTTGTGCGTTCTCACTTCAACTCCCTCAATCCCCTAGCTTTACATAGCTCTTTCACAGACAGTTCAGTAAAATTCCTCCCCAGCCTCATGTAAAGAGAGCAGTGTTGTATATCGTTGCTTACAGTTTAACAGTTTGTTTGCTTGGGCCTTTTAAATATTTTTTTCCCTTCCCGGGCTGCCTCCACAAACCTTCTTTTTCACATTCACTTCTAATCAGAGGAAAACTGGGAAGGAAAAGAGGGCCATCTGATCAATGAAAGAAAATCTAGATGCTTTTATAGCGTTATTAAGCTCCGCAGAGCCGCCAGTAAGGAAAGTCCAGAAGGCGCCGGAAAGCGGGTTTTATAATTGGGATTCTTCATAGCTGGTTTGATAACTGTAATCTTCCAGACTAATTTGCTTCACTTTTTTTTTTTTTTTTTTTCCTTTCGAGGTTGCTTCTTTTCTAGGAAAAATCAAAAATAGGCTCTTTTCAAGAACATTTTTTGTTTGGGGATTTTTAACTTAGAAAGATGACCATATGGGAAGACTGCCCGTGAAGAGCAATTCATTTTATGATGAAGCCTCCCGCAGCCAAGCAACCAAGTGAAGCTAAGGTCCCTCAGATATAAAGTGTTGAAAATAGTTGGTGACCCCTTGCGTTCATTAGCTATGGTGCCTACTAGAGGGACCATTGGAATTTTGTGCTACAGACACAGGGCTAGTCTACACACTCTTGATATCAAGATTTCCTAAGGTAGATTAATAACCTAGGGAGCAGGGGGAATGTGAAGTTCACTCTAGCCATTTCAGTTTTGAAATCTCAAATTACTCTAAAAATTTTCTACTTGGAAATAATTATAGAAATAGAGATAGTATGTATTCTCACAGAGAAAGCCACCGGACTAACTAGACTGCCCTTTGTGATTCTAGTGAAACTAGGGTCTTTGGATCTGTTGCTGCTGCTGCTAAGTCACTTCAGTCGTGTCCGACTCTGTGCGACCCCATAGACGGCAGCCCACCAGGCTCCCCTGTCCCTGGGATTCTCCAGGCAAGAACACTGGAGTGGGTTGCTATTTCCTTCTCCAATGCATGAAAGTGAAAATGAAGTGAAATTGCTCAGTCGTGTCCTATTTTTCGCAGCCCCATGGACTGCAGCCTACCAGGCTCCTCCGTCCATGGGATTTTCCAGGCAAGAGTACGAAGTGGGGTGCCATTGCCTTCTCTGACCTTTGGATCTGACTTGTGATGAGTTTCCTAAGTATGGTCTCACAAGATTCACATTTATTGTTCTTGCCTCTACTGAAAAATTTTCCAGCATTCATTTATTTTGGAAAGATCTGGCAAATCTGTCAGTCAACCAGCATGTATTTGAAGCTCAACATTCTGAGATTTTCTTCTTGCAGTCTTCTAGTTTGGGGAAATTAGCTAAGAACTGTTTGAATTTTTTTCTGGAATGAGGGTGGAGGGAAGAGGGATGGCAATTGAGTCCTAGATGTGGCTCAGCTGGTAAAGAATCTGCCTGCAATGTAGGAGACCTGGATTTGATTTCCTCTGTGGGGAATATCCCTTGGAGAAGGGAAAGGCTATCCACTCCAGTATTCTTGGGCTTCCCTTGTGGCTCAGCTGGTATAGAATCCCCCTGCAAAGTGGATTCCCATAGAACCTGGGTTCAATCCCTGGGTTGGGAAGATCCCCTGGAGAAGGGAAAGGCTACTCACTCCAGTATTCTGGCCTGGAGAATTCCATGGACTGTATAGTCCATGGGATCACAAAGAGTTGGACACAACTGAGTGACATTCACTTTCACTGAAAGAAGGAGTAGTGAAAATTTTCAGACAAAATTCTATGCTTATTAATATAATTGGACACCTGTTCAATGAGGGGTTTGTGGGATTGGGGAAGAATACAAGCATTTAGTAACACAAAGTAGAAATGATCATCAAGACTACTGGCTACTGACCAATAGAAAGATAATTTCTAAGCTTTCTGAAGGATGACTATTTGTGTATCTTATTATCAAAATAGCTAAATACTGGACTTAGATGGGGGAAACTAAGCTTGTACCCCATTTACATAACTGCAATTTCACCAAAACCATGCTATATATACATTTGCCATTTGACTGAAATTATAGTGACATTACTATCATGTTTTGCATATGAATTTTTATAATTGCATGTTTATGTGTTAAATATGTTAAAAACATGTTGAATATTTTAATAGGGTGGATTTTATAGTTTTGGCTAAAATAAAATGTTGACTAATTTTTATATATTTACTCTTAGAGATGTAATTAAATTGAATATAAAAAATTAAAAAATTAAATCCATTTTTGTCCTCATTCTAACATTGTTTCCCAAATTATAACCTGTGCAGTGTGTGCTAAGACACATCAGTCATGAACTTTTTGCATGTTGAACTGTAGCACTCCATGGACTGTAGTACTCCAGGCTTCTCGGGCCATGGGATTCTCTAGACAAGAATACTGGAGTGGATTGCCATGTCCTCCTCCAGAGGATCTTCCCAACCCAGGGATCAAAGCCATGTCTCTTAAGTCTCCTGCATTGGCAGGTGGGTTCTTTACCACTAGTGCCACCTGGGAAATTCTAATTCTCATTATTTGAAGTTGAGCAATTATTTTTATTCCCATATTTTCAGAAAAGGTATCAAACATGGCAAAACACTTTATTCAGTTAACTGAAATCAAGCCCCAAATAAATGCCAATGTAGCAATTCCTATTATCTTAAACAAAATATTAGATTAAAAAGTTTAAGGCAAATAAATAAATGACTAACATATATCTCTATTTTGAAATTTTCAGTGCTGGCTATGAATTTATTAACTGTTGATTTAATGTAAAAAGAGAGGTTTTGGCGTTTGTTTCTTTATGGTGATAATACTAATAGTTAACATAGATTGAGTACCAGGTTCTATGGTAAGAGTTTTACATATGTGATTATATTTAGTTTATACATGGTGCTATGTGGTAGTACTATATTCTAATTTTACATTTGAGGAAACAGTGGCATAACTAGATTAGATAATTGACCCAAGTTTGTAAAGTTCATAATTAAAGATATCAGGATTGAAAGCAGTTCCATTTGACTTCAAAGTTTTGTGCATTAATTCTCTAAAGATTAGAAAATACCATGAATCATCCATTTTATGCTAGCCATTAGAGCAACTTTTCCTCAGAAGGTAAACAAAATTTTATCACTGATTGAATGGAAGCTTTTAGCTAATCTTTCCTCTTGGATAATCCATTCATTTATTTGTTCAAAAAGTATGGGGCACTGATGGTCTGGGTAATGTACTGGCATGCCTCAAATCTAAATGAACAGCATGAAAAGTGTCTGCCTTTATTGTATTAATATTCTACAGGAGAAATATTTATCTCCAGGGGAGATAAATAATTATAAAAGTGAACAAATTTTTAAGAAAGATTGTGCCAGAGAATGATAAGTAGTTTGAAGACAATCAAACAAGATGACATCACAGAAGGTTAGGAAGGATTTATCTTAGGGTGAGTTCTCTGAGCAAAGACCTTAGAGGCACAGTCTAAATGATGAGGAGCCAATCACCAAAGAATCTGGTGAACTGGAATCTTCTGAGTTGTAAAGGCCGAGTGCTGTGACCCTGGAAGGTCTAGCTTGGTATGAGTGTACTATCTTGTCAACCATGGGAGTAACGGCATTTTATCTTAAGAGCCACAGGAAACCTCTAACGGATTTCACTTAGGGTAATGCATGATTTGTAGTAGTATTCTCACTTGAGGAAGCTTTCTCTAGTACCGTGTGGAAATGGATTTTGAGGAGCAAAAACAGGGCATCGACACCAGGAAATGAAAGACTCTCCAGACTTTGTTCTCTTCAACATTACATGTGAAATTACATACTATGTATGATGTTACGTCATAATGTTATGTTATGGTGTCTTCAATTATAGTCACAAGTTATATCCAGTGGAGTTCTATGAGACAGGATAGCATAGCTGTTAAGGTCACAGAACCCTGAAGCCAAACAAACGGCGAGTAGAATCTTAACTCTTAACGCTTTATAGCAGTGTGATCTTGGAACTTTTATTAACCTCTCTAAGCCACAGTTTCTTCTATGTAAAATCACGATAACTAGAGACTCTATTGACCTCACCTCACTGGGTTGTTATGAGGAATAAATAAATTTGTAAAAAGCAGAACAGTTCTTGGAACCTTGTAAATACTATAAAAATGTTTGTTAACTAACATTAATTAAATACAGTAAAATGTGTGCTTGGTATCTCACCTCCAGAGAACTGGAGAAACTCTTTGAGAGATCAGAGAGATGGTTTCTGTCCTGGCTCCTCTGAATTTTACCTTTTATTGAGCTCTCTGGTTATACGTGGGCTTCTTCTGAGTGTACCATGCTGATCTGTTCTGGGATGTTCTTTGTTATTTCAGGCCCCACAATCCTAACCCTTAGCAGATGCATTTGTTTACAGTTCCCATTAAACACGCAGTTTTTATTGGAGGCATTACCATGGAAGCTTTCCTTCCTTCCAATGTTCCCCATAGAATTCTGGCTGCCAGCTTCCTTCGTTACCCAGAGATGGCTGTGTGGCCTCCCAGCCCTGTGGCCCTGGGCACAAACTGACTCCTCATCCAGCCGCAGTCTTCCACTGCCCTTGCCTTCTGTTCTGTATTAGTGGGGAGAGTTACCTCCCTGAGCAGCCAGGTCTGGTCTAAATAAATTGCTCTTGGCAGGAACTGTTTAAAGCCCACTGTCACCTAGGAGAGAGTCCCTGACTTTTTCATGTCATGACCTTATGGAAATGATCATTTATTGTAGTGTGAGAAAATGGGCACAGCAGTTCAAGGTCTGCGGTGATACATGCTGGGATCTGGCTAACTTGGGCTTCTCGCATCACCTGGAGGCCGAGAAGATCACAGGTGTAATCCAGTCACAGCTCACCAGTGAATCTCAGCACAAACTGGGGAGAGTTCTGACCTATAGGATAAAATTGAAATCCTCGGGAATTTGATCTGTACCCTTCCAAGGTAATTCCTAACTGTTCACCCTTCACATGCATGCTGTCACTTCAGTTGTGTCCAGCTCTTTTCGACCCTATGGACTGTAGCCCACCTGGCTCGTCTATCCATGGGATTTTCCAGGCAAGGATACTAGAGTGGGTTGTCATGCCCTCCTCCAGAGGACTTTCCCAACTCGGGGATCAAACCCGAGTCGCTTTTGTCTCTTGCATTGGCAGGTGGGTTCTTGACCTCTAGCACCACCTGGGAAGCCCATTCATTTTTTAAGCATTTAAAATCCTATCATTTTAATTACCTCTGGGCCTTTGTTCTCTTGAATTCCGTTTACTGGAATGCCCACTGCTCCCCTTCCTTTGGAGTTGATCCTTAGCATGTTTATGTCTATGTGCAAGTGCCACGATTTCCAGGAAGTATCATGGAAGTCTTTTCACTCCCACGTAATCAAGCTGGTCAGTTGCCTTTATTTTATACTTTCTACTACGCTATTCATTCATTTGTCATATCTCTTAACATACCATCTTAGAATGACTAAACCCCCTAGTAAGCGAATCTTATTCATGAGTGAGGGAATCTTACTTTTGAACCTCTTGAAAAATTAACACAGTAATTAGTGAACAGTGAGTGCTAAACTGTATCTGTTGAATGGAAACTTGGAGGCCCCAACCCTTTTTAGATTTACTAATTATCTTCCCCAGTGATAGAGCGCAGGGAGTTTCCATTAAACCACTCCTTGTCCATATAGGCTAATCTTATGTCTTTTGTTATTTTACAAGTGAAAAAGCAGAGAGGTTAATGATGTACCTCAGGTCATGTGGAATAGGCAGAATGGGGGCCTGGACCCAAGAAATTATACACAAATCTAGCAAACTGATATCTCTGTAGCTCAGATAGTAAAGAATCTGCCTGCAGTGTAGGAGATCTGGGTTCAATCCCTGGATCAGGAAGATCCTCTGGGGAAAGGAATGGCAACCCACTCCAGTATTCTTGCCTGGAGAATCCCATGGACAGAGGACCCTGGTGGGCTACAATCCATGGGGTTGCAAAGAGTCAGACACAACTCAATGACTAGCGCTACTACACTACACATAAATACAACAGTTATGAAACTATCTTTTCAAATTATATTAAAGCACCTTTTGTATTGGGCTTCCCAGGTGGCTCAGTAGTAAAAGGATCTGCTATCAATTCAGGAGATGTAGGTTCAATCCCTGGGTTGGGAAGATACCCCGGAGAAGGAAATGGCAACCCACTCCAGTATTCTTGCCTGAGAAATCCCATGGACAAAGGAGACTGGCAAGCTATGGTCCATGGGGTCATAAAAGAGGCAGATTTAGCGACTTAAAAACAATGATTTAGCGACTTGAAAACAACAACACCCTTTTATATTGGGCAATTAAAGGAAACAAAGAAATAATATTAATAGGTATTTTAATATATTTTGCCAGTTGTCTGTTATTTCATTTTTAACATACTAATTAATGTATCTTTAATAATTATTTTAAAGGTAATCATCCTTTAGTTTATAACTGGGTTTGGATAATATTTAATTATTGGGAAATACTTTTGGAATTTTATTAATAATATTTTTTACTTTCAAAGTTCACAATCTCAATAATTTTAAGAATCTTTCCCTACTGTTAGAAATATGTGGAAATTGATTTAAGTTTATATTTTTAATTAAACTTTTATTTTATATTGGAGGAGAGCCAGTTAACAGTGTTGTGATAGTTTCAGGTGGACAGAAAAGGACCTGAGCCATACATGTACATGTATCCATTCTCCCCCAAACTCCTGTTCCATCCAAGCTGCCACATAACATTGAGCAGAGTTCCCGACTTATACAGTAGGTGCTTGTTAGTATCCATTTTAAATATAGCAGAGTGTATCTGTCCACCCCAAACTCCCTAAAGAATATCTAAAATAAAACAGTAGTTAGTAACTCTGCTTTTTAGAGGTTGTTTCTGAATGATATCTTAGTCAAGACATGTTCAGTTTAATTTTACAGCTTAGTGAATGACTGGCCAAGGTTTTTCTCATCCTTTCTTTTACTCAAACATATTCATAATATTAAAATGATGATTATGGTCTTTTCTGACAATAACTTTATATTTGAAGCCCAAATTTGAAACACTTATAGAACTAACTGTTTTGACTTATAAAATGCTTGATTTTTATATTGTGCTTGGGATATAGAAAGCAATAGTGATATTAGTGAGATTTATAATTGGCTTGAAAATAAATTTGTTCAAATGTAATAAAAAATTATATATCATTAGTTTTGGTTTATTTCTTGGCCCAAAACAAATGTAACTTGCTGTTTTAAAAGTATCTGTATGCAAATATATGAAAATATTTTTAATTTTAAAGTAAACATTATTCTGCTTTAAGTAATAAGAAGGGGTAGCTCAGCTTGTAAGGAATCTGCCTGCAATGCAGGAGATCCTGGTTCGATCTCTGGGTCAGGAAGTTCCCTGGAGAAGGGATAGGCTACCCGCTCCAGCATTCTTGCCTGAAGAATTACCGTGGACGGAAGAGCCTGGCAGGCTACAGTTCACAGGGTCACAAAAATCAGACGTGACTAGGCGACTAAACACACACACACCTTTATATGCTTTTGACTTATTCCTCTGTCAAATATATTATTGTGGGATAAATATAATCTTATTTAGGCTGTATGTTTTGCCCTTTGAGGTTTGTGTTGATAAGATAAAAATCACAAAATATAGATAGAATCATTTCAAATAATTTCAATTTATTAGAAAAATTTTCATAACTGGAGATGCTTTTGTTTTTACCCATCTTATTTTTCTTTACTTATATTCTTGAATTAAAAATAACCACAAGATTTTTAAAAATTAACCTCTTTGGAGAGTATATCAGATTGGAAGTTAATGCATTTGATATTCCTTGAACAAAGACATAAAAATGACTTGGATTCATGTGAATATGTATCAACAAAAGATGAACCCAAATGATTTGATGAGTAATTCTCTAATTACTAATATCACTTTCCCTGTGAATAACCATGTAGTACATTCTTCATTTATTTATTTTAAAAATAAAGCAAATATAGCCATAAATATATAAACATTTACTTTAATCTTCTTTATTTGCTTGTAAATAAGTTACCTTCTATCTTTCACACTCTATGAAACACTCAGAAAACTCTATCAGCTTAACTTGAAAATCTATCTAGAATACTAACCATTTGCACCATTTCCACTGCTACTATCCTAAACTAGCCCCCTATCATCTGTAGCCTGGACTATTGCAATAGTCCCTAAATGCTCTCCCTATATCCCCTGTGTTTTTCCTTGCCTATGGACATGTCTGCTTGGCACCCAGAATAATCCTTTCAAAACAGATTCAGTTCCTGTTATTCCTGTTTCCCTTCCCAGTAACCCTGTCTTGCTTGGAGTAAAATCAGAATGCTTACAATGGTCTAGAAGGTCCTGAATGATTTATTCATGACCTAATACCTGCCTGAACTCATCTTCCCTCACTTTCCCCTTGCTCACCGTCTCAAGAGCAATGACGTCTTATAGTCATTCTAGATTCCTCATTCTTTCCACATCATGCCAAGTACATTTCAACCTCATGGTCTTCTCTTTGCATATGGTCTTCCCTTAGATATACAAACAGCCATCTCCTCACCTCCTTCCAGCTTTTGTCCAAATGTCGCATTTTCAGTGAGGCTTTTATTGAATACCTTACTTAATTAAAAAAAAAATATTCCCACCCCAACTAGGAGTTCTTATTCTTCTTCCTTCCAGGCTTTATTTTGTTGTATGACACCTCTGATATTCTTAACTACAATATTTGCTTTGCTTATTATCTGTCTTCCATCATAGAATGCAAATGTTATGGAGAAAAAGCTTTTGATGTGTTTTATATTTGTCTGGAACAAAATAAATGCTTAATACACATTTGTTGAATAAATGGATGGATGAGTCAATGTAAAAGAGAAGAAGCCTTCAGAAAATGAAAACGCTTGAATAGGACTTGATGATGTTTGTTGAGCGAGTGAGTTTAATGAAAATTCTTTTGAAAGAATGCTTTGTGGTAACCCTTCTTTGAGTGGTTTCAATATAAATCTTAAATAATAATTATTTTTTAAATGATTTTTTGAAATGAAGGTTTATTTATTGCCAGTCTTCAGCTTGAATCAGTTTATATCAAAAAGATGGAAATGTGATTAATAACACCTGAAATCCTTTTTCAGTGAAAATTGAAGTGTGGGGTTCTGATTCCCCAATATGCTGCTGGAATTTTCTTTTTCTTGGATCTAGGGAAAAAGAAACTGGCACACTTGCCTCCCTGCTGCTGTCATGTTCAGCGTGCTCACTTCACAAGCTCCTGCGGATGAAAGTGTAATTGTGTGGAAGGTGAATTGATTGCAATTAACCTCAGGACTTACCCTCAGGCTGGGATATTCTACCTCCTTTTCTAGGAATGTGCCACCAGCGCTGTAATACATGGCTGATGAATACATATATCATACAGGGAAACACATATATTATGGGATAAAGTACATAAATCATGTAGAAAAACATGCATTATACTGAGATGATCAAATTATAAATGAAGCACATAAATCATAAGATTACACTGTTGAGTTGTATCAGGAAACATAAATTATATAGTGAAACCCCAGGGTCACTAGAGAGTTCACTGAATAATGAAATGAGCTCCTATAACTTAAGGAAAAGTGGAGTAACTCAGGGAAACACCCATTGTGCATTACGTTGAATATTCCATTTAATTCCATCTAATTTCCTACATCTCTTGTACCCAAGGAATCAACGTTGTACAGTATGAGGAAGGGGAATAAACAACAAACGCAAGGATGAATGATGATGTGCTGGAAGTACACTCAAAAATATAAACTTTCAAATATAACGAACATCTATAGCCAAGTTTTAAGTCAAAGTTGGAAAGAACAGTTCCAAAGTCAGCTACAAATAGCAGAAGGACAGTGCCTCACTCTAAAATGAAGCACATCTTGAGTCTCAAGGAGAAGACCCTAAACAGAAAGAAGAGATGAAATTAAGATCGGCTTGCTCTCAATGTAGGTAGGCAACTGAAATTTAGATTGATTCACTGAATTAAATAATGAAGAACAGAAGCACTTATTTTATATTATCCATATAGAAAGGCTTTGCTTGCCTTCCTTTGGGAATCACTTTTCACGTCTGACTTTGTTTTTCCCCCTTTACTTCACTGTACCTTTGTTCACACATGTAGTCACAGGATGAAAGAGAAGCAAGATGGAAAAGAGAATTCTTTAACTTCGTTTTGCTTTTTAAAAGAAAGTCGAGAGCTGGTAGAGACCATTCTGCAAGACTTTAAGAGAAGCTCAGCCTACGACTGACTTTCACACACAATACAGGACAATGATACAAATCGGACTGATCTTGCAAAGTTTCTCAGCGCAACGGTCATCTGTGTGAATTATGTTCTCACTAAAGCAAAGGGCTGGAATTCACATCCATTGCCAGCTCTAGTGACTTAGGGTTATGGTCAAAGCTCAGTGTACTGAGGGATTCCTTAGTCATAAACAAAGTGTTTGACCCACTCTGTTCCTCAGGGCCATAGGGAGCCAGAGTGAACTGAATTTATACAGTGGGAATTGATAGTTTATTGCTGACCCTGGAGGGGCAGGGGCACTGACTCACATCCTATTTCTGGCTTTTCTTGGCATTTGTTACTGCAGATAAAGGTAGATTGTGTCAAGATGTGCTGCTGGTCCTGGAATACAATTGTGTCAAAATGCAAGTGCTAAATTTTATCTGAAGGGAAGTCATAAATTGGCACCCCAAACACGCCCTGCCTTCCCTAAACATCATATTTCAGTTTCTCCCTGTTACTCATCTTGAGTGCTGGTTACCACACCAGTAAGGATGTTAAAAGATACACATTCTGTTAATAGTGTATAAGTAATTGTAGAAGAAACGGTAGCACTAAAGACACACAGAACTCCTTTGTTTTGAACAGCAAGAGACATAAAAAATATTAATTATAATCATAAAGGGTTAATCCAGAAAGAATGTTATTTGTAAATTCAGCTTTGGCCTGCTAACCAAAGCTGGTTTGTCCCCAAAACATTCATAAATGGTTAAATCTGCTCGATGTAAGGATAATCATTTTACTGTGTGATCTATGTGTTTCATTAGTTGAGGTACACATTTTGCTATAATAAATGTTCTTCAGTAAATGATCTATGCATTTCTTTCTGAAATGTATGTGTTTCACTAGGAAAGGTATGTGTTCATCAGCTATGAATAATGTTCCTAACGGCCCCACATTATATTACTCGGCTGGTATCAGCACGGCATTTCACATCCATTCCCTCAAGACCATGAGCTCTGCATCCGCCAGAAAGACACACATCAGCCCTTGTCACTCTCAGGTGCTGATGCACGTGCCTGTGAACTCTGCAGGCTTGGGAAGCACAAATAGGGGAGTGGGGGAGGGGTCATGTTGTAGGTGAATATGTTTGTTAAATGAACGGGAAACCAGGGATTTTTCTAGTCCTGCCCTTTTACAACCCAGAAGAAGGGAAACACAATATAGCAAAACACAGTTGAGACTTTACTCTTTCTCATAGGCAGACTTCCTTCCATTTACTTCAATTTAACATGACTTGGGGTAAAGGATGAAATTATATAATTCCAAGTTAAACATTAAAAATAGTTTTATACTTAGGTGACTTATATATGAACATTCCACCAGTTTCCTGATTTCAGTGAACTGGCATCCAAACTGATGAAGTGAAATTGGCTTTATAAAGTGAAATTAATTACTTAGGAAGTTAAATAAATTCTCCTTCTATAAAAGGTGTTGTTGGTGTAGATGAGGGGTTTATGCTGTGCTTAGTCGTTCGGTTGTGCCCAACTGTTTGCAAGCCCATGGACTGTGGCACATCAAGTTTCTCTGTCTGTGGGATTTTTCCAGGAAAGAATCCTGGAATGGGTTGCCACTTCCTCCTCCAGGAGATCTTCCCCAGTCTCCTGCGTTACAGATTCTTTACCTGCTGAGCCATCAGGGAAGCCCTGGGGTTTATGTTAGTTTACAGTTTAAAGGGAAAAGACAGTTTTTCTTAGGTATTTTAAAGCACATATGATTGAGTTTTCAGCATACTAAATTTCAAAGCATTTACCCATTTGAACTCACAACCAATTCTTTGTTCCAATCTATATGAAAGCAATAACAAGTACAATTTTAGATTATCTATAACAATCTTTTTTCACCAAGTATATGAGTTTCTTATGTCCAACTATCTATGTTTTGAAATGTGCTTGACTCTCAGAGATTGCCATTAATTTCATAAGTGTAACCTCTCCATGACTTTTTTTCATTATGATTTAGAGCCTGTGCATAGGATATTTGTTAATATTACCATGAACAGACAGAATGAATTGCAATCTCTTCCTCCTGTAAATGTGTTAATTATGACAGACTCACTTATTTTTCACAGATTAAAACTAATGTTTTGTGTATGAACTTTCCATTCAAAAATCATTTTTCAATAAACACTGAACACTCTTTTACATATGATACCAAATAATTCATTATATACATGTCTCCATTTAGTGACTTAATTTTCTCTCTACTTTACATCTATCATTGCAGATATTTCTTCCATTTATACCTGCCTTTTACATTTTTTATTTACTGAAATGACTGAAACTTGGGGGTTATTTTTCACTATTATGGGAATTAGGAATTTCTATAGATCTTATCAGCTGGAAAGTCATTTATCTTATATTTAAAACATTATATAAGGATAGTCTACATTAAGTATTGCTAAAATAATTAATTCAGTGCTTTTAGACAATTACCCCAGAGAAGGGAATGGCAATCCACTCCAGTATTCTTGCCTGGAGAATCTCATAGACAGAGGAGCCTGGCGGGCTACAAACTATGGGGTTGCAAAAAGTCGGACACAACTGAGCAACTAATACTTTAGAGAATTAAAATTTTTTTTAACAACAAAATGTTTTGATGTTACCTTTGCTCTTGTTTTTTGAAGAATTATAAACATGCACATAGGAAAAACAGAAGGTTCTGGACAAAATTCAGTTTAGCTGCTCAGTCCTGTCTGACTCTTTGCGACCCCATGAACCACAGCACATTAGGCCTCCCTGTCCATCACCAACTCCTGGAGTATACCCAAACTCATGTCCATTGAATCAGTGATGCCACCAAACCATCTCATCCTCTGTTGTCCCCTTCTCCTCTTGCCCTCAATCTTTCCCAGCATCAGAGTCTTTTCAAATGAGTCAACCTGTTGCATCAGGTGGCCAAAGTATTGGAGCTTCAGCTTCAACATCAGTCCTAATGAACACTTAGGACTGATCTCCGTTAGGATAGACTGGTTGGGNGGAGAATTTTGAGCATTACTTTACTAGCATGTGAGATGAGTGCAATTGTGTGGTAGTTTGAGCATTCTCCTTTGATTTTCATTTTTATAACCTATAACCTTGCAAAAAGGACCCATTTTTTAAAGCAAATTTCATATTTACATATTTTTTGATTTTTGTATGATTTTGTTTTGTATTTTTTATATTGTGTTTTTGAGAGTCTAACCTCTATTCTAGATTTTTAATCTTTGCTTTTTGATATTTGTTATCAATTTTGTACCTTTAAGAATCTAATCTTCAGTATCCCATTGACACTTAGGATTTGATTACTGGTTTGATTGCTCTCTCCCCTTTTGACTCTCCCTTTTCGCCCCCAGGTCACTTCTATCTCCTTCCTCCCCCTCCTCTACTCTACTTAACTGTGAATCTCTCTGGGTGTGCCAGGATATGGAGAGCACTTAGGGAACTGATTACTGGCTAGACTGCTCTCTCCCCTTTTGACTCCCCCTCTTCTCCTCTGGTCACCTCTATCCCCATCCTCCTTCTTCTTTTCTGTATATAATCCTGTGAATCTCTCTGGGTGTTCCTTGCTGTAGAGAATTGTTTCACCATTAACCTAGATGTTTTATCATCTGTGCTGTATGGATGGAGAAGTCTTGAGGCTACTGTAAGAGAAGGACTGAAAGCCAGAGGCAGGAGGCTTAACTCCCAAATTTGAGAACATCAGAGAACTCCTGATTCCAGGGAACATTAGTAGACAAGAGCTCACCTGAACGTCTCCATACCTACACTGAAACCAAGCTCCACGCAAGAGCCAACAAGTTCTAGTGCAAGACATACCAAGCTAATTCTCAAGCGAAACAGGAACACAACCCTGAGCATTAAAAGACAGGCTGCCCAAAGCCATGCCAAACTCATTGACACCCCAAAACTCACTACTAGACACTTCATTGCACTCCAGAAAGAAGAGATACTGCTCCAGCCACCAGAGCACAGACACAAGCTAGCCTAACCAGGAAACCTTGACAAGCCATTAGTCCAAGCCCACCCACAGGGAGCAGATTCCACAATAAAGAGGAACCATGAACTTTCAGCCTACAGAAAGGGCACCCCAAACACAGTAATCTAAACAAAATGAAAAGGCAGAGAAATAGTCAGTGGGTAAAGGACCATGATAAATACCCACCAAACCAAACCAAAGAGGAGACAGAAAGGCTATCTGAAAAAAAATTCAGCATAATAGTAAAGATGATCCAAAATCTTGACAACAAAATGGAGTCACAGATAAATAGACTAGAGACAAGGATTGAGAAGATGCAAGAAATGTTTAACAAGGACCTAGGAGAAATAAAGAAGAGTCAGTCAATAATGATTAATGCAATAACTGAGATCCAAAGCACTCTGGAGGGAACCAATTGTAGAATAACTGAGGCAGAAGAGAGGATAAGCGAGGTGGAAGAGAGAATGGTGGAAATAAATGAAGCAGAGAGGAAAAAAGAAAAAAAGAACTAAAAGAAATGAGGACGACCTCAGAGACCTCTGTGACAATGTTAAATGCCCCAACATTTGAATCATAGGTGTTCCAGAAGAAGACAAAAAGGAAGGGTATGAGAAAATACTTGAGGAGATAACAATTTAAAACTTCCCTAAATTGAAGAAGGAAATAGTCACCCAAGTCTCCAAGAAACCCAGAGAGTCCCAAACAGGATAAACCCAAGGAGAAACACACCAAGACACATATTAATCAAACTACCGAAGTTCAAACACAAAGAGAAAATATTAAAAGCAGCAAGGGTAAAGCAACAAATAACACCAAGGGGATCCCCATAAAGTTGATCTTTCAAAAGAAACTCTTCAGGTCAGAAGGGAATGTAGGACATATTTAAAGTGATGAAAGAGAAAAACCTACAGCCCAGATTACTGTACCCAGCAAGGATCTCATTCAGATATGAAGGACAAATCAAATGCTTTACAGACAAGCAAAAGCTGAGAGAATTCAGCACCACCAAACCAGCTCTCCAACAAATGCTAAAGGATCTTCTCTAGACAGGAAACACAGAATAGGTTTATAAAATTGAACCCCAAACAGCAAAATAAATGGCAGTGGGATCATATTTATCAATAATTATCTTAAATGTAAATGGGTTGAATGCCCCAATCAAAAGATAAAGACTGGCCTAATGGATACAAAAACAAGACCCTTATATATGCTGTCTACAAGAGACACACCTCAAACGAAGGGACACATACAGACTGAAAGTGAAGGGCTGGAAAAAGATATTTCATGCAAATGGAGACTAAAAGAAAGGAGGAGTAGCAATACTCATATCAGATAAAATAGACCTTGAAATAAAGACCATGAAAAGAGACACAGAAGGACACTACATAATGATCAAAGAATCAATCCAAGAAGATATAACAATAATAAATATATATGCACACAATATAGGAGCACTGCAATATGTAAGGCAAATGCTAACAAGTATGAAAGGGGAAATTAACAATAAAACAATAATAGTGGGAGATTTTAATACCCCACTAACACCTATGGATAGATCAACTAAACAGAAAATTAGCAAGGAAACACAAGTTTGAAATGATACAGTGGAGCAGTTAGACCTAATTGATATCTATAGGGCGTTTACCCCCAAAACAATGAATATCACCTTTTTCTCAAGTGCACATGGAACATTCTACTGGATAGATCACATCCTGGGCCATAAATCTAGCCTTGGTAAATTAAAAAAAAAATTGAAATTATTTCAAGCATCTTTTCTGATCACAATGTTGTAAGATTAGATATCAACTACAGGGAAAAACTATTAAAACTACCAACATATGGAGGCTAAACAACATGCTTCTGAATAACCAACAGATCATGGAAGAAATCAAAATGGAAATCAAAATATGCATAGAAATGAATGAAAATGAAAGCACAACAACCCCAAACCTATGGGATTCAGTAAAAGCAGTGACAAGAGGAAGGTTCATAGCAATACAATCTTACCTCAAGAAACAAGAGAAACATCAAATAAACAACCTAACTTTACACCTAAAGCAACTAGAAAAAGGAGAAATGAAGAACCCCAAAGTTAGTAGAAGGAAAGAAATCATAAACATCAGAGCAGAAATAAATGAAAAAGAAACAAAGTAGACTATAGCAAAAATCAACAGAACTAAAAGCTGGTCCTTTGAGAAGATAAATAAAATAGACAAACCGTTAGGCAGACTCATCACAAAAAAAGGGAGAAAAATCAAATCAATAAAATTAGAAGTTAAAATGGAGAAATCACAACAGACAACACAGCAATACAAAGGATCATGAGACCACTATCAGCAACTATATGCCAATAAAATGGACAACTTGGAAGAAATGGACAAATTCTTAGAAAAGTATAACCTTCCGAAACTGAACCAGGAAGAAATAGAAAATCTTAACAGACCCATCACGAGCACGGAAATCAAAACTGTAATAAAAAATCTTCCAACAAACAAAAGCCCAGGACCAGATGGCTTCACAGGTGAATTCTACCAAAAATTTAGAGAAGAGCTAACAGCTATCCTACTTAAACTCTTCCAGAAGATTGCAGAGGAAGGTAAACTCCCAAATTCATTCTATGAGGCCACCATCACCCTAATACCAGAACCAGGCAAAGATGCCACAATAAAAGAAAACTACAGACCGCTATCACTGATGAACATAAATGCAAAAATCCTCAAACAATTCTAGCAAAAAGAATTCCACAAGATTTTAAGATCATACATCATGACCAAGTGGGCTTTATCCCAGGGATGCAAGGATTATTCAATATCTGCAAATCAATCAATGTGATATTAATACCACATTAACAAATTGAAAGATAAAAACCATATGATTATCTTAATAGATGCAGAGAAAGACTTTGAGAAAATTCAACACCCATTTATGATAAAAACTCTCCAGAAAGCAGGCATAGAAGGAACATACCTCAACATAATAAAAGCCATCAATGATAAACCCACAGCAGGCATTATCCTCAATGGCGAAAATTTGAAAGTGTTTTCCCTAAAGTCAGGAACAAAACAAGGGTGCCCACTCTCACCACTACTCTTCAACATAGTTTTGTCAGTCTTAGCCAGAGCAATCAGAGAAGAAAAAGAAATAAAAGGAATCCAGACTGGAAAAGAAGTAAAACTCTCACTGTTTTCAGATTACATGATCCTCTATATAGAAAACCCTAAAGACACCACCAGAAAATTACTAGAGTTAATCAATGAATATAGTAAAGTTGCAGGATATAAAATTAATACTCAGAAATCCCTTGCATTCCTACACACTAACAGTGAGAAAACAGAAAAAGAAATTAAGGAAATGATCCCATTCACCACTGCAATGGAAAGAATAAAATAATTAGGAATAAATTTACCTAAAGAAACAAAAGACCTATATATGGAAAACTATAAAACACTGATGTAAGAAATCAAAGATGACACAAATCGATGGATAAATACACCATGTTCATGGATTGGAAGAATTAATATAGTGAAAATGAGTATACTACACAAAGTAATCTATAGATTCAATGCAATCCCTATCAAGCTACCAATGGTATTTTTCAGAAAACTAGAACAAATAATCTCACAATTTGTATGGAAAAACAAAAAACCTCAAATAGCCAATCTATCTTGAGAAAGAAGAATGGAGCTGGAGGAATCAACCTGCCTGACTTCAGGCTCTACTACAAAGCTACAGTCATCAAGAAGTATGGTACTGGCACAAAGACAGAAATATAGATCAATGGAACAAAATAGAAAGCCCAGAGATAAATCCATGCACCTATGGACACCTTATTTTTGACAAAGGAGGCAAAAATATGCAATGGAGAAAAGACAATCTCTTTAACAAGTGGTGCTGGGAAAACTGGTTAACCACCTGTAAAAGAATGAAACTAGAACACTTTCTAACACCATACACAAAAACAAACTCAAAATGGATCAAAGATCTAAATTTAAGACCAGAAACTATAAAACTCCTAGAGGAAAACATAGGCAGAACACTCTCTGACATAAATCACAGCAAGATCCTCCATGGCCCACCTCCCAGTGTTATGGAAATGAAATAAACAAATGGGACCTAATTAAACATAAAAACTTTTGCACAACGAAGGAAACTACAAGCAAGGTGAAAAGGCAGCCTTCAGAATGGGAGAATATAATAGCAAATGAAATAACTGACAAAGAATTAATCTCAAAAATATACAAGCAGCTCATGCAGCTCAATAAAAATAAATGACCCAATCAAAAAATGGGCCAAAGAACTAAACAGACATTTCTCCAAAGAAGACATACATATGTACAGATGGCTAAAAAACACATGAAAAATGCTCAACATCTCTCATTATCAGAGAAATGCAAATTAAAACCACAATAAGGTACCATCTTACGCTGGTCATATTGGCCATCATCAAAAAGTCTACAAACAATAAATGCTGGAGAGGATGTGGAGAAATGGGAACTCTCTTACACTGCTGGTGGGAATGCAAACTAGTACAGCCACTATGGAGAATAGTGTGGAGATTCCTTTAAAACTGGAAATAGAACTGCCATACAACCCAGCAATCGCACTGCTGGGCACACACACTGAGAAAACCAGAAGTGAAAGAGACACATGTACCCCAGTGTTCATTGCAGCACTGTTTGCAATAGCTAGGACATGGAAGCAACCTAGATGTCCATCAGCAGACAAATGGATAAGAAAGCTGTGGTACATATACACAATGGAGTATTACTCAGCCATCAAAAAGAATACATTTGAATCAGTTCTAATGAGGTGGATGAAACTGGAGCCTATTATACAGAGTGAAGCAAGCCAGAAAGAAAAATGCCAATACAGTATATTAATGCATATATACGGAATTAGAAAGATGGTAACGGTGACCCTATATTCAGACAGTAAGAGACACAGATGTGAAAAACAGACTTTTGGACTCTGTGGGAGAAGGCGAGGGTGGGATGATTTGAGAGGATAGCATTGAAACATGTATATTACCATATGTGAAACAGATGACCAGTCCAGTTTGATGCATGAAACAGGGCACTCAAAGGTGGTGCACTGGGACAACCCTGCGGGATGGGATGGGGAGGGAGAGTGGAGGTGGGTTCAGAATGTAGGACACATGTACACCCATGGCTGATTCATGTCAATGTATGGCAAAACCACCAAAGTATTGTAATTAGCCTCCAATTAAAAGAGATAATTTTTTTAATGAAAGAAATAAGCTATCTGAATTGTCTTTTATACTTAAAAATATACATTTATTTATTGAGCTGTGCCAGGTCTTAGTTGGGGCATGTGGGCTCTAGTTTCCTTACTAGGGAATGAATGCAGCCCCCCTGCAAGGGGAGCACAAAATTTTAGCCACTGAACCACCAGGGAAGTCCCTTTTTTATACTTTTAAATTTAGGGTTCTCCCCTTATTTTCCCTCTCTCTCAGCAGTCTGATAGGTATCCTAACTACTGTGCATTGAGTTTCAAATTCATATCAGTCTGAATCCAGAGCCCAAGCTCTTAAGCATTATAACACAACCAATGAAAATGTTCATTTATTAGGATTATCAAGGTCATTTTTGATGTAGGATTTTTTCCAGTTAGTAATTTATGTCTCTAGGAATGTTGGATCAACTAACTTTGACAAAGAAAACCAAATAGAAGAGATATATGGAAGGAAAAACTAAGTTCCAGTAATTCTTTTCCTGAATTAATATTCCCCAAATACTTTGAATTGTTAATCAAAATACTCATCATTTATAGGTTCATTTTGATAGTGATGATGTACAGAATTTTCTTGACAAGATTATCTTTTTAAAAACACCACATGTGATGACTTTCTTTATATGTACATCAGAAAAAATAAAAAGTTTAAATTATGCTACTGGCTGAGGTGTTGAAGTGGTTTGTTATTTTTTAAAAAGTTGGTTTTGTAATTCTACTCAGTAGAACAGGTGTGTGCGTGTGCTCAGTAGTGACTGACCCTTTGTGACCCCATGGACTGAAGCCCTCCAGGCTCCTCTATCCATGAGATTTTCCAGGCAGGAATACTGGAGTGGGTTGCCATTACCTTCTCCAGGGGATCTTCCCCATCCCTTTTCCAGAGATTGAACCCATGCTTCCTGCATTGACAGGCAGATTCTTTACCACCTTGCCACCTAGGAAACCCAGTAAAACAGAATTCTACATCAAATCTAAGGTATGATGATTATGACTATGTAAAATGTTGTCTTATTACTATATTTCTAACAGCCACAATCTCGCTAACAGCTGGGCAAGCATAATACTGTAACCATATGACAGAAAAGAACAAATCAACAGCAATTTGTTGACCAATATTTCACTTTCATGCATTGGAGAAGGAAATGGCAACCCATTCCAGTGTTCTTGCCTGGAGAATCCCAGGGACAGAAGAGCCTACAGGGTTGCACAGAGTCGGACACGACTGAAGCGACTTAGCAGCAGCAGCATTCCAGCTGCCAGAAGAGTTAATTGTTTTGTCCAAAGTGCCTGGTTGCTTTCCGGAAAATGTTAAAAATACACCTGGAAAAAGTAGACTCATTATCTACTACATCTATGTAGAGATTAGCAGTATTAGAGACTTTCTAATTAACAGTGGCCATGTTCACACAGTATTATAATTTGAGTTAGAATTTTATATAATACATAGGTCTTAGGGATGTAATTCAAGGAGGTTTTAGAAACATATAAACCTCTGTGACTATCACTCTAATCAAGGTATCAATGTAAATGTATCACTCAAGTCACTAGTGTCCCATCCTATTGAATTTACAACCCTGTCTCAGACCTAACTACTGTTTTGCCTTTTTTATTACCAAAGATAAGTTTTGCCTGTTCCTTAACTTCTAAAGAATGGAACAAAACAGCATACATTTTTTTGAGGAGGACTTCTTTTGTGCAACATAATCTTTTTGAAATGCATAAATAATTTTGAATATATCAATCATACTTTGTAATTGCTGAGAAGTATTCAAACATAAATATATAATATACCCCATTTTGTTTTCTTGTTCTTCTATGATAGATATTTGGATTTATTCTAGTTTCCCGATATAATTGATAAATGTGCATGTGTTCAGTCATGTCTGATCCTGCAACCCCATGGAATAGAAACTGCCAGGCTCCTCCGTCCATGGGATTTCCCAGGAAAGAATCCTGAAACGAGTTGCCATTTCCTCCTCCAGGGGATCTTCTCAATGGAGGGGTCGAACCTGCCACTTGGGAAGCCTACAGTGAATGAAGCTATTATAAATATTCTAATAAATCTTTTTGTGAGTTTATATTTTCATAACTTGCTACATTCCCAGCATTAGTGAATAAGTTCCAATTGCACTATATTCTTAGCAACATTAAGTTTATCAGTCTATTTTCATACTAGCCAACCTAATAAATGTTTTAACTAATGACAAGCAATGATGTTGAGCATGTTTCTCATACTGATGCCGTTCATATCTCTTCTTTTTAGAAGTACCAGTTCAAGATCAATTTTCCATTTTTTAATGGGGGTTTGTCTTTTTATAATTGAGTTACAGAAGTTCATTATATATTCTAGACACAAGTCTTTTGCCAGCTTTATATTTTGCAAATAATTTTGTTCTTTGTAATAGTGATTATACTGATGAGCAGAAATTTTAATTTTTAATAAAGCCTGTTTTTATCAGTTTTTCATTTAATGGTGGGATACTTTTTCTTATTTAAGAATCTCTGCCTATACTAAAATCACAAAATTATTCTACTGGTTTTTTATATAGTTCTATGTTGGGTAAATTTTGTTGTGGAGGGTGTAGTAGGTGTTGATACTATTTTCAGTATGTTAAATTGTCACCTTGCTTATTTAACTTCTATGCAGAATACATCATGAGAAATGCTGGACTGGAAGAAACACAAGCTGGAATCAAGATTGCTGGGAGAAATATCAATAACCTCAGATATGCAGATGACCCCACCATTATGGCAGAAAGTGAAGAAGAACTAAAGAGCCTCTTGATGAAAGTAAAAGAGAAGAGTGAAAAAGTTGGCTTAAAGCTCAACATTCAGAAAAGGAAGATTATGGCATCTGGTCCCATCACTTCATGGGAAATAGATGGGGAAACAGTGGAAACAGTGTCAGACTTTATTTTTTGGGGTTCCAAAATCACTGCAGATGGTGACTTCAGCCATGAAATTAAAAGATGCTTACTCCTTGGAAGAAAAGTTAGGACCAATCTAGATAGCATATTCAAAAGCAGAGATATTACTTTGCCGACTAAGGTCCATCTAGTCAAGGCTATGGTTTTTCCAGTAGTCAGGTATGGATGTGAGAGTTGGACTGTGAAGAAGGCTGAGCCCTGAAGAATTGATGCTTTTAAACTGTAGTGTTGGAGAAGACTCTTGAGAGTCCCTTGGATTGCAAGGAGATCCCAACCAGTCCATTCTGAAGGAGATCAACCTTGGGATTTCTTTGGAAGGAATGATGCTAAAGCTGAAGCTCCAGTACTTTGGCCACCTCATGCGAAGAGTTGACTCATTGGAAAAGATTCTGATGCTGGGAGGGATTGAGGGCAGGAGGAGAAGGGGACGACAGAGGATGAGATGGCTGGATGGCATCGCTGACTGGATGGACTTGAGTCTGAGTGAACTCCGGGAGTTGGTGATGGACAGGGAGGCCTGGCATGCTGCGATTCATGGGGTCGCAAAGAGTCGGACACGACTGAGCGACTGAACTGAACTGAAACTATTTTTTCCTTGTGAATGTTAGTCGCTCAGTCATATCCGACTCTTTGTGATCATTACCGTTTGTTAAAAAGGCTTTTTTTTTTTCATTGACTTGACTTGGGATCTTACATAATTCTGTTCTCTATATTCTGTTCTGTTGACCTATTAATAGTTAGATGTCTTCATATCAGCATTATGTTGCTTGATAATGGTAGTTTTATAATAAGGTCTTAAAATTAGACAATGTGTGTACTCCAACTCTATCCTTCTTTTCAAGATCTTCTTGGGTACTTTAGGATGTTTGCATTTTCATGTGAATTTAGAAATTATTTGTCAATTTATTAACTCACATAAAACTTTTGGGGATTTTTGGTGGAGCTTGCATTTAATCTCAGAGAAGGCAATGGCACCCCACTCCAGTACTCTTGCCTGGAAAATCCCATGGATGGAGGAGCCTGGTAGGCTGCAGTTCATGGGGTCGCTAGGAGTTGGACACGACTGAGTGACTTCACTTTCACTTTTCACTTTCATGCGTTGGAGAAGGAAATGGCAACCCACTCCAGTGTTATTGCCTGGAGAATTCCACAACGGGGGAGCCTGGTGGGCTGCTGTCTCTGGGGTAGCACAGAGTCGGACATGACTGAAGTGACTTAGCAGCAGCAGCAGCAGCATTCAATCTACAAATCAATTTGAAAAAAAAAAAGATATCTCAACAATATTGTCTTCCAATTAATAAGAATGATATATCTTTCGTTAATTTAGGTCTCATATTATCAGAAGTGATTAGAAAACATCTCTCTTTTATTTTCTAAAATTTATTTATTTATTTTTGCCACACCAAACAGCTTGTGGATCCCAGTTTCCCAGTCAGGGATTGAATCTGGGCCACGGCAGTGAAAGCCCAGAGTCCTAACCAGTAGGCCACCAGGAAATTCCCTAGAAAGCATCTCATGAAATAACAAATCCATGAATCTAGTTCTAGGTGTTTTTCTTACACCTAACATATGGGCTTTCCAGACCTTAACTGAGAAGTCAAGTTGCTGAGCAAGGTCTCCAAGGTTGATGATAACTTATAGTGTTACCATTCAGCAATAAATTCCACATGAAAAGATTGCCTCTAGGTATTTTGGAGTCTTCTTCCCTGCATTCCCAGGTTAGTCTTTAGCCAAGGTCTATATTTTAGGTCCCCAGTATTCTGAAAATTCTGGCCACTTTAGTTGACTTGAACTCTCGTATCTGAATCTGAAGCTCAACAAGACTGGTACTCGATTTGGATTGAACTACCCTGTGCGCTAGAAAAATAGATTATTTCCAGGCAGAAGCCAGGGTGGTTGCAAGAATTACTTCAAAGTTTACAGTGTTGTATTACCTATTGTTTAATGCCAAAAATAGCTGCTGCATATATTTTTATTTTTATTTAGGGATTTTTCCTTTTGTAAGAAGGCAAATCAAGTAACAGTTATTGTCAAGACTGAAAGTGGAAATTCATAAGTGTTTTGCCATAGCACTCTGATCCTTATATTTTTGGGATTCTTACAGAGGCTACATCACCTAGGTATGATAGACTATTAATTCCATTTCCAGCCTTTATCCTCTCTGTAGAGAATGGGGCATGAGGATAAAAATTCCAATCTTCTAATCATCCCTTGGTCTTTCTGATGACTAGTTCCTATCTAGGAGCCCACCAAAACTCAGCTCCTTAGAACAAAAGATATTGTTATCACCCAGGGAATTCCAAAAGATTTAGGAACTCTGTGTCAGGAACCAGGGTCAAAGACCACATACTAGAACGATGACATAATGACTGACATCATTCTCCATTCCATTTTTATTATTGATGTTTTCATCAGATTGAAGGTTTTCCCTCAATTGGCATTAAAGTAAAAGATCTTTTCTGATTGCTCTCCTATGTTCATGTTTCCTTAAAAGAACTCCTATTTCTGGGCACAAACAGTATTGGAGCAATAATTCTTTTTTTCTCACCTCTTACTTCTCAAGAGAAGGAAGAATTGAAATCTAACTCTTAATAGGTCCATATTTGGACCCTTCTGGCATAAAGTTAGAAGCTTCTTCTTAACCCAAACTGTGCTAAAAATATAATAAATGAACATAGTAGTCCCTATTGCTTGTGAAGCATACAAATGACTGTAAATAAATTGGTTTTAAAAATAAACCTAATCAAATTACAAACGTGTAGTGGAGAAGCATATTCCTGTCTCACAAAGAGGGAGGGTGGTATTGTGCTAAGCAGATTTTCTACAAGGAAAGTCTCATGTAATTAACGTGACTCTGGCCATTTAACTTTTAACATGCTTCCCCAATTAAGCTTTCAAGGCCTTGAACTATAATATCTGGCCACAGCAGCTAGAAATTGATTTATGCTGGAAGATCATTGGAGCTTCTGACCTCTCTGTTAGGGAATTTTATTTAGCTTTTTGGTTATTTGTCTTTTTTGCCCCAGAAGGAGGGTAGAAAAGAAATGATATAAATATTTGCATATGTTCTAAGAGGAGCTATCACTATTTCAGTCTTTTTTAGACTTATGTAATTGTACTCAGTCATTATTCTGTGAATGTAGCTATTTAATGGTATAAGCATTTACAAAATCATAAATAATGCACAGAAAATTTAGAGTTAACTTATCATATAAAAATAAAATAATGCAGTGGATCCTTGCTTACTTGATAAGAAATTTTATTTCAGTCCAAATCTTCATGTAATTTACTATTTCTATGATTTGGGTTGTTGTAACATTTCTAAAATTAATGTTTAAGTATTCACCTAATAATAGGTGGAAATGATCATCAAATGCAATTCTGTTTTGAGATGTGCTAAATAAGCAAAGATCGTCACCATGGGTACAGGACCTGTATGGCCTGTTCCACTGGCATATTGTTTTTTCCCCATTTTAAAATTAGTTTGCAAGAATTTTATAAGTCAGAGACATGTCTGCTTTTTTAAGGAGTTGAAGACTAGCCTGCAGTCTTGACTCTGCTAGAGACCACCTCCTTGCACACACTACCTCCTGTTTAAATGTGAGACTTGCCTTTCTTTGTCCAGGTCCTGGCATGTCGTGTCCCCACGGGACAAGGAGCCCTCTCTCGTACTCTTTTGCCAGCGCTGCATTTGTCTTCTGTCCCACCCTCCCCCACCCGCCCTTGGTCCCAGCAGTTGTAACAAACCACAGGTGTTTCAAACTCTAAATTGGAATTGGATGTTGAATTAAAAAAAAAAAAAAAAAAAAAACTCATGATAATTACACAGCTGTTTTAAATTGTGGTTAAGTGGCCGAAAACTGCCAAGAAACCCCACCCACATTCATTACTGTCTAAACGAAAAGGACGTGTATACAGTGATTATGAGGTTTCGTGTGAATCCCCCAAGCCATAAAGCAGACTTTCCTAATTGTCAGCTGGACTGTGCAGGGCTTGTTTAAAATAATTAGAGTGCAGCAGCAGCTTCAGCAGCAAACCTCGTTTTCCTTTTTTTTTTTCTCTCCAAACCTCAGTGCAGGTTTTTATATCAGATACTATCAGCTTCCTGTTCATTTTGACACTATCATTCTGCCAGTGTGGAAAACGGGAAAGGAGGGGGGCAAGAATTACCCTTAATGTACACAAATAGTGCAGCCCGCAAAGTCAGGAAGATCCAGCCCCTCGTGTGAGATGGATGGAAGCAATTCAGCAAACAAATCTAAACTGGGAGGAGAAAAATGTGATTCTCTTAGTTTTTTTCAAGAGGGATAGCTGAAATCTTTCTTAATTACCGCTTATTCCAATGACAGAATTGTAATTTATCATTTAGTTGTAATTTGACATATGTTCACACCTTTGCCATTTCCAATTTCCTCCTTCATTCTAATTGTCTGCTCCACTCGCCTGTCATGCGCTCCTCTTGGGATTAATTCGAGCTGTCTGTCTGCACCAGGCTACCAGCACACTTGGGGCTGCGGAGAGCGTGACAGTGTCAATGTGCACACAGTTTATCTAAGGCATTACCCAGCCATCACACTCCCGGAGCCTCTCTTCCCTCACTGTTTACTGTTTATTCCACTTTGCATTTGTGACTTTTCCGTGTTTTATTAGACTCTAATTATGCTCTTGGCTGTCAGCTGTAAAGAGAGAAAATGTTACGTTAATTACAGTGGAGGGGGAGGTGCTTAGGATCGGTAATAAATGGACCGGTAGATGTCTCCCTCTGTCTCGGAAATCCATGCATGATTTAAACACTCTTGTAGTTCCACTTTGGTGTGGGTCCTTGGTAGATACCTATACTCAAACACAAATATGCAGATGTTCAAGCTAATGAGCCTTTTGCGTGCAAAACCATTTTCCCCCGTTTAAAAATTCTCGTCTAAGACTAGGTACATTGGCATTAGTAAGACAGAAACGTCAGCTTTCAGGTAACCAAGGGTTTTCAAAGGTCAGCTGTTAATCCATGGATGGTGTCAAAACAAGCAACTTAGAGAGGGCTGATGGCGGAGACATATCCAGTGAGCATTGACAGAGTTCAGCTTTTTAGAGGTAGATGTTTTGGTGCATTGGAAGCTGTTAGTTTCTCCTACCTAAGGGCATCTCAACCCATTAAAATCCAGCAATAATTTATTCATTTGACGTCTTTTTTTTTTTTGGTCCTTTTCAGGAAAAATTCCTTCTGTTTCCAGCCTATCTAAACCATAATAATACAAGTTTTCTGTTCTCATGCTGAATAGATTTTCATTGGAGCTAAAACTTCCTGGTAATATGAACCAGAGGAAATATATCTTCCCCTTACCGGTTTAGTCCATTAGGATGGACAGTAATTCCTTGAATTAGTTGCATCATTCCCCCAAAGGTCTGAAAGAGTGAATGTGACGCCTTTGAATATCTCATTTTCTATAAAGATAGACTTACATGTGATTTTCTTCTTTCAGAATTTCCTCAGTCACACTACAGGTAATTATGAGTGAGGATATTCAGTACCTTAGATTTTTCTTCTTTCTCTCATAATCCCAGCAATTAAAGTTCTGCTAATTACAGGGTGTTTTTTTTTTTTTTTTTAAGCTTCATACTCATAACCTCCGTTCTATATGCTCTTAAAACATTGTGTAATGTAATTCTATGGTCATTATGTCACATAGTCTCAGCTTGTGAAATGGCTTTATTTCTTCAAGTAAACACATCAATTCAAATGGCTAAATTAGGATTTTTTTTATGAAAAACTAATAAGTCATGGGTTAAGAAAGTAATGGTCTATAAAATATATTTAAATACAAAAGTTGTGAAATATTGTCCAGACTTTTTTTTAAAAGTTAAAAAAAAAAGACCACAAATTTCTGACCTAATCTAAACTACCTGAACTATACACATTATATACTAAAATGATTACCTGAGAATATTAACATTGCTTGTATTTTTAAGATGACTTTTTGATGTTTCATTTTTATTCTTCCATCTTCACTCTAGAATAAATCATAAATAGTAGTCTAAATCAAGTTTTTAAAATATCATGCAAATAGAATATAGTCTATTATGATCAGAATTTCAGCAACTAGAATTTTCTAGTACTTAATGTTTTTAGCTAAATATATTTAAGGATTAAAAGTTCAAGAATAAGGGGGGTAGGTGTGAAAGGATGAAGACAGCAGATGAGAAATGACTCTGAGGACAAATGCGAGTGAAGGGCAAAAAATCAGCAAATTAGCTATTATAAATGCAGCATTTAACTGAAGAATCAAATAATGTTACATAACATTTGAAGTCTGCTTTCAAGAATTTTTTTAGACTATAAATGTCCTCTTCTGGAAAAGAAAAATTGCAGCCCACTCCGGTATTCTTGCCTGGGAAATCCTAAGGACAGAGGAACCGTGATGAGCTACAATCCATGGGATCACAAAAGAGTTGGACATGACTGAGCAACTAAACAGCAACGCTCTCTTCATTTGCTAGGTATGTTTTATTTTCTGAAAACAGTGCAAGACCTTAATTATCACACGCCTGTATTTTTGCAGCACATTTCCAGCTGGCCTTTTTGTCAAAGGTGGAATCTCTCAGTACATGTTGTTTGTGATTCCTTGATGAATCTAGCTCAGATATTATTTTTATTTACTGATACCCGTTTTAATTCTTTTACTGGCTTTCAAGGTCATCCATAATTTGATTTTGCTCTAAATATGCATAGCTATTTTCCACTACTCTATGATAAAGTACATGCCACTCTCATTATTAATAGATTGATTGGTTCACTCATTTATTCATGTTTGTTCAACAGGTGATATATTGTGCATAAAGCTGTGAACAAAGCAAAAGCAGTTTCTACTTTGAGTTGACTAGCTTGTTCTTCATGTTGATTCCCAAGCGATTATTACTTCTGCCTCTATTCTCTTGCTTGTAATATTATATTGTCCCCCTTCTCATGTACTTCTACCAGTTCTGCAAATCCAACTTGTTCTTGAAGCTACAGATCAATTCTAATCTTCCTAATGAAGCCTTTCTAACTCACACTGTGCCAGAAAACTCAATTTTTAATTACATGTTATTTTATACATTTTAAAGTCTTCCTGATTTTTTTTTTTCAAATTTACTAAATCAAGTCCTGTTTCTTCTGTATCCTCCAACGGCTTAAAGCAGTATTTCTCAGAAAAGACGGTGCATTCCAATCATTTGTAGAACTCTTGAATAATCCACATGCTCTGAGTTATTGTACCTTAGGGATTAGGACCCCTGATGTTTCTTTAAAACTGTCATTCTGCTGATTAAGAGTCACTGCCTCAACCAGCACTGGACACAGTACATGTTGATTAACAGATAAACTGATCTGGGCACTAACGATGGTACATTGCCTGCTCTACCTGGAGTTAACCAAGTTCATTCACTTTGCATGTGTTTTTCTTTACACATTTACTATATGCTGCTGCTAAGTCACTTCAGTCGTGTCCGACTCTGTGCGACCCCAAAGACGGCAGCCCACCAGGCTCCCCCGTCCCTGGGATTCTCCAGGCAAGAACACTGGAGTGGGTCATTTACTATATAAACATGATAAAAGACTTAGGAATATTTGTCTGAAAGATGATAACATTCTTTAACGTCTTAGTCATTGTGTTATTTTTATTTAAATGTTTGGATAAAGCTGATCATGCCCATTCTCTGTCTCTCAGTCATATCTAACTCTTTGAGACCCCATGGACTATGGCCCGCCAGTCTTCTCTGTCCATGGAATTTTTCAGATGAGAAATACTGCAATATGTTGCCATTTCCTCCTCCAGGGGATCTTCCAGACCCAGGGATCAAACCTGTGTGTCTCTTGCATCTCCTGTACTGGCAGGCAGAGTCTTCACCTCTGAGCCACCGTCATGTGTGCGTGCTCACTAAGTAGCTTCAATCACGTCTGACTCTTCGCAGCCCTATGGACTGCTGTCTGCCTGGCTTCTCTGTCCATGGGATTTTCCAGGCAAGAATACAGGAGTGGGTTGCCAAGCTATTTTCCAGGGGATCTTCTGGGAAGCCCCAAATTGATCATAGATGACTTTAAAATTGCATTAAATGATGAGAGGAAAATTACAAAGATGTTTAATATTTATTTTATACAGAACAAATTTTCATGAGAGATTATGCAGTGAAAGAATAAAAGAAACAGCATAAATAGGCAATCAGTGGGTTATAAATGTCATTACCAAATTAAAAAAAATCAAGATATTTAATGGAAAACAGGAGATGGAGAAAATAGTTATTCCTTAATGCCTTCTAGTTGAAAGACTTCCTAGCAAAATATGTGGTTTTATTCTGATCAATTGTGGTTGAAGTAATTTGCTCTGCAAAGTGAAGTTACAGGCATTTGAAATTATGACTAAGTGGCCAAATAAGCAATTCAATAACCCATTAAGAAGGTATATAATAAGGTCCCTGCTCATTGGGTGGGTGTGACTGTGGAAGAGAACATTAATGCATATCAATCTCAAAGACTGTAATAGGAAAAGATCAGGAGAGCTTACCCCAAAACTACAAGATGTAAACATAAATAGGATTTCAGATCCTGCTGGTATCAAAAATTAAACCAAGACTAACTTGAAATATATGATGTCTTTCATTAATTTGAGTTCTTTCAGGACATAGGAGAGGATATGTTGCTATGAATCTACTTGCCTCCATCTGTATTTAGTGAGAAAAAGGAGATTATGGACACATAAAGAGAAAAATTAAAAATTCATTTGGTTACGCCACATAAGCTTGCTGCAGATCAACATTCCTAGTAAAAAATAATAAAAAAATAAAAAGTAAAAGTAGAACAAGACTTTAAAAACAATATCTTTTTAAAGTCATTACAGAAAAAAAGAAAAAGGAATGTATAACAAGTAAGAAGAGAAAACAGAAGAGTTAACTTTCAACATATCAGGTAGACCAATCAGTTTGAAGTTAATCAATAATTTTTAAAAGAGTGGGAAAACTACACTTCCCAGGCTGAAACTAGCTTGTTGCCTTCTTGTTTTTTTTAACTGATAAAGTTTTATTGGAACATAGTCATGGTCATTCATCTATGTATTTTCTATAGCAGCTTTCTGCTACAATAGCAGAGTTGAGTAACTGACACATACTGGATGTAACCCACAAGGTCTACTATATTTACACTCTGATTTCTTACAGAAAAAATTTACTGACCTCTGCTCTTAAAGATAGAGATTATCAAACTAGATTTAAGGAAAATACAGCACTTAAAAATGCTATCAATCAACCTAAATATAATTATGTATATTGTATATTATATAAATATACAGGAAGATTGAAAGTAAAAAGATGGAAAAATATATATCATACAAACAGTATCTGGAAGAAGGCTAGTGGAGCTATATAAATATCAGACCAAGTAGTCCTTAAGGTGAGAAGCATTACTTGGGATAAATATGGATATTTCATAATAGTAAAGGAAAAAGTACAAGAGGAAATAATGCTTATCCATTTTTATGCACCTAATAGTAATATTAGTGGTAGCACCTAATAGTAATAGTAACTGATAGAATCAAACAGGGACATTTTATAAACACTCCTTTTTAACATTTCCATTGTTAACTGACAGAACAATATTTCTATTAGTAAGTGAGAAAGGAAGAATTGAACCTTACAATTACAAATCGCCTAACTGATGCTTGCTATCTATCTATCAACATGCTGCTGCTAAGTCGCTTCAGTCGTGTCCGACTCTGTGTGACCCCATAGACGGCCTCCCACCAGGCTCCTCTGTCCCTGGGATTCTCCAGGCAAGAACACTGGAGTGGGGTGCCATTTCCTTCTCCAATGCATGAAAGTGAAAAGCGAAAGTGAAGTCGCTCAGTCGTGCCCGGCTCTTAGCGACCCCATGGACTGCAGCCCACCAGGCTCCTCCATCCATGGGGTTTTCCAGGCAAGAATACTGGAGTAGGGTGCCATCGCGTTCTCCCTATCTACCAACATACCTACCTGTTTCTGTAATCACTTCCAACCACAGAACAGACACTGCTTCCATGTGCATATGGGGCATTTATCAAAATTTGCCATACACTGCGAAACAAAGCAAGCTGTACCAATATAAAAGAATAAAATTAGAATGTGTTTTCTGTAGTAGAATTAATTAAAAAAATCAATAGCAAAGAGATCGNGCGTTCTCCCTATCTACCAACATACCTACCTGTTTCTGTAATCACTTCCAACCACAGAACAGACACTGCTTCCATGTGCATATGGGGCATTTATCAAAATTTGCCATACACTGCGAAACAAAGCAAGCTGTACCAATATAAAAGAATAAAATTAGAATGTGTTTTCTGTAGTAGAATTAATTAAAAAAATCAATAGCAAAGAGATCGTAAGAATATTGCTAACTCTTAAAAATTTTTTTTTTACATGCATTCTTTTTTTGTTTTTTTNTTGAATTTTGTCGAAGGCCTTTTCTGCATCTATTGAGATAATCATATGGCTTTTACTTTTCAATTTGTTAATGTGGTGAATTACATTGATTGATTTGCGAATATTGAAGAATCCTTGCATCCCTGGGATAAAGCCCACTTGGTCATGGTGTATGATCTTTTTAATGTGGCTAACTCTTAAAATTAAGCAACAAACTTGCACATCACCCACGGATCAAAGAAGAAATAAAAATGTAAATTAGAAACTAGTTTGAGCTGATTGATAATGAAAATATGACATCAAAACTAGTTATATGGACTTATATTGTGTATATTTTGCTATAATAATAAAATTATTATAAAAGAAAAAGTCTAAAATCAATATTCTAAAATTATTCAACTCAAGCAGTTAGACAACAGCAGATTAATCATAAAGGTAGTAGAAAGGAGGAAATGACAATAATAGTGATAATTAATAATGTAGAAGGAAAACAATACAAAGAAAATGAAGAAAGTCTAAACTATTTCTGTGAAAATATTACTAAAACTGATAAATTTGTTGAGCCTGACTGAGAAAGTAGAGGGAGAAAAAGTTACTCTGTCAGAAATGAAAAAGAGGACACCACTAAGACATTAACTATCATTATTAAAATGATAACAGCAAGCTGGAAAGAACTTTATTCCATAGAGTTGGAAAACAGATAAAATTGACAAAAATCTCTCCCCTAAAAAAAAGCTGTGACAATATGCCAAAACTGACACAAGAAGAACTGAAAAAATGAAAGCAATGGTCCAATATTTATTAAATTAGTTGGATCTCTAAATAAAAACCTTCTTCAAGAAAATTTGACTGTGTTTATTTCAATAATGAATTACACAAATAATTTTAGAAAAAGTAATAATCATATATGAACTATATCAGAGAAAAGCAGAGAAGAGGCAATTTTCAATTTGTTTTATAAGGTCAGTAAATTTTTACAAGAGTGGAAAAAAAAAATACACCAATATTCTTGAGTCCCTTAAAAAAAGAGCAAAGCAAATCCAGAAAAAAAACCAAAAAACTGAAAAACAATATCATAACCAAGTTGGATTTATGCTTGAATGCAAAATTGGGTAATCATTCACCAATCAATGTAATGTATCACATTAGTAGAATAAAGGAGAAAAATCATATGACTCTTTCAAAAGTTCCAGAAAAAACAGCTATCAGAAAAACTATTCCTAAATGAGGAATAAAGAAAAGTCTCTTTTAGATTAAAAGGTGCCTAAAAAATACTGAGAGTTAGATTTCTATCTGAAATAAAAAGTAGGATAAATGTAACTGTTATCACCGCTTCTGTTTAAATATATACTTAAGACTGTAGCCAGTGCAACATATTATGAAAAAACAATAAGAATGCAAAAGGAAGAACAAAAGTATCTTCTCCAGATTACATTATATCCATGTAGAAAATCCTTAAAATCTATGGAGAAACTATTGGAATTAATGCTGACACTTAAAATGGCCTTTGGATATAAAGTTAGTAAACAAAATTCACTATTTCTTTACATTTCTGTAAGTAGTCTACAAATACTTATAAATTAAAATTAAGAAAATTGTTATTATTTGTGATAACTCAAAAACCATTGAATAAGGGACTTCCTTGGAGTCTAGTGGTTAAGACTTCACCTTCCAAAGCAGGGAGTGTGGGTTTGATCTCTGGTCGGGGAGCTAAGTTCCTACGTGCCTCCCAGCCAAAAAACCAAACAACATAAAACAGAAGCAATAGTGTAACAAATTCAGTAAAGACTTTAAAAATGGTCCCCATCAAAATTTTTATTTAAAAAACCCATTGAATACCTAATAGTAAATCTCACAAAATTTGTATAAAAACAGTATATGGAAAAATTAAAATATTTTTGAACGATTAAGGAAAGCCTTAATATGAGGAGGGCTTTACTGGTAGCTCAGCTGGTAAAAAAAATCTGCTTGCAATGCAGGAGACCCTGATTTGATTCCTGGGTCAGGAGGATCCCCTGAAGAAGGAATTGGCTACCAATTCCAATATTCTTAGGTTTGTCTGGTGGCTCGATGGGTAAAGAATCTGGCTGCAATGTGGGAGACCTGTCTTATCCCTGGGTCAGGAATATCCCCTGGAGAAGGAAATGGCAACCCACTCCAGTATACTTGCCTGGAGAATCCCCATGGACAGAGGAGCCTGGCATATTATGAATAGAACCGTCATTTTTTCCCAGATTGATCCATAAGTGTAATACCAATGGAAATTCCAGAAGTTTTATTTTGTAGAAATTGACAAGAATCTAAAATTTAATACAAATAGTCAAGAATAGCCAAACTTGAAGCAGAACAAGATTGTAAGAATTGTTATTAAGTCGCAGTTATAAAGACAATGTAGATATGGGTAACAAGATAAATAGGCCACTGACACAGAATACAGAGTCCAGAAATAAACCAAAGTATATAAAGCCACTCGACTCATGACAAGACAGTGCTTTAGAGCAATAGGGAAAATATTGCCTATCCAATAAATGATGCTGGTTCATGTGGATATCCTTTCAGAAACTAGTAACCTCTCTCACATAATAAACTTCCTAATGTGAGCCCCAAGAGAGCTCAGGATGTGAAAAACACAGGATATAGGCCCAAGATAGCTGAGATGCATATGAAAGGAATGATTTCAGTGACCCCAGACACTTGCATCTTTCCATACATAGAGAAATGCTAAATTCCTTAACTTGGGATATCTGGTTTTCTTTAATTAGCAATAATCTTTTGATATTCAGACTTAGTTCAGTTCAGTCTCTCAGTTGTTTCTGACTTTGCGACCCCATGGACTGCAGCATGATGGGCTTCCCTGTCTATCACCACTCCGGAGGCTTACTCAAACTCATGTCAGTGAGTCGGTGATGCCATCCAACCATCTCATCCTCTGTTGTCCCCTTCTCCTCCTGCCTTCCATCTTTCCCAGCATCAGGGTCTTTTCAAATGAGTCAGTTCTGCACATCAGGTGGCCAAAGTATTGGAGTTTCAGCTTAAGCATCAGTCTTTCCAATGAACACCCAGGACTGATTTCCTTTAGGATGGACTGGTTGGATCTCCTTGCAGTCCAAGGGACTCTCAAAAGTCTTCTCCAACACCACAGTTCAAAAGCATCAATTCTTTGGCGCTCAGCCATACATGACTACTGGAAAAACCATAGCTTTGACTAGACAGACCTTTGTTGATAAAGTAATATCTCTACTTTCAATATGCTGTCTAGGCTGGTCATAGCTTTTCTTCCAAGAAGCAAGGATCTTTTAATTTCATGGCTGCAGTCACCATCTCCAGTGATTTTGGAGTCCTCCAAAATAGTCTGTCACTGTTTCCATTGTCTCCCCATCTATTTGCCATGAAGTGATGGGACCAGATGCCATGATCTTTGTTTTTTGAATGCTGAGTTTAAGCCAACTTTTTCACTCTCTTCTTTCACTTTCATCAAAAGGCTCTTTAGTTCTTCTTTGCTTTCTGCCATAAGGGTGGTGTCATCTGCTTATTTGAGGTTATTGATATTTCTTCTGGCAATTTTGATTCCAGCTTGTGCTTCATCCAGCCTGGCATTTCACATGATGTACTCTGCATATAAGTTAAATAAGCAGAGTGACAATATACAGCATTGACATACTCCTTTCCCAATTTGGAACCAGTGTATTGTTCCATGTCCAGTTCTGACTGTTGCTTCTTGACCTGCATACAGATTTCTCAGGAGATATTCAGACTACCTTCCCTTTGTTGCAAAATTTCTATATAACCTGGCTGTTCCCTTTGCCTCCTCAGAGCAGTTCTCTCATGGTTGCTGTCTCCTGGGCTTGAAGTACTTAAAAATCCCAGTGAATAAAACATAACTCTCATTAAAAAAAAAAAAACCCTCCAAATTCTAGGTGGGTTATATTATGAATATACTTATTATTATTAAATTATTCTTAATATAAAAGATATAGCATAAAACTTTAGAAAATTACAAATGGAATGCATTTAAGGCTTTGATATAGGTGACTATTTCTTAAACAGGAGACAGTTATTCCTAAGCACTAAGGAAAAGATTAATAATTTAAATATTTTAAAATTAAGATTCCTATCTAGTGAAAGTTACTATTAAGAGAGTGATAAACCACAGTAAGGCAGAATATATTTGCAACATATGTAACTGACAAATTGTATATTTGTAGAATATATAAAGATCAGAGTCAAGTCATTAGGTTACATCTGGCGTTTCCCTTTTTTAGGGTTTCCCTGATAGCTCAGTTGGTAGAAAATCCAGCTGCAATGCAGGAGACCCTGGTTTGATTCCTGAGTCAGGAAGCTCCACTGGAGAAGGGATAAGCTACCCACTCCAGTATTATTGGGCTTCCCTGGTGGCTCAGCTGGTAAAGAATCCACTGGCAATGCAGGAGACCTGGGTTTGATCCCTGGGTTGGGAAGATTCCCCTGGAGAAAGGAAAGGCTACCCATTCCAGTATTCTGGCCTGGAGAATTCCATGAACTGTATAGTCCATGAGATCGCAAAGAGACAGATGACTGAGCGACTTTCACTTTTTCACTTTCATAAAGAACACCTAAAAATCAATAAGAAAATAATCCCCAGACAACCGAATAAAAAACTTGGCAAAAATGCATCAAAAAGTGTTTAGGGAAATGCAAATTAAAATCAGAATTAGATACTAACACACATACCAGAATGGCCAATGAATTAGTCTAACAATACCATACGTTGGCAAAGATGTAGCGTAATTGGGACTGTCATACACTGTTGTGGGGGGTTACATTTGTAGTACCACTATGGAGATCAGTGCAGTAGTACCTACAAATCTGAATACTCTGGCTCAGCATTTCCATTCCTGGGTATACACCTATCAGACAAGTGCTGTCTGCATCCCAAAGCACATATACAAAAATATTTATAAATTGTATTTTTTTGTAACAGTCAAAATGGGGGGAAAATGACCACCGAAAATAAAATGGGTAAATAAACTGTGCTATTTTCACATAATGGACTACTATAAGGCTATGAAAATAAATAAAATATTGCTACACCAACAATATTGATGAATCTCAGGCTATTACTGTGAAGAAAGATAGTGCTAAGTCTTGTTCAACTCTTGGTGACCCCATGAACTGTACCCTGCCAGGGTCCTATTCCATGGGATTCTCCAAGCAAGAATACTGGAGTGGATTGCTATTTCCTTCTCCAGGGGAACTTCCGAACCTAAGAGTTGAACCCAGGTCTTCTGCATTGCAGGCAGATGCTTTACCAACTGAGCTACGTGGGAAGCCCTGTGAAGAAAAGCCAGACACAAAATAGTATGTATTATATAACTCCACTATATAAATTTTCAAAACAAGCAGAACTAATAACATTAAAAACCAGTTAATGCCATTAGACACTAATATGAGCAGTGTGGATTTGAGTGGAACAGGCACATCGGAGTGACTGAGATTTTTGTGGTTTTTATTTATTAACATAGAAGGTTATAATAGTTTACTTTCTGAAGACTCATCAGACTGTGAATTCTCTTTGTCCTCTTTAGCCAGTGTTAGGGACTGATCTCTGTTCCCCTTAATTCATATGTTGATGCCCCAACTCCCAACTTGGTGGTAAACTTAGGAGCATGATTAAGTTAGATGGAGCTCCTGTTCTATGGGATTAATCCCGAGAGACACAGGCGAGGAAATTTTATGAAAGGACACAGAGAGAAGTTGGCTACCTGAAAGTCAGGAAGAAAGTTCTCACCAGGAACACAATGGGTTGGCACCCTGATCTTGGACCTCTCAGTCCCCAGACCAATGAGAAAAAAAAAAATTTTATTTTACTTTATTTTTAAGCCATCCTGTCTATAGTATTTTGTTATGGCAATCTGAACAGACTCAGACAGCCCAGAAGCTCCAGGAAGAGAAATACTGTATTTTTAAATCTTGCATCTCCTGTTTGTAGCGCTCTGCCTGTCTAAAAGTAGTCTTACAAGAGATATTTAAACACTTACTTCCTTTCAACATGCCCTTTCAGTGAGAGTAAAAATCTCATATCCTTTCTTTAATTTGTCTTACAAAAATGAAACCATGCTATCTACCATATAGAAAAGTTACAATGAGTAACACTGAATCTGCTTCTTCAAATATACCACCTTACAGTTTCACTATATCCTCTCACTATTGCTCCCACCCTCCACTCTTCTGGATAATTTACCACTGGTTTACAATTCTTTATAGAATGACTCACCTCACCTTCCAGAATCAGAATTGCAACTCAGGTAGACATATCAGAATTTAAATCTCAACTGAAAAATACATGTTCCCAGGGCTGTATATATAATATACCTTCTTCTATGGACCAAAAGGTATTATCTGGGATACATTGTATAATGCAGGTGATATATAAAGATAACAGCATGTATGATCATGAATTATTGGGAAATTCAATCCCATGTGTTCTGAGTCATTCTATGATCGATAATAATTAATAATCTGTATGCTTTTGGTTTCAACTCAATGGCTATGAAATAATGTAAATATTTCTAAATCTTTCATTCACTGACTTTCTTTTAAGTTTTTACTCCCTTCTCAGTCTTTCTTGATTACTTGTGGCTAAAACACTTTTGAATAGTGCTGCTAAAAAATGTATACTCAAATATGGACTGTATTTATAACACTCATTTTATTTCTTTCAAAACCATCACTGTACTCCCAAAAAAGAGAAAAAAGAGGGAAACTATCCAAAGCGAGACACTGATTCTTTTTATATGAACATGAATCTTGAAATGCAAGGACTTTAAGTATAATATTTATAATATAGTGCTTTACTTTTATATAGCTCTTTGCTTTCCGAATAGCATCATATACTTTATCTCTTTGTATCGGCATATGAATTTTATTAGTATATTTTTGATGTGACATATAAAAGCATAAACATTGTCTTTTACCTATTCTTTAAAATAACTGTGTTTAATTCTGTTTTCCAGTCTTACGTCTATATCCTGATCAGTTATCTGTTATTTGATCTTTCAAGCAATACATTTCAAAGTTACATGTTAAAGAATCACTGTAAATAACTCTCCTGAGTTATTTCATACTTAACTGTGTGTCTTAATTGCATGTTTTATTCTTTCTGACATTTTTTCATAATAGCATTAATTCTATTTTTAAAATAATCCTGGTATGTCTATTCTAAACAGCCTTAATTAATTAACACCTTATTGATCACAGATAATTCTTTATCCTCTGTTGCCAACTAGTTTAAAATCCTCTCATATTTAACCATCTTAAATTGTGAACTTTCAATATCTTTTATACCTTGATCTTCTGAACCTCTTACCCTTGAGAAGCAACCTCATATGGACTGATTTTGCATCTGTCCCTTTTTTTCCACCACATTTTGACCTTTGGCAAGATTTTACCCTGAAACGTCATATCGCCTTTGAGCAGCATTGACAATCTCTGCTACAAGATTGAATCTCCTCCACAATGATTTCAATCGCTGCCTTTCAATTGTTTGGGCTTACTGTTCCATAAAGCAATAAGAAAACTCTCCACAGAGATATCCCACATCCAGTTGGTAGAAGGCAAACATAGTTAATGGATAAAAGACAAAGGATTAAAGTTGTTTTATAGTACTGTATATGTCTAAGGAAAATTCCCCCTTTCTTTTTGCTAAACCATCAACAAGCATGTATTGTACATCATAATAAAAATGCTGATTGGTAGGCTCATTACAGTCTCTCTTTACAAATTTAGTATATAGATTATTCCTAAAAATTATATAAAATATAGTAGCCAATTTTTAAATTTCCATTATATTTTCTTTATTTTTCATCACTTTAAACTAGTTTTTTTAATTGATTGTAGATATTAAAATTTTGCATTTATTTTGTTATTAAGAATTCTTTTCTGACAACATCCTTGTGATTCTGTTCTTCCAGTACTTGCTAATAATGGACTTGGCATCAATATTTACAAATTAATTTCTTTATCATTCAGTACTCTGCTGTTAACTTGGGCCACTGTTTTCTCTTTGAAACTCTGTTGTTTAATATATACAGACTAGAGGGCATCTTGGACTTTCTTTGCACCATATTTTCACATCAGATCTCATATAGCAAATCAGAATAACCCTGAAAAGTCCAGAACAGGAGGGTGGAAAAAACATGGCAATGCAGACAAAGAAAGCACAGTTGGCTTATAATAGGCTATGGATGTACCCTAGATTTAAATAGAGACACAAAGTCCAGAGTCTATGTGATCACAGTTGGATTTTCAGTTATATCAGTGATTTAACCAGAAGCACTTCAGCTGCAAATGACAAAAATCTTAGTCTAATTTAGCTTTTTAAAAATAAATGCTGACATAAATACATTCTTACTGGCTTCAGGATTGTATTGAACCAGGGGTTCAAACAATGTCTCCAATTGCCTCAAAAACTCCCTAGGAGAAAGAGAAGCTCTTCAGAGAGCTGAGACTAATATGTCCCTCTGAGGGTCTGGCCTGAGTCATGGGCCTGTTTCTGAAACAAGTGCAGTGCCTGAGGCGTGAATAGTGTAGGGTCAGCCCCACCCCACCTGCGTGTAAAGTCCTCCTTCACAAGGAACAAGTGGCTCTGTTAGCTGAAGAGGGTACAGGCAGTAGGCAGGGAAAACCAATAGACATGCAGTAGCTGGCCAAGTTCCAGATGGTTATAACTAAACAGCGGGCTTCCTGGATGGCTCAGTGGTAAAGAATCTGCCTACCAATGCAGGAGACACAAGTTTTATCCCTGGGTCGGGATGATCCCCTGGAGAAGGAAATGACAACTCATTCCAGTATTTTTGCCTGGGAAATCCCATGGACAAAGGAGCCTGGAAGGCTATATAGCCCATGAGGTTGCAAAGATTTGGACACAACTTAGGGACTAAACAACAACAACAAGAAGACTAGATAACCAGAGGAAGTAGGAACGGATCCTATAAACATATATGATTACTATTGGGAGGCAGGGACAAAGAAACCCTGGCTAAGAAGGGTCAGAGCCTAGATGAGAAGGAGGGCTTGGTTGACAGCTCCAGAACCCAAGTCAGAGAGGTTGACTAACAAGGGTCAGAATCACAGCAGAAGTGTATACAGTGGACATGAAACAGGCTGTGAATTGACAATGATAATGAACCAGTGTCTTTGGAGGCATGGGCTCCACATACACTTCTCTCTCAAAGCCTGAGTTGATATATAGAAGTTAAGATAGAGTGTGGGTGGCATTAAAGTCACAGGCCAAACAAGTAGGG